>OY101448.1:132123484-132559871 GCA_956483635.1 Panzeria rudis
TACAAATTTGTAATTTCTTTATAATTTTAAAAAATACTCGCCATGCTTTTTAAAAAATCGATTTTTATAGGACATTTATCAATTATTATTCTTCTAAATAACTTTATAGGTTAACCATTAAAAGTCTTCTAAAAGTTTTTATTTATTCACTTAAATTTACATGAAAACAGTTTTGTGTTTAAATTCGCATAAAAAATAAACAAGTTCTGAAAATGGGTAATTTTTCATCCTTTTTTTGAGGAATCATTATAGAATACCGAAAAAGATATTTGTCCTAACATCGCTTCAAATTCGGTAGTGGTAATCGAAAAAGAGAACTTCTTGCAATGACTAGCAAATATGAAACTAATTAGAAATTATCCAAATTTGCAATATTTCCGGATCGCGAATTCTATATTTTCATGACTTCTTGTATGTCTTTTTTTGCTGTGAATAAGATTTAAAAAACAACGAATTGAATTTGAGTTCATGGTAAAATTAACAATAAATAAATTATTGTTTTCGCAATATAACAGCGTAAAATATTATTAATTTTTAAAATTGATATTAATAAGATTTAAAAAACAACGAAATGAATTTAGTTCTTGGTAAAATTAACAAAAAAAAAAAATAATAATTTGTTAAAAAAAGTTGAAAAAAAATTTTAAGTTTCGTCGTATCGACAGTAAAATATCGCCGATACCGATGTATCGGAAAATCTGAAGCATCGCCGATATATCGGTATCGGTATTCGTTACATCCCTAATAAAAACCCAAATGGATTGCGTCTGTAAGTCCGTCTGTCTTTATGTCAGTGTATATGAACATCAATGCTTTACAAATATTGGACTAAACACAAAATTATTACAGAGGTATTTGGGTACATAGGCAAATAAAATATGTATATTATTTGTAATGCAAGATAGAATAGAAAAATGGAGAACATACTTTTTCCCACTGGTTATTGCACTTTCTTGCCTTTAAACGGAACTTTAGAAAATAGCATACAATAACAAAGAAGGTTCTAGTGACTGATTATAGTAGAGGGAATAAAAAAAATACATCTATGTGTATCGATTTTTTGAAAGTTTACGCCTTGGCACTCATTTTATAGGGAGCTATTGTTCCCACATTTTTTTTGCACATTGTTATAGTAATTCGACGCAACAAAGTCTTGTAATCCTTAAATTTAAGGTATAAAGTGGATTTGTCAGTTTTATGTAAAATACTATGCCGAACAATTCTATGGTACATTACAACCCTAGAACTCGTGGTTCTATGGGCTTTTTGAAGTTTTTTTTTGAAAAAGAGGCTGAAATGTCCCACAAAAAATATTTGCCATAAAATTCTACACTAAATTTCAAAATTTAAGTTGAACGCCAGAAATAAGTCAAAACTTAAAATGTGTTTAAGGATCAATTTCGTATTTATTCACAATTAGTACTAAAATGTCCCACAAAACCGGTCTTTATAAGGGTAGTTTGTATTAAAATTATGGGTTAATGTTAATAGCACGATGCAAGCTATTTTGGGTATTAAGGAAACTATTTATATATATTTTACATTTTTTATTTAGGTCTAGACAATTCTATATCGTTAATAAACCATATCTAGCATATAATATAGCTATAATATAGTGAATACAATTGCCTTCACTTGCCTGCACACGTCTGAGAAAATCGTTCTCTATCTTCATCGGATTCTGTTGCTAGGTGATGCTTATGACTAATATTTTTGTAGGAAATCTTATTCCGCCAAATTGCTCTTCAAATGGAGTCTTTGCCCGCTTTACTTTTGACGGTTGCTTCGAGTTGAGTTTGAGTACATTTTTAGAAAATAGTCAACAATTTACCACAATATTGAATACGCCTAACATTTTAGCATTCATTAGGATATTAAATAATTGTCAAACATATGTTTATTCCTAATGAAAAAAGAACTTTATTCAATAATAAATATCTCCTTCTTAAAAAAGAATAATTACTAACCTTCTCAATAAAAAACTTTAACTAATATCACCTGTCATACTTAGCAAACATAATATATTAAATTTGTTATAAAAAAACGTTTTCCTTTAATGAAAACAATAAAATTAATATAAAAAAATAAACATTTAAAATTATGAAATTTGTATTCAAGTTTTTTAAAAATTACTTCTTTGCATGAACACATTAATAATACTAATTTTCTCAAATGCTTAGAGAGAATTATAATTAATCATACGGATTTTCTACGACTACGCAAGTGTAAACAGACACAAACATTCAACATGAAAGTATGTATTTATTATCTAAAGGATGGATAGACACGTGTGCTAACTATACAGTATACGAGGAGCTATTTATATTGTGGCACTAATATTAAAAAAAATAGTTATATATAATAACTATAGGCCAATAAATTGAAAAAATGCTATAGTTCAGAGTTTGAGATACGAAACGTATATTTTGTATACAAGTTTATCTTGATGTTTTATAAACTTATTAAAAATTGAGATTACACAGGCAAAAGCTTTTTTTTTTGTAAAACGACAATTTGTAAGATCAACTATATCTAAGATACAATGCAAATTATTGAAACGCATGGGCCATATTTGTACTTTGTGATCCTTCCAAACATAAACAATTTCAGAAAGAATTAGGCATGAGAAAACGTTCTAAGGAACAAGGGAAAAGCCAAAGAAATGTTTTTGATTTGATAAACAAGAGTTGTTGAGAAAAGTTAATATGTTACCTTTTTATCCACATTGGTCCGTCCGCTGTTTTGCTAATGGGGAAACCAAATTTTGTCCGATTTGCAAAAGATTTATAAAAAATTTTAAATATATGTACTGGAAAAATTTTACTAAAAAATTACAACTCAGTCAAAAGTTATACGCAGTTGAATTTCAATTTTTGAAAAAAGTAGATTCTTCCCCGTTTTTTTGCAGAAAATAATACGCCAACATTTTCGTAATTATATAATATTTTGCAATAATACTTACCCCATATTTATACTTATTTGAAGGGTAGTACCATAGATAAATGGGTAACAATATGGGTACTACTATAAGGCGCATCACTACAAACTTAAAAAAAAATTTTAAAACACATATAACTATTTTTACAGTAAATTTTAGGTTTAAGGCGCGTTATCTCAAATCGTAAAGCTGTAGTCAATAAGGGTACCAAATCACCTTGAGACTTAATGTGCCCTTAAATATTTCCGAAAAATTATTTGCTCCTGGCTAAAAATAAGAAAAATACAGAAAATCCTATTTTTGGCAATTTCTTGAATTTCTTTGGGACTTGCGGGGTTCCCAGAGGCAAATATCATTTGTTTCGCTATATAACTGTAAAATTTACAAGCATTTACAGCATTAAAAAAATATATTCATACACAAAACACTAGTTTTCGCCGTTGTTCAAGTATTATGTGCACTTAAACCAAATACTAAGTATCGTATGATTGATGGCCAGTAGTGCGAATCTCTATTCAATTTTAGCGACAGTTGCCATTGTTAAAAAATGTAACAAGGAAATTTTCGATTTTGCTACTCTGTAACGTTTCTAACAATATTTGCTGTAGGTTAACTAACGACAATAACTTTTCTGTTGTTAATGAAAAGACAACGAATCAGTTGTTCAGCCGTAGCACGTACTTTATGCCAACAATTAAAGTTATTATTCTACAACAGTACACAAATATGTAAAAGTTTTATGTATAAATAATAATATTTCTGTAAGAAATCTATTATTTGAAATATTCTCATAATTTTATTTAAGAAGAAATTTATTTGCCGGTGTTTAAGCATTGCCTATAAATTTATTTGTGCGCTTTTCGTTTATTTTAACAAAGATGCCACATGATGTCAAATTAAAAAAAAATGTTGAAGTCACAGAATCATAGAATCGTTAGTGCCAACAACTTAATAAGTTGACAATATAGCAACTGGTGTTATTGTTAAAAGTTACAGAATCTCACTAGAGGTCAAGTTAAGCTATTTCAGTACGAGATTTTACTTTTAAGTCCATTAATTTTGCACGTTTAGTAGGCAAAGGTAGACATATCACATATTATAATTTAGAAAGTTATATGTATGTTGTTTTCAATAGCGTATTTAGATTTTAGCAATTCAACAATTTTTGAAAGATCTTTTGCAAAACATTGTTAAAAATGCTATTATGTGGTGTCTTGTGCATATAATTGGCCATGCCATAGAATTTAATTCCGTTCGGAAACGGAATTCAACCTAACCCATTTTTGTAGCAGGTGGTGTCTAAAAAAGATAACTAAAATACGCAAATTTGTCAGGTGTGTCCAGTCTATTGCCGGCACTACTATCCTGCGGTATGCTCCAGCTAGGGCTTGAGATATTAGGGTGGCTTCAATTCCGTTTCCGAACGGAATTGAACTCTGTGACACGGCCGAATATTTTACTTAAAGCTATACTGATATTTTCGTATGAAATTTTGCAGTTATGTAGGAACTAATGTACTATAAACTTTTATTTACTGCCGTTATGCTGTCCCATGGCCACCATTTTAAATTTAATATATGTCGTAAGAGTTTTATTGTTCTGGTCTTTGATACGATACCCATCATAAACCGTTCAAATTATATTTTTATGCTCTTTAAAATAATACCTATCTCGAAAGGTTTGAGCTTATTTTGATTTTTGGTCCATGACTTTGTGTGTTCCCATGGCCGACATATAAAATTTAGCATACATACACTTTCAAAGATTTTCTTATGAGCCTTAATATGTATGATACCAATTGTGATGTGTTTTAATGACTTTTAATTTTCTGCCTTCTTATTGAATTTGCCCCTGATTTTATGCTGTTTCGCGGCTGCCATTTTGAAATTGTTATTTATCTCTAAAATTTTATTTTTCTTCTCTTACATATGATACTCACCTCGATACTTATCTCGATTTTAATAATTAAAAATTTTTTTAGTTTCCGCCATTGCACTGATCCATGGCCACCATTTTGAATTCGTTATATGTCGCTATAATCTTATTATTATGTTCTTAAATATGATACCCATTACGATAGGTTTTGATAATTTCCTATTTTTGGTCACTGACGTTCGCCCTTGTCCGCCATTTTAAATATAAGAGAAAATAATGTAGCCTACAACCATCTTATTACAATAATGAATCGATTGACAATTCACTTATTACAAATACTTTTTGATAGGCTGCTAAACAAATAACCCTTCCTTTAGGCATTTGCCGTAGTCGGTTAACGAGGTAAAAAAGACTTTAAAGTTGATATAGGTATATAGACAGTAACCCTCGTTATGACATAGTTTTACTCTACCACAGGTTACAACATAGTTTTAGTCTACTACAGGTAGGCAAAAAAGCAACAAGCTAATATATATATATATATATATATATATATATATATATATATATATATATATATATATATATATATATATATATATATATATATATATATATATATGAAGGCTAATTAGGGCGGTAAAAGATTTTAAAGTTCATCTTCGTTTTAATACTTTTCTTTGTATTACTCAAAGAAGCCCTTCATCTGTAATGTAAAGCGGTTGTTGACATTACGTTGATGTAATACGAAAAATTAAATCTAAAACTCTTTAGATTATAAAAAGTTAAGGAGTCTATTGCATATGACTAAAGGAACTACAAAAAATCAAAGAAGCAGAAAAAATAGTTCGCTGAGCGATTTGTAGTAAATTAGCTAAGAAAGCTATGTAACTCTAGAATATTATAAAATGGCTGCAATAATTTCTTGAATCACTTTGGACACACAATAGCCCCCCTAATAAACACATTTGCTTGCATAAAAACTGCGTATATTTTTACACATAATATTTACTACATATTAATATTTAAATATTTATGACTTTGTTTGTCTTGTAATTAATATCATTTATATTATCTCTTAAACAATGCACATAAAGACATACAAATATGTATGAATGTACTAAGTAGATTGTTTGTAGTATTTAAAGCCCTTTTTCTAAAGTTTTTGCTTATATTTATTTCAACAGAAGTAAAGCATTATTAATGTTTTCTTCTTCTTTTGTATGAACACAAGCAAAATGTTAATGTTGCATTATTAACCATTTTCAATTTGTTTCCATGTGAATAATATTTTACATGAATTTGTTTTTTTTTTGCAATGAGCTCAACACAATGAGTTAAGGATTTTTATTTATAAAATATTATGGTTGGATAAAAAAAACATTTAAATGTTTAGTACTGTTTTGTGAGCAATAAAAATGAATCAGTGATATAGAAAATGCGTAAGCAAAGGCTTAAGATATAATTATGGATATGTATAAAGTTGTTAAAATATACATGTGTTTATTATTATAGTCCAAAGATATTGCATGCGTATTGCAATGAAAACAGCTATAATTAAGATAACTCTACCGCTACTTTTTCCAAACATGTACGTATACGTTATATGCAATTATTCATAATTGCAAGCAACGTATACACATAATTGGACCCAATATATACCACTTTGGTTATTTTAAAGCATTAGCGAAAGGAAATCACAGGTATATAAAGCTGTGGCTTTTGCGAATAACGATGTATGTATGTCTTAATGCAAATTTTTTCAGGAGAGCGCATATAATTTGTGTTCGAAATTGGTAAATTGTATAAAATTTTTATATTTAATTGTATGGCGTTTTTAGACAAAACCCACTAATGTCGATATAAATGAGGAGTTAAATTAAAGAATGCCAACTTGTGCTTAGAGATAACAGCGCATATTAGTCCAGTCAAATAAGGGTTTCACTGCGGAATGAGAGATAATAAGCTAAAAATTCGTATACATCTTCGTTTTGATGTTCTAAAAGTTGTATCAAAAGTCTCATAAAGTCTCGTGTCTGCGTCGTAAGTTATTCAAGGTCAAAGGTTACGAAAATCAGTTTTTCGGAATTATCTCGGTTTCTATATTATCTCGGTTTCTATGTTACCAGTTATTATAAAAATTGTAGAGTATAAAATTTGCGACAAATTTTGCATTAAACATTTTTTCGTCCACCCAACCGTTTCTGAGATAGAGGGCAGAGAGCGCGCAGCGTTCAGCCATACTCAATGTAATTCAAGGTCAACCGTGAATCTCAGTGAATAATACCTTGTATAAAGCTATTAAATCATTGAAATATCATTTACAAGAAATAATTTATAATGTTTATTAGTTAATACATTATAGTGATATCATTTTTAATAATACTTACACAGAAAGAAACATGCCATAGTAAATTCATGTATCTTCTACTTGATTTGAGTACGAGTTGTATTAAAAAATTTAAGTACGAATAACACAAAATGAAGCCGAAAACGGGATAAAATTCTTAAATCATGTACAAAATTTTGAATCACGTTAAAATTTCTTAAATTAACTACCAATATTATTATTTTAAGTACGACTACTTCTATAAACTTTATACAAAGTCATAGTGTGTTGGTATTTGCTTGCTTGCTGATAGCCACAAATTACTGTAGTACTCTTGTTGTTGGTTATTTTGATTAATCATTCAGTGCCGATAAATAACCGGCAAATGTCGTATTATATGCTGCTGGTGTATACTGGATTTTAGCTGTCGTTCTTTCTATACTGAGTTAGCTGAGTTGTATATGAGGCGTTCGTTTACAAATATGATGAGCTAAGTTCAATACCAGGAATGAACAAAAATAAGTTTTAAATTAAAACAAGTAAGTAAAAATATTAAATTTAGCTAAGTATTAAAAATATATGTAATATATATCTCAAGTCTGCTCTTGAATTAAATAAGTAAAAATAAGGGACTGATTAAAGTACGCAGTAGGATTGATTCAAGTATGCGGTCGTATTGATTGAAGTATGCAGCGGGCTTGAATCAAGTATGTAATACGACGTTTATCGCTACTTGTCGGCTATTCCCGAGAAATGGAAATAAATAACAAGAAGAGCACATCAGTGTATTGTGGCTATCATCAAAGCAAACAAACACCAACACAGTACGAATACGACTGTGTAAAAAAATTTATAAACATTGTCGTATATAAAATAATTTTTTACATGAATAAAGCCGAATCAGGCTAAAATTAAGTGTTTTGCATTTGAATATTCCGCAATTGAATCAACGTTTCTGTACTTGAATTCAGGAAATCCAGAATTACCGTACTTTTGACACCATGTGGGATTAATTTATGTACCGATCGATTGATTTTTCTTTATACAAGGTATTATTCACTGAGATTCACGGTTGACCTTGCTTTACATTGATTATGGATGGCTGAACGCTGCGGACTCTCTGCCCTCTATCTCAGAAACGGTAGGGCGTATGAAAATATGTTTAATACAAAATTTGTCGCATCATTGGAGCTATAGAAACCGAGATAATTGCGAAAAACTAATTTTCGTGACCTTTGACCTTGAATAACTTACGACGCAGACACGAGATTTTATGAGACTTTTGAGACAACTTTTAGGACACCAAAACGAAGGTGTATCTCTCATTCCGCAGTTGGCCCTTTTTTCTGCTTATTTGACTGGGCTATATCTGCTTGTTCCCGTTTCTTTAAACAAGTGTGTAGAGCATAAGTGCAAATTTTGGCATAAATACAGTCCAAGCTAGTCCACAACATTCCAAATAAATCGATTTGACAGTAAAAAAAATCCACAAAAATGGATTTATTATGAAAACCGCAGATATTTACTTCAATACCACTTCACCACTTTTACGGCATACCGATGTTAGCTACATAATGCCGCTTTTTAAATGTAAATCCCGTTATCATATTTTATACTGTTTTTTAACCCCCGACAAAAAAGAGGGGTGTTATAAGTTTGTAGAATGTGGTTGTATTTCTGTATATCTTTGTATCTATGTGGATGTACGAACCCACGTACAGACCAAACGGCTGGACCGATTTTGATTTAGTTTTTTCTGTTTGAAAGGTGACTTGATCGAGAGTGTTCTTAGCTATGTTTGAATAAAATTGGTCCAGCCGTGCACATCTTTTCTAGATGCATCCTGTTGAATCTGTGTGTCTTTGACACTGTAGCGCCCAAACGGCTAGCTCGATTTTAAATTAGTAAATTTTGTTTGAAAGGTGACTTGATACAAAATCTTCCAACCTATGTTTAAAGAAAATTGTTCCAGCCTTTTGAAGTTATCATCTATTTTCTTCGCGGGTTCTTAAAATTTTTAATTTAATGTTATTAATTAAACTGTACAACACACAAAAATATATACCTGTATCGGCGTTTAAAAAGTGTATGCCTGGGTGGGACTCATTTCAGAGGTAGTCAAAGTTTCCCCTTTTGTATAGAGGGAAAACGAAAATTTTCGACATGAAAACAATGGTTTGGATTTTTCACTTGTCCGATTTTAATAAAAATCTCCACATATCTTCTACTCCTAATGGTTTATACTCTAAAGTCCTCTAAACTTAGGCATCTGGGCCATTTTTCAGAAAAGTTTGTTATATTGAAGATTGTATAACTTTAGAACGCATCATCGGATATAAATAAATAAGTTTAATGTAAAGTTTCAGTCGTTTCTTAACGAATATTGATTAAAATGGACAAAGCTTCGCCAAAATATCCTTTATCATTAAATAAGCTGAAAAATTACATATTACTTTTCTTTAGTTTTTTATAGAATGTAGCCAACTGACAAATCTTTATTGTATACAATTTTCAAGATGGGATGAAAGCAGACTCAAAACATACAGTTGTTTTTTTTATGATAACTCGTCAATTTCTATAAAAATTGTATAAGAAATAATAATACCATGCATTTCATTCGTGTTTTACCAAATTTAAAGTAGACTTCAACCACACTTTCGAATACTTTCAAACGTCTTATCTTATGTATAAGCTTTCAAAAATCATTTGAGAATTTACAATACAAAATCCAACAAATAATTGGTATTCGATACGAATCAATTTTTTTTCTACACCTTTATACAATTAAAAATCCATTGGATAACTATAAAAGTATTTATAAAGCAAAATGAAAAACAAAATTCAAATTAAATTTTTAAGAAATTTATTATTTGACATATTATCATAATTTTAATTTTAATGAAATTTATTTGTTGGTGGTTAAACATTGTATTTTATTGTTGTTTTACCAAATTATCAAAAGACTTCAACCACACTTTTGAACAGTTCCAAACGTCTTATCTTATGTACAAGCTTTCTAAAGGTGTAGAAAAATAAAGTAGATTTATATCATATACAAATCATTTATTAGCGGTTGTATTAGTTTCAAAGCATACTATTCTTATTTTTGAAATTCTTTTGTAAATTCCCAAATGGTTTTTGAAAGTCTGTACATAAGATAAGGGATTTGTAACAGTTCGAGGTATGGTTGAAATATACTGACGATTTGGTAAAGCAGCTATGAAATGCATTTAGAAAATGCTTAATTACCAACATATAAATTTCATATAACTGATTTTAGTTAAGTACGCGTTTTCCCTTAGAGACGAGATATTAGAGTTTTTTATTTTAAAAATTTTCGACCGATTTCTGTCTTTCACTTTTACGTTTTTCCGATTTTGAAAATTTTCAAAGTTTTTGAAACATTATGATATTTTCTTGAAAATTTCTTTATATAACGGAGTTTTGCACTTAACTCAGTTCTTAGGACTTTAAACTAATTTCTTAACATTATTTCTCATTATTTGGAACTTGTTTCAAAAACTTATTTTTTTTTTAATTTTCGCCATTTCTGCAAAAAAGCTTTTTTAGAGTTTTGCGAATTTGTACACTTTAATTGATTTTAGAACTGCTATTACCATGTCTAGAATATTTTAACTATACTTTATTTATTTATTTATTTTTTTAAAGAAGTAACACAATCAGGCAATGAGTCCCTTACCAGTTAATTAACTAATGTGTTACCTTCTTTGGGAAAGGTATAGTGTATAGAGAATACGTGGTGAAATAGGAGAGAGGTAGAAAGCTTAATTAATTTACAACTCTGCCACTGCGCGTTTTTTTTTTGTAAAGCAGTATTTCAAGCTTCTCTGGTGTCAAGTAGAGGCATTGATTTGTTTAAGCTGTGTAGCCATTTTATTAGTTCTTTCACTTTGCCGACGATTTTGTTACAATTCCAACGAAGGAGGGTGCTGTAAGGTGCATTGGATATGTTATTATTAATCGCTGCCGGTACTGCCCAAGCGATCAGTGCTAGGCCTTCATAACTTTAATAGTCCAACAACAACCAACACAATAACACACCAACGCACACGAGAAAAATGCAGGATGTTGGCTTGACTAAAACTAGTCTTGAACTCCAGACCTCAGGGTTTGTAGTCAAACGCGCTACCTACTCAGCCAACAGCATCCTCAAAAAATCTGCCACCAACTTGAGAAACTTTCTATAAAAAAGCTATATTAGCTTATATATATTATTTTAGCAATTGACGTTTTTAAACTTAACTATAATTTGGTTTTGAATTGTAAATTCTACTGGTTGCAAGTGACGTTTTTTACTTACTTTAAAGTAAGTAACATATTTATTCGATTACTACATCCATTTGGAAACACATTTGAGGGTAAATTTAACGAATAGATTTTAAAAAAGTTAATATCTGATTTTATTTTCAAGTTAATTTCATAACTTTTCCCAAAATTTTTGTTGCACATCATTCGAAATAGAGCCTATATTCTCCTTGGTATATCTTTAAGGGGTCCTTTATTTTTTAAAGTGGGAGTGCTTTTGGTCACACCCCCAAAAAAGTTGAGGATTGACAAAAAAATTACTCTAGCAAAATTTCACGCCCTATGTTCGCTAGGCTTAAGATAATTTTATTGACCAATAAGTTTTTTTTTCTTCTTACTGAATTGGACAAACCATTCTCCTCTTATGCTAATATTATATGTATGTCGTGCAAGTGCCTTCATTTTTTAAATAACGCTATATCTCGAAAACTAAAACTGATAAAAAAAATTGGAGTTTAGATTTGCGTTAGCGCCCCAAATTGCTGACGAAAAAAAATTCAATTTCTACGGAATGAAAATTTTTTTCCGAAATTTTCAAATTTAAGGGTTTTTTTATTATTTTAATAGTTATGCGACTTATCGATGTTTTGCTATTTATTTTGTAAAATATGAGATTTACATAAAAGTCGGCAAGGCAAAAGCTGTTGAAAACTGCACAAATCACTTTTTAAAAGAAAAATTTTCATTATATGGTCATATTTTCCCACTTGTGGTTCATCATGCCGTATAAAGATAATTTAGTCAAATTTCAACCGCAAGTCAGCACGGGAAGGCATGGACCAAGGGGCGTGATATTTTTTAGAATAATTTTTCCGTCAAGCTTCGACTTATTGGGGAGTGAAGCTTGAACATTTTCATAAAAAAAATTTTCCCATACAAATAAATGACTCCCTAATATACATACATATATCTTTACTATGTTATACATATAAATATGTATATATAACAGATGTCAGTAAACATCTTTTATATATAATCCTCAACGGAAGAAGAGTTTAATTAAAACATTTATGAACAAAAATGGCTGCCACTCAGAATGAAGTAAATGTAATTGTTACCATGCAGAAATAAAGAAAAAATATATCAAACTAATTTAAGATTAATTTAAGCAGCAAATAAATAATAAAAAGTAAATAAATAAAAAGCAAAAGTCATATGGATTATGTTTATGACTTTCGTTATTAGTGCCATAATTGTTCATTCATATTGAGGTGTATGTTTGTACAAAAAAATAAAAAGAACAGAACCATGTTGTAATCTTGTTTGTGCATGTTTAGTCACGCATCATTTTTATTTCTTAACTCATATAAACTTTCATATTTATGGAAATATGTAAGTATGTATTTGTGTGCTTATGTGAGTAAATTTCCATAATTTTATTTGTTTTTAAGTTAAGGTTAATTTATGTCTAATTTATTGCTACTTTTTTTATTTACATTTATATAGTCAATTACTTTTATGGAATTCTGTACAACTTATTTGCACATATCGACGGCGTATATTCAATACCTGCTATTAAGCAATTTCTTGAAAATCACTTTTTGATTGAAAACTCTGCGCCGATATCAGCTACACCTGTGACAAAAATTTCAGAGAGAAAAAAAATATATATAATGGCACCTTTTTGTTAATCCTTATTATTTGGCTATCAACCATACGATTTTTTTTGTTTGTTAATGCAATACTTGCTGTCAGCCACATTAATTTTATAAAACTTTTAGTATGTGTATTAAACGAAGTTGCATCCTACAATTATTTATATACCCATTTATAACCTGTGAGGAATGACAAAATTTAGCGAAGACGTGAAAATTCCACAAATTCAGAAAAGTTTGCTAAAATTTAAAATATTTTTAAATCTAAAAGCTTTGGAAAATATCACACCTATTGTGAAAATATAGGAAATTCGCGAAAAATTGAAAACTTTTAAATCGGCCATAAAATTGGTTATAAGTCGATAAAAATATTAGGAATGGCGAAAATTCCTTAGAAATCGGTAAATTGGTGGAAAGTCGTAAATTCTTGCTGACAGGAGCACTAAAGTAGTTCGGGCTCCATACAAAAATAAAAAGTTGAACCAGTCAGCCCCTAATATTTTCGATTAGTTGAAAAAAATCGCAGAAATAATTTTTTTTAATTTTTTGCCATGCCTCTGGATGCCGCCCTTTTAGTTTTTGTACATTGCGTTGCCGTTTGTGTGGTCCGATCATAAAATATTGCATATAGCTATTCATGGCTTGACTAAGGCTTCATTTTTACGTTTGGTGAATTTTAATCCGACACCAAAATTCTGAGCGCCACTTATGCCGTCTCAGATCCTTCCCCTCTTATAACCCCTTTTTACACGTGGCAAGAAAGCCCTTGTAAGACTTAGCATATCTTCTTTTTAATATGCCTACTTATTCCACGCCCAAATAGTAAGACATACACAGTTTTAGAAGAGCTTTATTGTCGCGTGAGATAAGAGGGAAGGATCCGAGATGTCATAAGAGTGGTGTATTTTCGGGTGTGCAAAAAATTTTTTTTTTACAGTTTTAGAAAGGTCATTGACATACCTTTCATTCTATGGTGAAATTTTTTATTTTATTTTATTTGATCTGGTTTAATGTATTACGTATGAGAAAAGGATTTTTCTTTGGGGCGTGGCATAAAAGTGAGAATATTAAAAGCTATATATACTTAGATTCAGGAGAGCTTTCTTTTCACGCGCAAAAAAATTTATAATAGGGGGGAAGGATTCCAGATGTCATAAGTGGCGCCCTGAATTTGATTAAAAAGTTGACAAAGCAAAAATGTAGCCATGAACAGCGATATGCATTATGTTATGATCTGACTACCAATGGCGACGCAGTGTATAATATCTTAAAAAGGCGGTATCCAGGGGCGTGGCAAAAAATAAAATATATATTTTTTTGGAGTTGTTTTCAACTAATCTTTTATCCTAGAAGGTGGTTTATCGCTGAAGCAGTAAAGAATCAGAAAGCTTACAGAAAAAAATCGCTTCTATCGGGAAATGGGCAAAAATTCGTGAAAGATTGCAACATTAGAAGCAACCTCAACAATTTATTAGAAATCTCTAAATCATATAAATACAAATAAAATGTTGGAAAATAACATAAATAGCGTTAAAATATGAGCTCAGATAATAAATTAAGTCATGCTATTTACAGTGGCCTTAAAATGGTGACACAATGTACAAAAAACTGAATAGGCTGTTTTTTTAGAATTTCTTAAAAAAATAAATAAGTAATCGGTTAAAAATCTGCCATTTGAATTTAAACGTCAAATATATCGGTCAACATTTTCATCAAGAAAAGTTTCTTTAAAATAGTTCGGGGCATTTTTTTAGCATTACTTTTATGATAATTTAGTTCATTCAGATGGAATAAAAGTAATAGTAAGATGTATATCAAATCGAATTATCTTGTTTCATTTAATTATGTTATTATTTTCTTATTATATGTTAACCCGCCAATGGTGACGCAAATTTTACTTTGATTAATGGTGACGCCGGTATCATGCACCGGGGTTTTCCACTGAAGATTCTTCGAAACGTGTTACTAATAGTTCATGTTTTTTTTTTATAGACTTTGACAATAAAACAAAAATACTTAATCAATTTAAGCTCTTTTATTTCAATATTAAAATCCACAAATGTTTTTATTTAGAGCATTAAAAATAACAACGTTTTAGCAATACATTTTTTAACATTAAGAAAAAATAAAAAAATTTCATATTCATTAAGCAAAATAACGCTAATTAGTCTTTCGACAATTGGAACTTTTATGAAATGAACAAAAATTGCTATCTAAAATTAATCCTTGATTATTTTAATCAATGATTATTTACTTATACACTTTGACTCGCGGTCTCACAGACCAATATGTCATCATTGGCAGGTTAAAAAAAATGCTGAAACTTTAATAAAATTAAAATCTATACTAAATATTTTTTTACTTTGCAATACCTGCTATCAGCCAAGAAATATTTTAATTTTCATATGCAATACCTGCTATCAACCATACCGCCGCGGATAGCATGAAATGTTATATTATTTTTAAGCGTATGATTCAGTATTAATATTTAAGAAATATTGTAGAAGATAGTTTGACTTATATATGCAGAATTTTGGCATAAATAATTTGTTTGCCTCTCCTGAACAATTGGTTCATAGCACGTATTGAATATACACCATCAATAGGTAGCACATACAATCAGATATGTATGTATGAACACATACATACGCATGTGAATGTATAACTTCTGTTTTTGTTGTTGTCAGTTATGTGGTTAATGAGCTGAAGTATTCCAAGATTTATCCAATCGTTAAAAATATGTTACTAATTACAGTAACTTTTATTTTCATTTACTGCGGCAGAGGATATTTAGGTACACATAAGTACACACACGCTACGTTATATAGATGGTTATGAATGGGTTAAAGTAGCACTAGGCGTATGAAATAATTTTTCGTTTGTAAACAAGAATATTAACTGAAAACTTTGAGAATACTCTAGAGAATTACACAGTCAGACTAAATAGAATGAAGTAAAATACGTAAGAGGTGATGCTATTTTTCTGGTAGGTATTGTCGAGTACAAAATGAGCCTGTTTTTAAAATTTCCCAAACACCACCAAAGCCTTAAGTTACGGGTAAAAAAATGGTTTTAGATACCTTGTTGCACTTATAAGCCAGTAGCTTAATTAAATATCAACCGATTTTAAGTTTCTCAGCGGATCTATAAAGCAAAAGCTGAGACCTGTTGAACCACATACTCGTATATATATTGTTTAAGTAACTTTGAGAAATTTGTGTGTGTTTCTCCAGAAAACTCATTTTTGAGTTTTTCTACGCAACATTTTATAACGCCACCGTATTATTTATGGATTTTCATGTTCGAATGTTCAGCATGTTCGAATATATTTTAAAACATGGAAAATCTGAAAAATTTTAGATTTTTTCTGACCTTCGAGTTTTTTTAGATTTTAATGTTTCTTTGGGGAAACTATTGCTATGACGTGTATTAATCAAACATTTATTTGAAGACCAACGTTTGAAAAAAAATTTTAAAATACCTAAAATTTTAGACTTTCTCAATTCAAATTCGAATTTTTCGATATTTTTGACTTTCTTTAGTGAAATTATAAATATCCGAAGAGCTCAAAACACGTTTGATACATTTTCGAATATATTTTATGATATTGAAAATACGATAAATTTTTGATTTTCTTGCTGTTACTTCGAATGTTTTTAAGTCTTCGTCTTTTAATTTTCTTGATTTAACTGCGACATTTTTGAGACTTTTGTCTTTCTTTAGTGAAATTATAATTAGTCGGTGAATTAAAACCTTATTTGGAATATTTTCGAATATGATTTAATATATCGAACACCAAAAAATTTCCTCTTTTCTTCATTCGAATATTTTCATGAGATTTTGATTTTCAGCCCCTCACCAAAAGAGGGGGATGTTATAAGTTTTTAATGTGTATCTGTGTATCCATGTATCTGCTTATATGTGTATCTGTGAATCTGTATGTTACAGCATATTTGGTAATCTTCGAACTGAAAACGCGTACGAATGTAACGTTAGTCATACAGGATTTGCCCATATTTCATAGATCATAAAATATACCTAATACTGCTTCATAGTATTTTTAAAATTTTTTATTTGAGATATTCTCCCAAATTGTTTGTCAGAAATTTTATTTGTTGCGGGTTAAGCATGTTTAAATGGCTACATTTCCTTGCTGCTTTACCAAATCATTATTAGACTTCAACCATATTTTTAAAAAGTTTCAAACCTCTTATCATATGTACACTAGGGTGGCCGTTAACAAATAAAGTTTGATTTTTACCAGTCTCACCCCCCAGTTTGGTGAATTTTGGTAAAAAAAATCATCCTGAAAAACTTTCAGGTAACTAGATTGGGGGTTTTTCCTAAATTTGAGCGCGCTTGCGGCACTTATGAAGTTGTGCACATATATAGAAGCAATTTTGCTGCTTTTAAAACGGCGAAATATTTGAGCAGTTGAGCGGGCTTGCGGCACTTATGAAGTTTTCAACATTTTTTACCTTTACAACTATTTTCTAAATCTAATAGTTTACAAAATACACACAAAATTTAAAAGTGCATTCTCGTCCTCCTAGCTCTTGGGTACTAAAACAGAAACACTTCACCTGTGCAAGATCCCACCAAAAATATCCGTCTACCGGAAGCAGGTTTGTAAGGGAGAGATTGCGGTACTCTCCCTTACCAACCTGCTTCGGTATTACATGAGTTTTGTATGGGATGTCCCACTTGGTAGGTCTGGGGGCATGAGCTTCTTTCTGCGCATCTTAGATGAATTAACCACATGTCTTGCTATATGTATATAATTAAAAAATGTTTTGCTCTTTATATCACAATTTTACCACACTTGGAATAATTTTTCTTTGCCATTATTTTATGTTGTTTTTATATTTATTTATGTATTAAATGGTACAAATACAATTGGAAATTATATTACATACACTACAATTTACTTTTATTAAAAACTTTTTGTTCGCGTATTGAATCAAGAACCGATCCCACGATCTCCGCATGGTAGACTAGAACACTAACCACTAAGCTATCGAGGCACATTTATTTTCATACACAATTCAATGGAAGAATAAAAAAATCAAATTACGAAGCAAGGATCACACTCGCATCCATATTTGTACCCACGTAAGCGAGAGATGATGCAGTATAAAAAAGTTTGAGTTGAATAAAAAACTTCGTGTTTAAAACACACGAAAAGACATAAATAGCCGACCAAATTCATCGTGTGTGTGGTAAGTTTCTTCGCTCGCTTACGTTATTGCATCCTCGTAAGGTAGACGGGATGCACTGTGTGCTTTTCCGCTTCTCCGAAGCACTTCTAATTAATCTACCTGCTTCCTGGTACTAAATTTATTTTTGCTGGGATATTCCTTATACGCACACCCATCAACAAAAAAATTTCGCCGTTTTAAAATCAGCAAAATTACTTCTATACATTGTACACACTTTAACAAATCATTTGAGAATTTACAAACTATTTTTGAAAAGCACAATAAGCTTAGTAGACTTAGAAACTTATACAAAACACAACAAACAATTTATATTCGATATTAATCTACAGGGTTCGGAATTTAATGTAACAAAAAATTAATTATAAGCTCTTATCAAATGCACCTAAAAATGAAAAATATGCGCAAACATATGCATTTACCTACGAACAAAGTACCAATAATAAAATAATATGAAAATATTTTCTTTAATTTTTTATTATTATTTAGACAAAAAAATATATTAAAAAATCATAATTGGGGCTATTATTTAATGCAACCGAAGTTTAGTTGCGTTACCAATTTACAATTGCAAATTAATGTTTGAAAAAAAAAATCACTAAGAAGAAACTGAAATTGACAGCTCTCAGTTATCAGTTGCCATCAGTAGTATCATTTTAATCAACTGGCATGCCGACTGAGGCTCGGTTGCCATCAATAATCGACCTATTAATATTTTTTTCAAAAATTATGAAATATGATCGGAAAATTTTTTCTAGCTCCAAAAATATGCATGTATCGCCAAAACATGTAAAAATATGCTCCTACCAACAAAATATGCAAAAATATACAACAACAAATCAATGCCAATCTATTTAAAATTTGATTATTCACATATATAATTAGTCAATACCTTTTTATCTTTCAGCACAAAAACATGGATTTGCATGAAAGTCCGAACCCTGTTAATCTATTTTGCATATTTTCAGAGCTAGCATATTTTGCTCAAACAAAAATTATATTACAATTAAAAAAATGTGTCATTTAGAAAACTCCTTTTCGTTTAAGAAGAGTTGATATCAATTTTAAAATTTGGTTCAACACACAAATGTTTTTAAATTACTGTCGGAGTTACTCGTAGCACATATTTTCTATAAAATAATATATGTATAACTTGAGATAGCATTAATTCACATGAGCAATAAGTTTGGCAATTATTGCCAAGACACAAGATATTTGCGTGTAGACCATCATATGAATATGTGTTCAAATACATATTCAGCAACAAATGTTAAAATACGTTGCAGAGTACTAATCTTTAAACACAAGCTGTCAAATTCAATTGCCATTTGAGTTTTTTTTTTGTGAAAAGTGAAACAATCGATGTTGTATTTTACCGCTTTGACTTTACAGGGAGTTAAAGGTAAATCGAAATAAAGATAATTTAAACGTATGTTGAAACATACTATCTGTATTTAATATATAATAAAATATATTAATACAATATCAAAACACACAGGCAGTTACAATTACACAATAAGTATGTACTTTAATTCAAAATATGTTTACGGTAATTGAGTGTTACAAATTGTAAAGTCTTTGTTGTATACATAATATAAATGTTAACATGGCAACACAAACAACAGCAGGATAAAGTAAAATAAAAATGTACATTACAATTATTTGCAACGTTTGTAATTAAAACCAAATTAAAATACGAGGTGGAAAATTCCTTTAAATAACTGAAACAGTTAAACAGTTAATTCATCTTAAGAGTTGAGATTTATATGTAAGTTAAAGAAAAATATAAAATTATGTCGAAATTCAGCTAATGATTACATGATTGCTTAATTGAATTAATTTATATAAATAAAATTATAAAAATATATATATTATACCAAAATGAAACAAAATTGTTGTTAAGGTAGTAAGATTAGAAGATTTTTCACTCAAACAATAAGAATTTGCAGGAAAGGGTTATACAAAGTGAATGTGCACAGCGTGCTAAGAACTTCTCACAGATGAAGAATTTAAAATTGTCTTTAAATAGCTAGAGGCGCTCAAGCCCTGGTGTTCTAAGTTTGTCGAAGAAATAAGTTCAAGCTAAATTTTTCCAACTTCACCTTGACATCCAACCAAAAAAGAAGGGTGTTATAAGTTTGTAATGTGTGTCTTTGTATCTATGGACTTGTGTGTCTGTATATCTGTATGTCTGTATATCAGTACAAGTCATCGTACAGCCCAAACGGCTGGACCGATTTTCATTTAGTTGTTTGAAAGGTGGCTTGATCGGAAGTGCTCTAAGATAAGGAAATCGGTCCAGCCGTTTAGAAGATATCACATCTTTTCTAGATTGGATCCTGTTCAATCTGTGTGTCTTTGACACCTTAGCTCCGAAACGGCTAGATCGATTTTAATCTAGTAGATTTTTGTTTGAAAGGTGAGTTAATCCAAAATCTTCTAGCCTATGCTTGAAGAAAATTGGTCCATCTGTTTTGAAGTTATCGCCTATTTCCTTCGGGGGCTTAACATTTTTAATTTAATGTTATTTTAACATATTCCTAAAGGAAATTTTAATTTAAATGAAAAATATTAAAACATTTTAATTTGGTCACTTTTCTGAATTTTTATTTTAGGTAATTTTTGCCAATTAAATAGAATAGAGCTAAAAAGTGACAACAAGCTATGAGAGATACTTCCTAAAAAGAATTTTTTATAGAATAGTATAACTAATTTAGTCTCGAACTCCGCACCTCAGGATTTGTAGTCAACGCGCTAACCACTTCAGCCAACTCTCTTGTTTCTCATAATTTTAAATACATAAATTAGGTATTATTTTTGTATGGTATTAGGTATGGTTAGAAAAAAGGGAGATGCATTGCTAACAACGTATATTATAAAATGAAGAATATTACATTGTTTAAAAGAAATATTTTCATTGAATTTATGGTCACCATATTGCTTTGAAATTCAAAAAGATATGAAAAATAGGAAGTAGGTAGCATTTTTGAAATAAATAAATGTTTATTTACTTACTTTAAAAAATCGTATACAATATGTAGACACAAATTTTATGACTTATTTATATTTTCCATAAATTCGCTTAAAAAATGCATTTAAGCAATCTAATAATTTTCATTAATACAATGAACTATGAAAAACTTACGAGGATTAGATATTGAAGGATTTCATGTATGCAATATAATGGCTCATTGTATTAATGAAATGTTCCATTAATATAATGAAGAACATTTAATGAAACCGTTTCATTCCATGAATAAAGGACTTTCCTTTCAGTGTAATGATTGCCAATAATTTTCCTAATATTGGCCCTTTGTCAGTTTTTTTCTTCTTATATTTTAGAAGATCTTTTGTGTTTAAGTTATATTATTATTACAAAAATTCAAGTAGAATGTTAAGTTTTATTAATGTTATTGTAAAAATTAAAAAAAAAACAATAAAAGTAACCTGATGTTGAAGGAAAGTAAAATGTCATGTGTTTCAAATTTTGTATCAATTGAAGGTTCTTTAAAATAAAAGTTAGTTATTTCTACATTTAATTGTTTAATTTACGATCAGTCGTAGCTTTACAATTTTACTAATATTTGCTGTGCATATGTAGGAGTCTGTGAGACACCACGTCCAAGCTGGTGTTTGAAAAAAATAAACATCCATACTTAAAGGTTAGCAATTAATCGAATAAAAAATATTAACCATACAAATTGTCACAAAAAGAAAATATTTGAAAAATTATTTGAATTAAAAATTGAAACAATTTTCAAATACAACAAAAAACTGAATACTATGAAAATTTTTCTAAACCCACCTTTCATCTATTATTGTTAGTGTATTTTGATATTATATGCCTGTAATTCCGAGCAATGCTATCAGTATCTGCTTTAAAACTTATTTTACGGTCTATGGTTGTATTAATGAAAAGTAAGTTGTTTGCTAATTGCAACACATTACCAATTTCGCTGGGCAGTTTTTTTTATTATTTATTTCACCAAATCCAAATTATTTAATATAAATCCTGCAACCTTTTTAGGTTTTGAAATAATTGTTTGTATTGAGAACCAGTTTGAAATAAAATAAACCAGTTTTTATTAGCATTTGTATCAGAATTGACTAAGATTTCTTATGCAGCAAAACCGGTGTTCTCCTATATGTATTAAAATATTTAAAATTGTTATTATATGCGTGAACAAATCCATTAAAATTGATTGATTATAAGCGCCAGCAGTTCCAAGAATAATTGCAATTTAAATCTGTCAATTTGAAAATGTGATAAGTTACAATAACATTTACACTTATTTAATATTAATTGATCCCTTTTTAATTATAATAACAATCAAACACATAATTAATAATTGAAATGTTTAGTTGTAATTTTGTTCATTTGCTTCCATGCAAATAAGCTATAATTAAACCATATTTTAACCAATTAAAAAAATTATATGTAGGTCTATATAAAAAAATCGTGTAATAAGAGATAACTTTTTAGTAAAATTGATTTATTATAATTGTTTTTATATCATGTGTATATAACAAGTATTTTTATTGTCATAATATCTAATTATAAACTGACATGCTATTTATATTTCCAGGTTAACTGTCTATCAGAGTGTTTGTTCTTTGTAGAATTTTATAAAAACTAAATATTATTTTTATTTAAATTTACTGTACCACCGTATAATACTTATTTAAAATAAATTGTCAACCAATAATTAGCACATGAGTGTGAACTATGACAATATATTTGATTTTTACTTATTTATATAAATAAATGTATACATGCTTATCGCTTTTTACATATGCATACATATAAATTTATTTATAAAATAAATATGTAATTAAAAAATTACTGTTTACTGCTTTTACTAGTACAGGATGAGTTTTTGCTGTTTGGCTTTTTTTAGTGCAGAAATCTGAATAATCACTTTGTGATTCTTGGCAAGATTCAAACATAAACCAAGTCTTATTAATTTATTTAGTCGCTAAAACTTTCAAAAATATAGAATATAGTTCTTGTTCAGAGCAGGACATTTGGAAGGTCACTCTTACTGCTTCCGCATTATTGTACGATAAATAATTAAAAAGCAGTGCTATTAACAAATTTAACTGGTTTCATATACATACAGAACCTCAACTAGATTTCCAGTTGCTAAAACCGATATTACGGGTCGCAACTAACAACTGATAGTGTTACTTTCAGTTTCTATTTAGTGCACACCACAAATTTTCAGTTAGTAGCTGGAAACGTAACTATCCATAATGGGGCTTTAAGTTAAATGTGTATAACCGAAAAATTGTTGACAATCCCCCTTATTCCGATGCCATATCAAGTCAATATCAAAAATTGTCCACAGAAATTGACTAACAGCCTCTTGATATTTTCTAAGCCTTAGAGAATCGTAAGAGGCTGTCAGCGGTAGCAAATTGTTGTTCACGACAAGTATGTAAACATCCTATTTTTGATATTGACTTGTCGTAACGTCGACAAATACTTACAGAATAAGAAGGAATATAAAGCTATTCCTTTAGTCTCCATAATCGACCTGTGATTTATTTACGCAAGAATTGCTAACAAAATCGCTTTAATATGGAATAAAAAAAAATAATTGCAAAAATTTTTTTGTTGCATTAAGCTAGAACTTATTCTACTGCCGAAGAATTGCTCTGTATTTCCAAACTGTTAGCATAAAAACCAATACCTTAAAATCACCCTGTATACCATTCAAGAGTGTGCGCTTGTGTACATTTTTGGTTTGTGGTTGCAAAGCCCTTGGGATATAAATTTCTGTTCATTTTTATTTTATAAATAAATAAAGTTGATTAAATATTTGCAAAAAAATTATTATTTAAAATAAAATTTCGAAAAGTTGTTTCATAAAATATAAATATTTGGTACATATTGCAAGTGGCATTTTAAGTGAAATGTCATTTAATTTTTATGGCATAAAATATTTATTTTTAGCTTGTTGTAGAGTGACATTTTATTGCGATGGACGTGAAAAATAAATCGTTCAAAAGTCATAAATGAGAATAACACTGCATAAAAATCAAGATCTCTAAATATTTAATCACCTACTTTCCAGTCAAAGTTCCACAATGTATAAGTTATTTTAACAAAGATACAGAATTGTTGGAGAATAACGTCAGAACCTGAATGGTGGCCTAACGGTGCTTCTAACACCGAGTGAAGTTGAGCGTTCATTACCACCACCGAGTTTCCTCAAGGACACCTTTGTGACTTGCATGGAACACACAGGTTGCAACTTCTTGTGCATGGACCACCCACCATGTATTAATACTAATTAATTGCTACGCGATTAAGTGTTCAATTAATTGAAAATTGGCTATTTTCGATTAACGATTAAATCAGTTAATTTCGTTCGATTAACCGATTAACCATTAAAAAAATTTTTATATATTTTTATTTGAACATATTTTTTATGTGTTTAATATTTTGTTTAGTCTGATATACTTATGTACTGTATGTGGTTATAAAATATCTTAATCTAATTTAACTTTAGGAACTAATTACATTTTTGATTAATAATTGCATGAAATCCAATAATTAAAAATGTTGATTTAAGAAGATACCAATTCAAGTTTTAAATACATTTATTTTATGTCTCAAATCAGGAATATTTCATTCTAGTAACATTTTCTTAAAACTTATTGTAGAATATGCCGTACAGAGCTTGGCTAAAACTAGTCGGATAATGACGTAGCAATCGAAGAAACTGTCGATACTACTGCAAACACTTTTCTAACAGAATTAACCGAAACTATTAGAAGTGCTAAGAGCTTGAAAGTCTTTAATGGCATAATAGAATATTTTATATGCTGAGAGATCACCACAAAAAAAACTGAGGAGTTTTATATTCTCAAATATGGGCTGTTTTCGATTTCTCCATCCACAGGAACAAAGTTTCGCTTTATAAATCCATTGAAACAATTTCGTTATATTTTGTTCAAAATTTTAATGAAGTGTTTCACAATTCCAATTAAATTGAATGAATGTTGTGAAAAAATTCAATGGAAGGTGTAAAAACTCATTTAAGGCATAAAAAAATTTTTCGGAATGACATCTACGGAATCAAAATAGAATCTGTGGCACGGCTGATAGTTTCGCCAGAAAATTTTATTGGATTTATGATAACAATGTTTTGTCATTTTATGGAAAAACATTTAAGTTTTCACAAAATTCTTTAAATATATAATATAGGCATTTGAAATAGAAATTAAAAGTTGTATGTCCTTGAATGTTATAATTTCAATAAAATGTATTTCATTGTTTTGATGAAAAGTTTCATTGGAATTATGAAAGACCGATCAAGTAAATCAAAACAACATACCTTTACTTAGTTCAACAGTTGGCAACCAAGAGCGAACAACAAAAATAGTTTTATATATTTGTTGTTGTACTCTTTTTTATTATTATACATACATAGACACATTCTTTTGACAGGTCTGTTGGTTGAAGTAGTTAAGACGTTGCCTATAAAGCAAGTGTTGAGAATCGAGAGTCTGAGTTCGATGCTGTCATCAACATAAAAAATTTTTCTGATGTACATTTATCATTATAATAATGAAAGAATTTCAGTAATATAATGAAATGATTTCATAAAAATAATAAAATAATTTCATTAAGACGATGAAAAAGTTTCACTAAAATAATGAAATATGTTCATTCGCTTAGCGAAATTATTACATTATATCAATAAAATTATATTAAAAAATTTTTTATTAAAATAATTTTAACGAAACTTTTTTCATTAATACAACGAGGCCTGACGTTGACCGAATTTTAATAAAGTCTTTCATTGGATTAATGTCCAAATTCACAGAATTTATAAACAAAATTCTGTTAGTGTACGATAAGTGAAAGAATTTTCTTAAACAGGTTTTATTAAAACTAAAGAAACGATTGCGTCAATGCTAAAAATTTTAGCCGAATTAGAGATATATTTAAGCCAACAAATAAAAGGTTCTCACTTAGTTGTTTTTGTTTTTATTTAATTCATACTTATATCTTATTTTCCTGTCTGATTGAGTTCAAGAATTGTTATGTTTGTTAGGTTAATGTTTATTTCTACTAACAGTATTTCAAAATAATAAAGTATTCACATATTTTTCTTTATTGAAAATGATTAGTTTATGGAAAATTTTTATTAATCGGTTAACCGATTAATCCAAAATTTATTGAATATTTACCGATTTAACCAAAACCTCGATTAATTAATCGAACGAGTAACCCTTCAAAACAGAAACCCATTTAATTTAAAACCCTAATAAACACCTTGTTAATGTGTTTGAGCTATCTAAACACTTACTACATCACACAGTGGGGAAAAATATTTTTTTGTAAAAATATTTTGATGAAAGAAATCAGCCATTTCTAAATTGATAATTTAGCCAGTATGCAATATGACACGAACATATCAGCTCTCTATTCCTATTCAACTTAGGAAGATGAGCTTCTCATATTGCTTAGGAGTGAAGCAATGAAGTCCCAAAGTAGGGCACTTCGGTCCTTTAACACTTTAACACTTGTATCTTTTGTTTATGGGAAAAACCATAAGAAATTCCATTTTTTTATTTCTAGGAATTTTCATAGGCATTTTAAGAATTTCAGAAGCTACTCTCAGTTTTCTTTGCTTGCTTTGTATTTAGTACGTAAGGTCTAGGGTTTGGGATTTCCCGGGATTTTGCACTTCCCTGGAAACAGTAATTGAAAAATCGCGATCCTCGGAACTCCCGGGAACAGTTGATTTTCTAAATTAAGTAGACTTATTATATGAAAATTGGCGTAATATTCATTATTTTATTAATGTAAACATTCTTTTTAAATAAAAATTAATATAGTACCAATTCTAAAACAAATTTTTACTCGAGTTCTGGCAAAGAGAGTTTTTGGCCTCATGAAAAATCGCCCAAAAATAGAAATGAAAAATCGCCCAAAATGTCAAAATGAAAAATCGCTCAAAAAAATTAAAAATCGCCCAAAATTTAAAAATGAATAATCACCCAAAAAAATTAAAAATCGCCCAAAAAAATGAAATATCGCCCAAAATTAAAAAACACAAAAAAAAATTAAAAATTATAGTAATTTAATTTTTATATTGAAAAAAAAAACTTACTGAAAATCATATATAGTCTTCGTTTCTTATTGAATTGCAATAAAAGTATGAATAAAAGGCAATATTGTCCATCGGCCAAAAATTATAGTATGACTCTCCAAGGGTAATTTAGATAATTACCATAGATACAACAAAAATTTATAAAAATATAATACAGTAATGATCATTTATCGAAGGCCAGAAATTTAAGACGTCAAGGAAACCGCAGCTCAAAATTTTACATATCACATAGAGTCTAAAGTCAAGTAATCTAAAAACTTGTCATAAGCGAAGCCTAGATTTGACATACCATAGAGTTTAAAATCCTTCCGTCCGGCCGAAGGCCGCCTACACGGAAAGTGGTCGAAAGCGTATCTCAAGTCATATATTCCAAGATTCACCAATATAGAAAATTATCGTAAACGAAGGCGAGATTTGACATACCATAGAGTCTAAAATCTTTCGTGCAGGTGGAATCAAAAACTGGCTTCGCTTACGAAATTTTTAATATTAGTACCCTTCAGAATGCTTAATTTGGGACGTGCTTTCGACGACTTGGAGTGTTGCCGGCCTTCGGAATGATTTTCAAATCTATGGCATATCAAATCTCGGCTTTGGTTACGACAATTTTTAATATTAGTAGACTTTCCGTGTAATTGTCGTAAGTGAAACTCAGACTTGGTATACCATAGAGTTTAAAGTTCTTCCATCCGGCCGAAGGCCCTCTACACGAAAAGTCGTCCAAAGCACGTACGATGGTTTTCCGTATAACCGGCCTTCGGCCGGGCTCAAGGATTTTAAACTCTATGGTATGTTAAATCTCGGCTTCGCTTACGACAATTTTCAATATTAGTAGCCTTTGGAATGCTTAATTTGGTACGACCTTTCGACGACTTCTTTTACGACAATTTTCTAAACGACTTTTACTGCTGTAGAAGCCAAATAATGGTGGGGATGGAACACATTGGAGAAACTCTCAATTAATTTCTACAATATATATTTGAAATTCTATATTCGATTTTGATGAAAATAACTTGAAATTTGTATGAAAAAATTTTTGGGCGATTTTTCATTTTTATTTTTGGGCGATTTAGTTCTGGGCGATTTTTCATGGAAACATTTTTCATATGAAAAATCGCTCAAAATTTCAAAATGAAAAATCACCCAAAATTTGTATGGAAAATTTTTTGCGATTTTTCATTTTTATTTTTGGGCGATTTGGTTTTGGGCGATTTTTCATATAGCCAGAGTTTTTAGTTATTACACAGTAAGAGATCGTATAAAGACTAATTGACGACTATTACCGTAATTATTTAGTTACAAATTTAATTGTAAGGCGCACAAATTATTTTATATATAGCTTGCCGTAATGTTTCTTATTTCTCTTGCGATATTTCTGAAATGATTCGTATCGTTAAGTACAAGCAAGTTAAGTACAAGCAAGTTACTCAATTGCGCCGAATTTCACATACACAGAATCACAGTCACTGAGTCACAGTCTGTCTAAATGTCTTTGGTTCTTCATTTTACTTCTCTTAAAACATATTCTTCAATAATAAAGTCAACTTATAATAAATTTAAGTCACGACAACTGAAATTTTTTAGAGTTTCTATGGGCTTAAAATTTTCACTAAGCTTTCCAAAATGTTTTTATTGATTCTGCGGAATATCTTTCAAAGTTCTTCTAAGTTGGTATTATTTACTTTAGAAAACGATTAGAGCACTCCAGTCATTGATACTTATACAAAGTTCTGATTAAATGGCAATCTTTACTAAATTCATCTTGCATGTAGTTTTCGAACAAAGAAATAATTTATCTCGTAGTCTCTATGACTTTGGACGGTTCACATTTTTATTTTGTAAAAATTAAAAAAAAAATAATATGTAAATACGTAGCGATTTTAAAAAAGAACTTTAACAATGTTATCGCGTAAAATTTAGTCGTTCATTTGTAATATTTTAAATAAACATTGAAGAGGTTATTGATATTAAAGAAAATCGGGCCGAAATTTATTTTGATTCATATAAGATTTTTGTATTATAAATTTCTTATATGAATCAAATAAATTTCGCAGTCACTTACGATACTTTATAAATATGTCATATAAAGTCCATATATGTATGAAATAATGGGCACTTTTTGCTTCCCGTTTTCCCCAGAAAAATCTAAAACTTTTCCCGGAAATATTAGCTAGGCTTTTCCCGGGAATTCCCGCTTCCCTAACCCTAATAAAGACCTTAAAACTGCAAAATTTCATTAAAAAATTTTATAGCATTAAGAAAAAATTTAATTTGCATAAAGCACCTCATGACACCATTTTTCCCCTTCTTTTGCAAAAAGTCTTTAAACAGTTTTTATATTATTAAAATCTGAATACGCTGTTGAGAACTACATAAATTTAGAAATTTTGATATGTGACATGTCTAGCTTCCTTTTTTAAAGGTGTAAAATTAACGAATCTATAACTTAAAAATCATATCGAAATACCTTAACGTTATTATTTTCTTACACAAAATTGTGGAAAAAATACTTATACTTATACTTACTTTTACTTATACAATATGGAAAATCGCTATATTTGTTGGTTGTTTATTATAAAAATTTTCTAGAAGAGTTGATAGTGTGTAATAAGCAAAATGTAATTAAATTATTAAAATATTTTAAAGTGTTCAATTAATGGCGAGAAAAAAACTGCAACATTTGAGAATATTTTGTCGTCTTTCTTAGAGGAAAATTATGCAAAAAATCTTAAATAGAAACAAATCTTACCTTTTTTATTTCTTTATTATGACATCAAAATACTGCTGGTAAAATATTTACTACGAAGATTCTTGAATTGAAAATAATTTTTCAATAAATTATTGATTATAAATTTCTTAAATTATTTTGCACATTTCAATTTATGATTATGCATTTTTCTTTTTCAAATAAATTTTATTTATTACACTTTTCACTCTATATATTTCTTTCAACTTGTATTTATTTACAACTTATTTTCATTTAATTTATATTGAAAACACTTGAAATTTGTTATTTAACAAAATTATTTAAAACAAAATTGGCATGTAGAAGATTTTGATTGTAAGTTAAAGAACAATTAGTCTAATGAAACGATTTTTTAACAATAAATATAAAATATCAATATAAATTAGTAGTAAAGAATTGTTTTTATATATGTTATATTTGTTATATATTATGACTTTTTTTATTATTGCGCGACAACGTAACTTATTTGAACAATTTGCTTTAAAGATATGTTTATTTCAATAGTATTAATAGTTTAAATATTATTTTATCGCTTATTTTTTTTATTTCAAAATTTGATGATTTCTTGTAACGTTGTGTTGATCACTCTTTTTAAGGATATGTTTCCCAATTTCGGTTTAATTTATTATGATATGTGCTCTTGTGTATTTGATAACATCATAAAATGCAGCTGATTTATATAATTTTATTTAATGTGTTGTTTGTTTAATTATGTAACCTTTTTAATTTTTAAAACTCTGCAAAACATTAAGGAAAGTATTATATTACACTGTGCAGCATTAATTTTTTAGCTTGAAGGAATCGATATATCTATGGGGAATTATTTTTGAAGCGGACAAACCAAAAAAATGTTCCTGAAATTCCTTGATATTTGGCTAAATATAGTTCGAGTATGTAAAAATATGTATGCAAAATTTTTTTATGATGTTTATTTGTCGAGTTATAGGGTGCGATAGTGTTGCCGTTTTTGAAAAAAAAAATTTTGAATTGTTGTTTCCAAGTAGAAAAAATTAAAATAAGTGATTCTCATGAAAAATTGTGTGAAAAATAATTAATTTAAAAAAAAAATTCATGATATAAACCGGTAATAACCAACCAAGTGATAGTAAAATTTTTCTAACCTCAACTTTTTTTTTGAAAAGATAGACGATTTTCTATAAGAATCAGTTATATTAATTTTTTTTGCTCTATTTTTTTCTACTTCGAAACAATAATTCAAAATTTTTTTCAAAAACGGCAACACTTGCGCACCCCATAACTCTAAAAATGAGCATCATGCAGAAGAGGTATACAGATTTATACATACTAGAACTACCTATATATAACTAGTTAGCCAAATATCAAGGAATTTTGACAAAAAAAAAATTTGGGTTGTCCGCTTCAAAAATAATGCCCCATATGAGGAACAAATGTTCATTAATGGTAAAACTGCATATTTTTAATCTGAATAATTAATGGTAAAACTGCATATTTTTAATCTGAATAATCACGTCTGGTGTTCTAATAAATAATTTTTATTGAAATAGTGCTGAACGTGATTATGAGAAGCTGAGAACACGAAACCAATTGCGAAGACGATTTGTATATATATTCTTAATATTTTCTTTAATTTACAACCTGTTGTAAGTGTTGTAGATCATACAAATGTTATTGTTATTTTCCACATTAACATGTTTCTAAGCAAATCTCAGTAAAAATGTTCATATTTTTCGACGCAATACGGTTACACATTAAAAAGTCAGCGCTTTTTCGAGCGCTTCAATAAAACAGCTCGTAAACAAATGTACACACACATGACAGCGATTATGTACAACAACAAGAACTTCAACGATCCAGCGGTAAAAAAGCAATATGAAGGCTTTATAGGTGCATGTGTAAGTAATCCACGCTCCATTCCTACTAATTATTATTATATATTTTTTTTTTGGGACACGTTTTTACTGCGGGGTTAGTCCTTCTGCTTCTTATTCTGGAATACAACTTAGATGCTTTCCACAGCTTTCCACAGCATGCTTGACAAAAGACCTTGTAATGAAGGCCATTTTAATGGTTTTCTAATGAAGGTCTGTTAAAAATGAATTGGATGTACATTTTTTTATCTCGATACTTTTATAGAGGTTTCTGTATTTTTGTTTTATGTGAGTTTTTATTTCGAAATATTTTATTTTATCCAAAACATCGCTTTATACAAATGACGCTAAAGTTTGTGCATTTCTTAAGAAAAAATTTAACATAATATATCTTCGACGGAATGAGGATAAGTTAATGTGCTCCAACATAAACAGTATAATAGTAGTATTTATGACGTCTCTTGAACGCATTGGCGTAGCTAGAAAATATTCTGGGGTGCTAAGCCCCTCATTAGTGCCTACAGTTTGCTTATATTATCAAAAATGCTCTAATATTTTGAGTTTCTAGGGGATGCTAAATCAATTCTGGAGGTGACTTAGCCCCCCATCACCTCAGAGGGGCCTAGCTACGCCCATGCTTGAACGTAAAAAACGCGAAAAAGAGAATGTTTGTTATTTCCAAAGTACATGTTTTTATAAACAAAACGAGAAATCTAAAATGGGAATACGCCTTCCTCATTTCCTCCTAATATAATCTTTTTCGTTTGGGAGTCTTAAGGCCTTCTAGAAAAAGGTGTAAGCAGGCCTTTGAGAGGGCTTTAAGTGCGAAGGAAATTTTAGTTTTACCCCTGGGGAACTGTTGTAGCAAAGCATTGTATAGCACCTAAATAAAAATAAAACGCTCAATAGTTCGATGCACTAACTTATTTTAACGACAGTCGAATCGTGTAGTAATAATAACAGCAAAATTATAGTTTTTCTATGAAGCAGCACTTTTAAACAACATTCGCTGCACTACATAGACCACAGTCAGCTGTTCAATTAAAGCTCGTCTTCTTTTGGCACAACTCAAGTAATTATTCTAGAACAAGATACACACATATGAATGCTTTTATATATATAAATAACAATATTTCTATTACACTGATCTGCAAAAAACATTTTTTTCGAGCCTTTAAATAAAAATATGTGGGATATAGAAAGTTTAATGCGATAAATCCAAATTTGTTTTCGTTGTCTTTTTTATCAGGCATCGATATTTTTATGGGCATGTCTAATATGACATCCGAAATGGGGTTATCACGCTAATATATTTTATCATAACTCGAGGACGGTTTGTTGGATTTGGGTAAGTAAAGCACTAAATCTTCCATATATAATTTTTTATAAGTTTTTGAAAACGAAAAAAATTAAAGAGAAATTTTCGCTGCTAATTTCTGAATAACTTTGAAACAGTTGCATATATAAAAAATATAAGAAGTATCTTAAACATAATTTTATTTCGCATCCTTTGGCTATTTATTTATTTAAGTTGGGCGAGCCGTTCTTGAGTTATAGGGAAATATACTGATATACCTAGTGAAAATATTAGTCATACCCACTAAATAATCTGTACGTGATAGGAAAAGACTGAAAACGGATTTGAGTTTAGCGCATTAAGCTTTATGTATTCCGCATATTTTTATTTAAAGGTATTTTTTCTGCACACCTGTGTTATTTAAACACTTACTGCCTGGTCTTAAAAATAAAATAAACATTTTCGTTTGGGAATTTATATTGAGAGAAAAAACAAATTTGAGATGTCCTATTGTTGTTTTAATATAAATTCCCAAACGTAATTGTTTATTTTATTTTCAAAAACAGGCAGTTAATTTCACTTTTATTTCTCAAAATTAAAGAAATCGATGAAATTGATTTTGAGAACAATCACAAATTCATTTGATTTATTCTATAATTTTCGTGTGTTTTACTTTCATTTTAAGATAGCTGCCACATGATGTTAAATTTTAGCAAACAAGAAGATATTGAATCATATAATCGTTAATGCAAACAATAATAATTGTAAATTATTTAAATTAAAATTTAAATAATTTAACAGATCTTGTGAGAGCGAAAGAGTTTAAGATTAATTTCATGTAAACTTTGTGTTGTCAGTGTTGAAAAGAGCTTTGGTTTGAACGTACAAAACCCTGGTTCGATTTCCGGTTGAAATTAAAAACTCTTGTGAGCAAGAATATAAAATTAATTACAGTAGAGTCCCGATAATTCGTAATCGCAAAATACTAGTCATATTTTACGAAATATAGGCGTTTTCGATTTAACAAGATTTCGATTTAACGGAATTCAAATAAGAAAAAACGCTTTAACGGGGGTTTTCAATTTATTTAGAAGAACGAAAAAAAAATAACAAAGGAAAAACCATTTTTCATTAAAACATAACCTCTCATTGGCCAAGAAAGCACATGCACAAATTCATACACATTAATTTTTGTTTATATAATTCAGCAAAATAATCACAGTTGAGTCGGACGTAGCACTTTATTTGCTTTAAATAATAAAATGTATAATATACATTATAATATGCATATTATGTGATAGTACAATATTGATCGTTTTACCAAAAAGGCATAAATACACATTTTTACTTCTTGATACTATTTTATAAAATTACGATTTATAAGAGTTAAAATGGGGTGATTAAGGAAATGTGAATTATCGAAAACCCCGAAATGTATAAAATGTTTACGATTTTACGTAATCTTTTTAATGGAGCGCTAGTTGTTTGCGAACTATCGCGATTTTAGATTTATCGGGGTACGAATTATCACGATTCTACTGTATTAAAAATGCGAAATAATAATTACTCAATATACATTAGGCCACTTGGAACACAGTAGTCATCCTTTCCAATCCACATGAGACAATTTTATATATATTTTTGGTTTGGGTGACGAAAATGTTGATTTTTCAAGGGGACTTGAAAACTCAAGTCCCCTTTCAGCAGATCTATAAACGCCTATGTTACAGTATTATAGTAAAAAAGTCGCTAATTTTGGAGCATGGTTTTTACGGGGATGTTTATGTGAAAGTTACCAAAACCATTTATACAATCTCTAACTCATACAACACGTTGTGAACGGGTCAAATATTTATATCAAACTCTGTTCTTATTAAATTGAACTTTATTTTCGAAAAACGCATTTGCTAAAAATTTACTATTTAGTGTACAAAATTGTACCTGTAAATTATTTCAGAGTGCTTTGCTATATTAACTATTGTGTATCTTTAATATTTAAATTAAAAACTTTAATTTGTCGTAAGAAAAATTGAGAATCTCATATTGAGAACTTGAGTAAGTCCCCAACCTGTCAAAGATCAAATGTGTATAATTGTTCATAGCAAAAAATTAAAAAAAAGTTCTAAGGAATATTCTTTTAATATAATCACAATACAAACGATGATATATTAAGCAAATATCAGGATATAAATCGTTCCCTGTTTTATATAAAGACGCAAGCACACGTTTTTTATAAAAACAAAAAATACTAGCTAAAAAGTAGAATAAAAATAATACACTTTTGCCCTAGTCTTTCTACAGGACTTCAAACATTAACAGAATTAAATTAAAGCTTAAGTATAGCTTCTGATTTGTAAAATTTCTAACTATATTGTTTTATTTAATCACTTCGCTAGAACAAAGATTTCCTATCAAAGATTTACCTGTCAATACCTTTTGAACTTTCCAGCAAAATCTCTTAAAAAACATTGATTAACACATATCACAACTAAAGTCCTGTTTTAACATTCCAAATATCTGTCCCGTCTAGACGATTTATTTGAAAATCACTCAAGCTTTTTTTAATGATTTCTATAAATAAATTTAAGCAACTGCTAGCTTTGTTTGTTAAATCAAAATAAAATTGTTGTGCTTTGTAGAAATAATGTCTTTCTCAAAAAAAACACAATTTGATATTTGACTTAATTATTAAAACCAGGACGTTAATACTTTAAAATATAATGTTTCTCAGTAATATTTACATTTACAAAGTTTAGTTTGTAGTCTCCACGGATATTAGGAAATAAAACTTGTAAATGATTTTATTGGCATGGTTTTTTTCTTGAAGTGATAAAATAAACATTTCATAAAAATCCATAGAATTTTTTAAAATATTTTCTAAAATATTTTCAGCATTAAAATTTCTGAAGAGTAGCAAGACCGTAAAATAAATATTTTTAAGCAGGCAGTTTATTTTTGATGTCGAATATTTAATCTTTGCAATACTACCGATATTTTATACACCCTAATACTTACGATACGTAAATTTTACGAACTGATCAATAATCAGTTTAAACGCTTAAACCTTCATCTCCGCCTTGTGTGGAAAACTCCACAAATTTAATGTGTTTTATACATTAAAAAGAAAAAATGCTGAGCGATGTTCATGAAATTTCTTGACATTTCCTACACCATAAATTTAGTACAGAAAACGCATTAATTGATTCAAAAATATTTTTTGATAACGCTTTATTTAAAGAGTAACATTACTTGCCCTTGTGTGTGGTTTTTGGCACACATGCAATTTCTATATATTTTCCACTACAAATATTCTTTTGTCGTCAAACTATATTGATATTCTGGCAAAGAATTCGACAAATGGTCTGATTCGAAAAATGGTCTGAACTATTGATTATTGCAACACGTCTAAATGTGTAGCTGTTGACGAGACATCCCAGCACTAAACGCTTGATTACACCAGCACATAAAAATATAAAAGTGGCTGGTACATTTGACCAGACCCATCCATATACATACAAGTACTTTGATGTGCTAAATCCGAATCTGAGGTCCGTTCGGCCCGTACGCCCTCCAACTTCGAAATTTTCAGCAGCTTTTCGCAACTTACTCGAAATTTCGAGATGTACGAGCCAAACGGGCCTCAGATTTGGATTGAGCACATCTAAATACATGTCAGTAGATGGGTGTGGTCAAATGTACAGCCCGTATTTTGTTTTTTGTGTGCTAGTACTATATTCAAAGATGTAAAACCAACAATGCGACGAGTTTTCTTGCGTGAGCTTGGAATATCACTTGGAAAATCATACATACCAATGAGAAAAGCTATGTTCGAGCCAAATCAGTAGTATATTTGGTTTCTGCTATTAGTAACATAAACTTTCAGAATCTCGGGAGAGCACATCACGATAATTCCTCCAAAAAGATCCAAAAGTGTTCATCCAAAAATCGAAGGAAAAGCTAGGTGTCACATTTGTTATAGCGAGAAGTCAAAAAATGAGAACTATGTATATCAAATGGTGTAAAGTATGTAATTATCATAACCGACATGATTGTGTTAAATATGTTGAAGATAAATTAACAGATAACAAAATATAAAAATAAATATGCTATTAACGCTAAGCAAGTTTTGAATACAAAAAAAATATGCTGCAACTGCAAAATACATAGAAATATTATATGTATGGAAAACCACACAAAGGGTAAACAATGTTTGTTTTTTTTAAATGTGAGATAAAGGTTAATTATAGCCCTTTTTGTCAAATAAAATTTTCTACATTTTCATGAAGTAACTTTTATTGTTGTAGAGCTCAGAGTATCTAAACGATAAAAATGTGCTTAATTTTTTAACCGATTTCAAAAAAAGGAGAAAGGTTATTAATTCGTCATGTATTTTTTAAGGATGTTCTCCCAAAACTCCGCCATTTAAAAACCGATTTTGGATTTTTTAATTTAAAAGGATGCACTTGCACAGATGGGTCCCGTTGAAGAGAGAGCGGGGCCACGCCCATACGAAGTAAATACACATGCTTGTTCATATACTTCTACCCAACCGATTCCTATGAAAGTTTGTACACACATTAAGCCTCAGTTTGAATACTACATCATGATTAAAAAAGTGGGCAGTGCTACGCACATGCAAAGTAAATATTATTTATCAACAACTTCTACTGAACCAATTCGCATGAAACTATGCATACGCATTTAGTTATTGTTACAATACAACATTATGGGTAGAAAAGTGGGCAGTGCCACGCCCATGAAATGTAAATATTCATTTAAACTACTTCTACTTAACCGATTCTTATATCTTTGCATACAATTAGTTCTACATGTACATCAGTATGACAGAAATTATGGGCAGTGCCACGCCTATTTTGTAGTCGGTTTTTTTTGCAAGAATTATTATTTATATGTTTACAAAGACACTTATAGGAAGCGCCTCTTTAATTTGGTACCATTATTTCGCCACATAGTTGTGTAGCAAAAAATTAAAAGGGTTAATAACTCATTTCGCTTTTAAATATGCATATTTTTGTAAATTTTAAAGTAAGGAGAATATTATCAAGTCCTTTGTATTTTGTTCATGTTTGTTACATCAAAACTCAGCTCTTTAATGTAAATTCATTTGGATGTTTCTAAGCGCATACTTCCAGATGTTGATGCCTAAATTTCTTTATTTTGTATATTATGCTCGTTCATCTGTAGTTCTTTATGGTATTGTTTTGACTTTTCTTTGCAAGATTTATTATTTGCTAGTCACTAACAGCTATTGCTTCCTCGTGCACTTTCGAACTGGGAATAAAAAGCATGATATATGTTAAGCCATGCAATAAAGTAGCTCTTTAAGAAATGTTAATCCATTTTTGTATGATCCAAACATACAAAATTTACATTTATAATACTAGTAGGACTTTTTACTGTTTTAGAAAATAAACACCACCTTTGAAGCATTTTTTGATTGCCTTTAGAAACACTGAAAGTCCTTGGTGGACATCGAACCTAGAAACTCAGGATCAAACAGTAAAAAGGACCAGTTAAAAATGGCAAAATGACACTATGAAAGCTTTTTAAAACGATGTCCTTTATTTTCTTCTTTTTTAAGGTTAACAGAAATTGGACTATTAGTGACATTATGAATGCTCAAAACAGAAAAATATAAATAAATTATATGTAAGTTGGAATCATGTTGCCAAAAGAGTTGATAGAGAAGTTGTTACAAATCTGATTACGGGTCTGAGAGCGAAAATTTTAAAATTTGCTATATCTAAAAATGAATTGTAATGGTTTGAAATTATTTGTATGTTTGAAGTAACTGAAATAATTTGTTGTACTTAATTCAAATTTGTTTCTCTTGGTTTTTAAGTTATTAACAAAATAATATGTAAATTTTTTTTCATTTCCAAGCTTTATATTATATTTTAGGTGAAAATATATTTGGGCAGCTCACAACCTGTTTTGTATGTTTTGTAGATCGTATAAATGTCCTTGGTAATTTGCAAATAAACATTTGCCTAGAAACATGTTTAAGTGGAAATTACTAACAACATTTTTACGATCTACAGCACTTTCAACAATTGTTTCGTTTGTATTTTAAAATATAATTAGTCTACGAAATTATATAATTAATGTTTACATGTGATTGTACCATTATACGTTCGTGCTATTTAGTCCTATGCTAGTATAAATTCAGGATATTTTAGATGGATTCCAGATTGTTTTTATAAAACTTCAATTATTGTGCGTAGCTAAAATATTTTCATTTCAAAATAGTTACCAAAGGTAAAGCTTTTAAGGACAAAACTGAAAACAATTCACTTTTAATATCCTTACAGTTTCATCAAGATAACGTACAAAGTACATGAACAAAATCATATTGAAAAAAAGAAAGATAATATTGTAAGATTAATTCAATCTCCAATTTGCAAAAATTAAGTGAAGAATAGAAAAAGCTACAGAGTCACTAAAAAATTAAAACTGCATTATTGAAAAAAACTAGTGCTGCACAAAATGCTAAATGTAGATTTGTATGTTTTATTAATTATAGTTTTCGCTAAACTAAACATAAATTTCGATTTTGTTTCCCTGTGTAATTAAGCAATATATCCTGTCAAATAAAAAAAATCAAATCGGGAACTCAAGTGTGATAACCTAACATATGAATCGAAATGCATATTACCGAAATGATAACATTCTCCTATGTTGAAATCAATTAAAAATAAAACTGGGATTACAAAGGTTTCTATAATTATACGATTAGAGTATTTTTAAATTTAAAATGTGATATATATTTTGTATGCTATTTTTATTGTACATATTTGAAAAACAACAAATTTTATTTTAATATATTTATTTGGGCAATTCAAACCGAATTTGTATATTGTTCTATCCCGTATTTTGTATTTAAATAGTACTCGATACTTTGAACAGGTTATATCTCAGAACGGTAATATCTTTTTTATTTTTCCCGAAAAGTTCATTTTAAAACTCGCTCGTATTAAATTGCGATATCTTTTACACTTTAATTTTTCACAAAAACTTCTGTTTATTTATTTTATACATATTATTTTAATTTATTTTATTTTAAACATTAAAATTTTAAAGAACATCAAAGAATATGAAATAAAATTTTTTTAAAACACGTGCCATTTATGTGTAAAGTTTTATGATTTTTTTTTTTAAATTTTAAATAAAATTTTATGCATGCATAAAATATAATAAAATATGAAATATATGACTGATATGGCACTACTTTGAATTGCCCAATTATTGTTTGTATAAAAAATATTTTACATATTTTTCTAATGAATTTCGTTTAATTTAGATTTCACATATATACTCTTTTTTAATCGAATTCATTCTTCATACACATAAAAGCATTTTAATTAAAAAATTGTTTTCATTGTATTTTCACACGTGTAAATCATTAAAAAAAAACCCCACTCCATATTAACAAACCCAGCCATTAAAATATTTAATTCTTAAACTGCGTGAAATTTATGCACATTTTTTTTATTTCCATTTGTTCACATTTTTTTCAACACTTTTTAGTCTAAGCTCACAAATTATTATAAAATGTTCAATGGTCATTACACTTGTTTTGTTTTTTGTTCACGAGTACTTTAGAAATCATCATACAATTTCATAGAAAATTATTAAAACACGTTAGTATATATGCGTGTTTGGAATTATGTTTAATTAACTAGAAAAAGAACACGCGAATTCTAAGCAACAGAGCAAAAAATACCACAATACTTCAACAGGCATTTGTAAATTATGATGACAATTATGAAGCCAAAATAAACAAAGATACACAAAACTTTTAATATAACATATTAAATTTGATTGTAGGATATTTTTTAATTCATATAATAAAGCCTTATATGTACGTACGGTATGTACGTGTGGATATGAATTGAGAATGGATGATTAACACACACACAAACACTGAAACAACATGACGTATGAGTGTTATTTATTGTAATACTTTTCCTAAACACTTGTAATTTTTATGAGCATATCTTAAGGGTTGAATTTGCAGTTGCAAATTTTTGGTATGTGTAGATTTATTTATGTATGTATTTTTGTGTTGTTTGAATGAATACTTTCGTGTTGATATGTAATAATTTTGTTAATTATATTTGCATGTAAGAACATGTTTGCATAATTTTGCATGTTAATATGCATTTTTGTAATATATATTTACTTTTTCTTTTGTTACATTATTTTATTATAGCATACTTTAAGGTGTAGCACGAGTGAAAATATGCAAGAACAAACAGTTTCTAGAAAAAAACCGCGCGCGTTTAAAAACGACACATTAAAAAACAAACCGTTTAAATACACGTGAATGAACATACAAATAATTGCACGGAGAAGGCGAATTACGTAGAGAGTAACAATTTAATATTAAAATAATTAAACCATATTTTTAAACAAACTATTTTTTTTATATTTTTAACAACTTTATTTACTTTAATAAATTTTTTAGCACTAAAAAATCATCTTTTATTACTAAATAAATTTTCTATATTAATTTAATATTTTTTTTAATTTAAGTCTGCAAGCGATTTTTTTCCTTTGCTTTAATTTCTTTTTTTACCGTATTATTTAGCTAACGTACAATGCTAAAATTATAACAAATCACATTATTCCCGTCTTAATACATCTTCACCGGTTAGGATATTAAACACGACTGAGGTAAATGTACTCGTTGCATGAATTTTTTCATTACACATTTTCTTTTTAGGCAACAAAAACAAAAAAATAATATAACCTTTCATACACATAAATGTACGGAAAATCATTCAATAAGGCATGGAAAAACGAAGGAACACTAAAATAGGAGCATAAACGTAAAAATTATACAACAACTCTCGCTGAGAGAAAATGCGAAAAATAGAATTGAATAGTAGAAACCTAACTAAGAAAATTCCTTTACATAAAATCCATATAGAAGAGCTTTAAAACATAACTCAAATTCAGCTCTCTTTTTCTAAGCATCAGACTTCTCAATAAAACTTTCTAATATAAAAAATTCCTTAAGTAACATTCCATAACTAAAGGACTTTCACAATATCTTTATATTGAAAAATATTTATTACTCTAAACATTTCATTTTAAAACTTCTCTTAGTAAGCAAATATAGCTCAAATTTAGAGTACCTGGCATGTCCTTTACTCTCTTTTTTAAAACGGAAACTCTCAATACACGAAGCTAACTTTTACAAAAATACCCACACTTATATTATTATGTATTAGCATAGGTCAGTTATACGAATGTCAACAATTTTCTTAAATGTACTTATTTATGTTTGCGTATGCTCCTGAAAGCTTTTTTTATTAAGGGTATTTTTTCTCTTAAGCTTGGTTGCATTTTAGAGAAACTTTCACAGCCAGGGATGCCAGACTAACCCTTTTTGGGCTAGATTTAGCCCGTTTTTAGTTACTCAATCGTGAAAAAATATTTTTAGCCCCAAAATAAATTAACACGCAAATCTAGCACTTTTTACAATTATCTTTTAGCCTCTTTTAATTTTTGGAACAATATGGGTACATTTTCTATTTTCTAGCAATAGCGACTTGTGAATTAACGTGACAGCATCGTTTTTGCTCCTTTTTTTTTTTGTTAGTTTGCTTTACCAGCAATAAAAATTTGTTGTGATTTTAAGTTGGCCCAAAATTTAAATAAGTTTCGATTTTCAAAAAATACCCTTTAACAAGTTAGCCCTTTTTTAAGCTTTTTCGAAAATTTTATTTGGTATTAATTTTTACGTATCTTTTTTTCAATGTAGTCCTTTTTAAACCCATTAAAAATTTTTTTTTGTGTTTTAGGTCCCAAAAGTTGGCATCACTGTTAACAGCTATAATAATAATAAAAGCCACTGTGAAGAGAAAATAGTACAATATTTTTACAATTGTGTTGGAAAAGCGCTGTTCGCAGTAAATTATTAAGTTTTTCAATAATTGACGAACAAAACTGAAGGTTTTTTTTGTAAAAGCTTTCTGTAAAATAGTTCGACGTATTTTTACTTTTATGTTCTTTAACATTTATGTGGAACTAGTTTAAATAAACTGTTATATACTAAGTTGATATATATAAGTATATATGGGAAATAATGTTTTATATTTTTATAACTGCTGAAAAAATTTAAAAATACTGAAACAAAATAAATTCTTGTATCTTGCAAATAATTACGCTGCGTGTTTGCAGTAGAAAATTCCAAAAACCATAAATTTTTAGATTTTAAACTTAAAAGTCGATTTATTCAACATTTTATTTTTATAGCTTACCGAGTTATTGCACTAAGCATCTTAATTTCAATGTGTTTTTAATAAAACATTTAATATTTCACTTAATAAATTATATATAAGTAGTGCGATTATATATTTATAAACTAAATTTTAGCGATTCCAAAGGAAAAATCGCTAGCACTGCTTCACAAATTTTCAAGTTTTTGTCATCACCTCAAAAATGAGATGTTTTCCAAACTAATTTAGGGTTGCTGAACACGAATATAATATTAATTTTTATTCTCAAGAAGCGTTCTCGAGATATTCGCAAAATACGTGTTTTCCTCCAGTTGGTTTAGCTATTTCCAAAAATTTCGAGAGCTGTTTATATGAATTGTACATAATTTATTTTCAGACAAACTTGTTTGAAAATTTTTTGGTGATAATTTTTTCTGTGTAGTGAGCACATCCAAATTTTAATTTTCATTCTTTGGTCCTCAGATCAGTATGAGTTATTACTAGGGGTGTAGCTAATACCAGTTTAGCGAATAAATTTAAATTTTTGCGAATGCATTAATTAAAGCTCCGTGAATCTATATTGTTTCTCAGATTTAAGAGTAAAGTTTTAATGAAATCAATTAATGTTTAATTTTCTATTTTTTGTTTAACACCAAAACAGGTCAGAACAATATGGTACCCTCATCGGCAATTGAACCAAACGACTCTCGCTGTCAAGACCCATATCAAGGTAGATCAACACCAGTTAGTCCCAAGAGAGTTCGCCGTGAAGAATTTATATTTGGGATGTCAAAAACGCTGATACATTAACACTGTTGACAGGTTAAATGTGTAAACATATTCGTAAACAGATGAGCTCTTGCGGCCACCTGGTAGGAATTCGCCTTGCCCCATACATAAAAAATTATAGTTGATTGTTGCGCCAAGATTTGTTTTAACTTTTAAATTTATTTATTCAATCTTCAATTGTAAATTGAACTAACAATAAGTATTCAAATCTTAAATCTAAAATTGTTCATAATTAGTCCAGCTAATGCTAGACAAAATATTAGGTTCAACGCTAGCTTCTTTAGAGGTCTTTCATCTCCCGTGTTCGGCTCAGAGCAAGAGTATACCTCCTTCTCAGCCGAGTGTGCCCTCTAGAGTTAATGATATTGCGGGCTAAAAGATTTGGATGCGATTCGATTTTTTTTAAATACAGATAGAACTAGTGCTAAAGAAAATCATACACACTTGGCAAAAAGAATTAATAAACATGGGAGAAAATTATACTTCAACAATTATAATTCAAAAGTTATACTATAACAATTTATGGTTCAACAATTTTAAATTTCATAATATGTTTTCGATCATATGAGTTAAACTATACTCATCGTGATACCTCTAAGCGTTGTCACAGCAATTAAGTAGCTATTATTTGGCTTACTTGGAGCTACAAAATAAGAAGTTAAAAAAAATTACACACAAACAATATATATTATTTATATTCTTTTACGCTTTGTTTTTTTTACCCAGCTGGGATACGAACCTGTGCTATTCATATTTGAAGACAAGTACTTTTCTCACTGAGCTATTGTTGACTTATAAGTTTTAGCGACAGAAATTATTTTTCATATACAAACACCAACACAGTCAACATGTCTTAAAAAGTGCTTGTCTACTTATTTTATTAAAAGATAACATAGCAACAAATTATAACTACTTTCAGATAATTTGGAGCATAATAATATGATAAATAAGTTCCACTCATTACTTTATAACCCATTAAAAAAGTACTTATTTACAAATAAGACAGCAGTCTTTGCTGGGTATTAGATTTTGCACACACATCGGTCTCAAAGTGAGTTGGTTTGACATTAAATGAATGGAATATGGTAACAGCGATCCTTTCAAATGCTTATATATATGGGTGTTTATAGTTTTAAGTGTACATTTTTGTTTACCAATGTAACTAATAGAAATATAAGAAGATAGGATTCATATTATAGTTTTTGCCTCATTCAATGGACCCTAAAATAAAATTATATATTTTGATTTTTTAATATTTGTGTATTGAGCGTTACATTTGCTTTTGCGGTTGTTCTGGGAATGATTTTTGTGAAAAAAATAACCACAAAAAATGAGTATAAGCTTTGAAAGTACTATACATCTACTCTATAAAAACAAAAATTATAATAATCGCAGAACGAAATTAAAAGTAATGACAACTGTTTTTAGTTTGACATGGGATGACATGGAAAAATGAAAAATTTTTTTATATTAAAATAATTCTTTATAAACCTTTATACATAAGCAAAAAGCAGGCTTACTATTCCTTCAAATAAGAATAATTTTAATAAAATCAACCACCGATGTTAAAAGTTATTTTAATTTTAAATAATTATTCGTACCATACATTCCTTGAAAATATAACAACCCACAGTGCAGTAGAAACAACACTTCTACAAAGCAAATCAGAAATTTCAAAACGGATAATGCTCTCTATATCGTATTCACCCTTCCGCTGCTGTTAACCTTTTTTACCTTCCTAAAATTTATATATAAATGATATTCAAGAATATTTTTAACGTAACGCTCAATACATTTTCTTACGAATTCCATATTTTTTCAGAACACACTATATTTTGAATTTAAAAGAATTCAGATGTATAATCTTCGCTGACTTTTAACATAAGCTCCTTAATTATGCATAAAAAATTTTAATTAAATTAAAAAAATATGGATAACACTCAATACATTTTGTTTTGATACAAGCCATGATTAATTGATGAAACGTTTTGCAATATAACACTATTTACCAAAGTTCACAAAACATTTAAATATTTAGAAATATTTAGTGTATTTCAATAATTTAAATAAGTAATTAATTAACCCATTCGGTATTTTGATGCCATATGGCATCGTAGGTTTTTGAAGGCTCATACTTTCAATTGCGTCCGATTAAAATTATTTTTTATTATGCAATATTGCACACTGAAGCTTTAAAAACAACATCTGAAAAATATATATATGTATTTCTGTCATTATGTATTGAAATCCTACAATTTTAAAACTTTACTGAGTCCATGATTCCTCAAGACGAAAAAAGTGCATTATAAAATACCATATTTTACTAGATTGTGCCGTAAATTTTTTAAAATTAAATTTGCAAAAGTCTGCAGAAAGATGTCATTTATTAATAGCATTTATTATTGGATTTTTTTAAATTTGTGGCATCAAAATTACTCAAGGGAAGAGATTTTTTTCATTTGAGAAAAAATCCTTACGCCATAACTTTTTATTTTTTCTTTTTAATTTGTGCTGCTATTGACCCTAGAATCAGTAATTTGGTTGAACATTTTTTCACCCCAAGTGCGTTTTCCCATTTCTAAGAAATGTACTCATCTTTCAAAGAGTCAAAATTTCGCACAATTTGAACATTTTGTAGTAACTGCTTTCAAATACACTATAACTATAGATAATACTAAATCACCTTGTTTAAAAAATTCAATTCCTCTTCTTCCATATGGCATCATTCTAAAAAACCTCTTTGGATTAAACTTTTTGAATAAATTAAAAACATTGAAAATTACTAAAAATTTTTAAGGCCGAATAATAATAAAATTGGATTTTTATAGCCTGAGTCGAAAAACATGTACCGAAAGGGTTAAGCGTACTAAAAAAGCGTAACGCTCAATACACAAAACTGCGGACAACAACAATTTAAAAAATTCTAATTTTTACTATTTTTCAAAATGTTGATGTCTGAAATAAGATAAGATAATGCAAATATTCCTAAACCGTTATATATAATTTCGTTTTGGAAAAATTCATACATTCATAATATGGAAAATCAACAGTATGCCCGTTTTTTATGAAGAGAGAGTATAAACAGTATTTTCGCTCTGCATTTTTAACACATAAAAATAAACTTATGTACATACTTTTATTTATAATATATCAAATCATGCCAAAGTAGTTTACATTTTAAAATTTATGCGTTTATTTCATCAAATATGTTGCTATACTTTCAACGGACACGAAAAAAACATTTGATATGAGAATCACTCATTTAACATTTGTGTGAAAATGAAATTTTTAACTACGACTAGCCACTAATAACTAACAATAAAAAGAAAAATTATCTCATAAATATCGTCCCTACTATATCCAAGTATCGAATGTGAAAAATTATTTTTTTTTAGATTCGTTGCCTTGGGTCTCTATTTGGGACGACAAGCCTCGCTGGAAAATTTTTAATTTCTCACCGACCAGTTAATTAATTAATGTGGTGCCATATTTTATAAAGAGATAGAGTAGAGAGAACAGATGGTGAAGGGGGATAGAGATAGAAAGTGTAGTTCTTTTACAGCTCCACTATTATGCGTTATGTTAATTTTACATCAGTGTTGCAGCACCTCTGATGCTTAGTAGACACATTAACTTTCTTAAACTTTATTTGTAACCATTATATTAATCGTTGTACTTCACCGACGATTTTGGTAATATTATCAACGAAGGAGGTCGCTGTGATGCACATTAGCAGAGCTCGGACTTTCATGCAAGTGCATGTTTTTTGTGGTGATAGATAAAGGGGTATCAACTTATTATCTATGCGAATCATACAATTTTAAGTAGTTTGGCATTGATTCGTAGTTGCTTATTTTTGCATATTTTGGTGGTAAGTGCATATTTTTGCATATATTAGCGATTAATGCATATTTTTGGAGTTATATATATATATTTTTTTAATGCATATTTCTCAATTTTTTATTTAAATATTAATAGCCCGATTATGGATGGCAACCGAGCTTCAGTTGGGTTGCCAGTTGCTGAAAATGATACTACTGATGGCAACTTCTGGTAACCATTAATTTTTAGTTGCCGACTGACAATGCAGCTAAAGTTCCGAATTATGTTTTTTATGTTTTTATATAATAATGAAAAACTAAATAAAAAATATTTTCATATTATTTTAGTTTTGGCACTTTGATCGTAGATTTTTAGATGCATTTTTTAAGCGCTTAAAATCAATTTTTAGTTGCATGAAAGTTCGAGCCCTGCACATTAGCATAGAATATTATCCATCGCTTCTGTGGTATGCCTTTATCACTTAAACAGTCAAACAACCACACTAAAGCACATCAGAGCAATGTATGATGTTGATGACTTGCCTGTCACAGGGATCGTGCCCGGTATCATTACTTTGAAATCAGCGCACTAACTACTTCAGTAAACAGCACCCTCAACTCAATAAGAAATATGTATTTATAAAGTTCTGCTTTTAAGTTCTGCTTTAAAGCGCTGATTTTAAGTTCACAATTGGCAGGTTTTGGCGCTGTTCTGAAAAGTATCGATTTTCTATTCGATAGTTAGACATAGGTAGTGACGATATGTTGTCTCTAGTGGAAAAAATGCAACGAAAAACCATACATCTAAGCAAAGTATTTTTAAAAATCAGTTTACTTTACTTTAAAAAATAGTTACATATTTCCTCGGTTAAAAATATTTTCTAAAACTCCAACACAATAGATTTTACATTAAATTGTTGCGATCTCCAAATATGATTTTTAGACTTAATATGTTATAACAAAACGACACAGAAATATTACATCATTAACTTTGCTCAATTTTTACAATACCTTGAAAATTTGGAATATTTGTGTGTTTCCAATAATGCTGTTGCACGTCAATTGGTTCACTGCCGATTTAACTTAATTTCCAAACAAAATAAAAAACTTAATTTCTTTAGAAAATAACAAATCAAAGGTTTCTTTCAGAAGAAAACAATATGTATAACTTACTGACTGCCTGTTTATCTAATTGGGAAGAACAATTTCATTTGGAATATCTAATATAAAAAAAAACTGAAATAACATTTTGAATCAAATATAATTTTCGAAAGAATTTTTTTTGCATGTAGGCAAACAGGCAATTAGATAAATTATACTTAAAACCTATTTTTAATAAACCCATATAAAACTTCAAAGCCATATGCTTGTCCATTCATTACCACTTCCAATATAATCATACTTTAGACAAAAATTATTTAGAAAGTACAAATAATTGTATTGACCTTTTAATGAATAAATTCACTTAAATTCTTTAAAAGCCATTTATCATTTCATGTTTGGTTTTTCATTAAAAATAAAAAGCAATTCAATAATTGAAAATTCAACAATTAGAAACCAGAGTACTTACCTCGAAATTACCACCCATTTTCGCGCCAGCTTGCGCTAAGTATAATGTAGACGATGATGCAAACACTAATTCCATGGGATCTCTTGTTAGCGGTGTCGTCTCTGTCTCTTCACAATTATAATAGTACACTACTTTATCACTTAGCACTTTAAAAGCCAACGTAACCCATTTCTTGGGTTCATATGGCAACTGATAACTAACCAGTCTCTTACTCACTGAACTAACACTGGCATCTGTATAGATTAACGACACATTCCAACAGCCTTTGTTGACGCTTGAGAAGTGTAAACCAAACTGTACAACAGTATCCAATGGATCAACAACACTAAACAAGTAGCCACCTTTGGCGGAGATGGGTTGTAGTGTAGTTTGTAGAGCAAAATCGTTAAGTTTTTCTGGCAAAATCATACGATATGGAGATTTTATATCGGCAATTTGTAATATTTTATAGGCAGGAAAGCCATCTTCAGCATAATCGAATTCAATACCATTTAAATTTTCATTTATCATGGCCAACATATCGTATTCGGCAATGGCATCTAAAAAGGATATAAGGGAAAGAATTTATATAATGCGGATATCGAAATCTATTCTAGTTTAGAGCATAGAATAAGTTATTTGTTGTGAGTAAATATTTGCTGAAATGCAAAACCACTTCGTTGACAAAACTTTCAAAATCGGCTTTTTCATTTTGGAAACATAGTTATGTCTCTACAAATGCTTAAACTGCTAACATAAAGAAATTATTGTTCTATTTTATTTGGTTTTTGCTATCTCCTATAAAATTGATTTTGGATTTCAACTAACAATATTCTTTCTCAAGTTCTTTTTTAATATTTATTTCTTCTTTAAAAATTCAAAAAGTAAAAGCATATCGATCAAAATTGTTTCCGGAAATAATTATAAGACAAATAAGACCAATTTTAATAAAATCGACTGACAATATTAAAAGTCAAAAAATCTTGTATTATATTTCGCGATAAAAATTAGTTAAATAGCTGATGTTTCCTTGTAAAAAGCATTCATTTTCTTAAGTGGTAAAAGTTAACAAGAACGCTGATGAGGCAGTGTCGCGGCCTGTCGAATTCAGTTGTACTGATTCGTTCTGCTAATCTCATTTGAATATTCCAACACTCCACTCTTAATAAAAATAATTTGAATTTACATTAATTAAAATATTGAACTAAAAAGCCGAAATAATACAATTTCAGACTTATATCTATCAGAGCTGTAAAAAATTGCAATCAATTTTAATTCCAATCAAAATGAGTTCAACCAAATTGATTTCATTCTTTGATTTCAAAATTATTTCAGATTTCAAGCTGAAATTATGTAAAGATTGCAATCTTTTGTGACTGCAATCATTTTGAAATAATTTTTTTTTGAATCATTGATTGCAATCAATTTAAGCAATCAATTTGATTGCTATCAAATTTTGTGGAAATCATTTCATTTCAATCAATTTCCCTAAAATCACTACTATAGTGTAAGTGCAACAAAATAGTATAAAAAATTTACCAAAACATAGGTTTGTTATCCATTTCATTCAGTTTTTTTAATTATCAGAATAAGCTTTATTTCTAGAAGAATGAGTATCATTTGAAGAGAACGATGATTTTGATTCTGATTTAATTTTGATTGCAATCACTGGATCTGATTGCAATCAATTGATTGAAATCAATATATGTAAATATAATGTAAACATAAAACATGTAAATGTAAAACAATTTGTCTAAAATATTTACAAATTGTAAACAAAACAATTTAGTAAATGAAATAAAAACATTTAGTAGATTTTCTGAAAAATATCAAACAATATTTTTGTGTGAATTTATAAAACAATTAGTCTAAAAATATATAAATTTTAATTCTATAACTCGAAGTTTTATATCTTTTTCTACATCATCTGTTTTTTTTTTTTGTTTTCGTAAGTTCAACTTTATCCATAAATGTGAGTCGTGCTTGATGATAAATGTAAATAAAATCATTTTTGTTTATTTGCAATAGAACGACACTACAACTGATGAGCACTATAAGGCTTTCAGCAAATTATAGTATTTTCTACTGAAAATAACAAATAAAAAAGTAAATTTTCAGTCACTAATTTCAGAATACTTTACTTCACTGTAACTCACTTATTATATGTGATTTTCATTAAGTTCCAGTTTTAAATAAAGAAAACATATTCATCATTGAATATACAAGGAACATGTTTGCAACTGATTTATTTTTTTCAACAAAAATAAGTTGTTCGAAAGATATTTTGATAAATAGTGGAGCACCAAACAAAACTCGTATTGAAATAAAACGGAAGTAGAATTTGGCTTCCTATACAAAAGTGTATGTAGGTGCGCGTTTCTTAGACGTTAGTCATATTTGTGATGGCGCTATGGAAAATTCTGCAGCCAAATAACTCTTTACTAGTAACTTAGGCTACATGATCATCATTTAATCATATAGAAAATTTCGCTTTGTTAAATGTGTTCAAATCTGAATGTTTATCTAAAGGCTCTAAAAAAGTGAATGAGAATTAACGCAACAACATTAACGAATTGATTCATTCAAAAATCTTCAGTAAACAAACTTGGTACAATCGCTTTCCTTTTGCTATCATTGTTGGTCTTGTTCTTTCTGTGTATGTCATCATCGGGTACAATGGTCCACCAATTTATTACTATTAATATTTTTCCATTTTTTAGAAAATGGCCCTATGCAGCTCTTTTATTGTGATAAAATATTTTATTATTTTTGTCCGCTCGTACATAAGTGCCATTTTAGCTGAATTAACTTTAAAACTTGCGAAGATAGGGCTAGCTCACAAAACGTAGTCTCTGCAATTTAAAGGTCTTGCCGATCATGATCGATATTAAAGTCTAAAAAATAATTTTTTATATATTTATTAGCATTGTAGGTAGTGAAGGTGAATATTTTGCTACTTTATTGAGAATATGTCCATCTAACTTCCCATTCGATAAGAAATTTTAATTGCTAAATCCGACTTAAACCTTTGCGACTGACGTCGTAGTCTAGCTGACACCAGTAAACAGAAAATATTGTTTTACGCCATAATTATACAAATATCGATTCTGGTACAGTACAAGCTCGATTTTCACTACTACTTAAAACCCAGACCTGTCGCAAAATTTAATTTTCGCGATAACAGAACCCAACATTTTATTGAAAAATTTTAAGTAATTATTAGAATTAGAATTGTTTTTATTGATATATTGACATTTAAAAAATGTTTAAGGAAAGTAAAGAATTTTGAGTTGCTCTTTTGGCAAATTATTTTTTAAAATAACAGCTGCACCAAGTAGTTCATATAGTGCTGTTGTCGGCTGATCATTTTCCAAAGCCCATTGCCCTCTTTAAATATTTTTGTTCCGGGAGCCGTTTTCTCATTACGTGTGCCAAAAGTGTGATTTGAAGCATCGTGTAATTTATACCGGATTCGTCGGGATTGTGGATTTGGTAAAGAGTCAACCCATGCTCATCAACGTAATTTTAAACTGTTTCACAAATGGATCAATAAGATGATGTTTCGAAGACAATTTCTCGCCCGTGGGTTTAAAAAATCTAATTCCATGTCGACGCTTAAATTTCTTCAACCATCCTTTACTAGCATTGAAACCTGAATTAAAATTGAATTGAAACCTCAATTGGCTTTTGACGTAAAATCGCTGCTGATATTATAACATTTTTTCCCTTTGCTTCTTTAAAAACCACTTATAAAGCATTTTTTCCATTCTTGGGTACTCAGCTTTCTTTAAGGTGCAACGTTTGCCAGGTCCACTTTTTGTTGTACGTACGAACTTATTTAATGAATTTTCTTGCAGCATAATGCTGTAAGCCGAAGACTTGTGCTACTTGTAATTCACGCAAATTAAATTAATGGAATCTCCACTTTTAATTTTTTTTTTAATCTCAAATTTTTGAGAAATCTTTGGCTTTAAAATATGTTGAACTTTTCCCACATTAAGAGATGTGTTTACACAACATATGACATTAATAAACTGACAAAATTGAAGATCAAAATCATCAAAAAAAAGGTTAATATACAAAAAGACGTGGATATCCCTTTTGTGGCTATAGACATTGTAATCACATTTAAAAAAACAGATAAAAGTCGCGAAAATAGAACCCGTTTTTCGTAAACTGTCGCGATTATAGAACTTGCAATGTAAAAAATTAAGCCGTTGCGAAAACCGGGCCGTCGCGATAATAGGTAGTAGCGAATACCGAGCTTGCACTGTATTTTCAGTACCTTCTTATTACGTCCTCCTATGTACGTTAGTGCGAACAAAGCAATTGAAATGAGCACACGCGTTGATGTGAGCATACAAGTGTCTACAAGTCTACCATGTCAGTATTGAGTTAGACCTGACAAAATACGTTATAACTTTTTATTAAACAATTAATATCATCTCTTTTTCTCTATATTGATTAGCTTATTTGTAAGCTAAAATTAATGTTAAACTTTTTACCAAAAAAATAATATATGAAATTTTTTATTTATTTTTTTTGTATGGATGTAAGTTTTTTAAGGCTAATTTATGCCGTGCCAATAATTTTGTATTTAAAAAGATTTGTCGCTTTGTTTTCAATAAAAAATTACAATAAATAACAAACTACTACATTAAACTAAACTCAAAAATATTTTCAGTGGATTTACAAACGGAACTCGGAAAATAGTGTCTAGTGTACTACCACGTCAGTGAAATTGTGATAATGAAGTCACATCCGTCGCAGAGGGTTAAGCACACTTTCCTTTTTGCCACAGATAGTATTATACATATATGTGTGTATGTATAGAAAATTTGTATATTTTCTATACTTAATAGGGCAGCTTTAAATACGAATAAAATTAGAAAAATAAATGTCATATAGTAAGTACATATTTGTTTACCTTTTATTCCTTGACCCGTTAATTCGATTGATTGTGAACGTCCTATAGCAATCAGTAAGACCAGTGTTAGCATCATTTTTCTCCACGAACTGAAAAAGAAAAGAAAATGTTTAGTAAAACAAGATTTGGAAAAACGTTACAAAATAATAGAGAGATTAGGAATCTCTTTTGAACCTTAAAATTGGAGGACTGCACTTTACCTTCATTGGATACGACAATACGGTTGCACGAATAATCGCCCATAGAACAATCGTCCAAAGAACCGAAATAGGCAGTCGCTCAATGTATGTGGACTTTATTCGTAATGAAAAAAGACCAAAACAAAAGTGCAAATCGCCCAAAAATTTTGTGAAAAAATCACCGAAATAGGAAAATGAAAGATGGCCCATTTAATTGAGCATTATTCATTTCAAATTACCCAAATTTAGGATGAATAATCATCCAAAATGACTAAATGAATAATGGCCTATTAAAAATCGCCGAAAAGACATATGTTGAGAAATTGTTTATTGATTTCGGTGTTTTGACATTATTGAAATATCAAAAAATCAAAAAGTTTAACAAGGACTTTTCGTTCTATTTCATCGAATACTAAGAAAAAATTATCAAAATTAAAAAACAAATTATAAGAAAATTCAAATTGGGAACGGTGCTATCTCGTAAACGAAGCAAGATATAGAATAAAATTACTTGGACATTTTTTTTGTCGATTTCGATAGAGTCCCTCCCCGCAATGGCGAATAATGACCCAAACAGATGGGGGGTTGTCCACTTTGTGACTTGGGTGATTCTTCACAAAATTTTGGGTGATTGAAAATTTTGTTAGGTTAATATTCATTATGAACTATAACCAAAAAAGGTGGGCGATTGAACGGATATTTGGGTAGTTTGACATTTTTCCTTCACACAACTATTCCATAAGATAAATATTCGGTATTTTAAGCAAAAAAAATTTTTTTGGTGTCATTGTACAGTATTGTAATATGGGTAATCGTTCAAAATGAAAAATCACGCAAAAATTTAATTATGTCGAAAGACCAAAGACCAATAAACAAACACCTAAATTTACAAGAACAAATTTTAGGGCTATTCATGCAACCTCACAATTAGAGTTTGGGAATCGACTATCGGGAAAAAACTATCCAATATTCCCAGGAAATTTTTTAGATTTTCCGGGAAAACGGGATATAAGAGTACACATTCTTTCATATATATATTTAAATGGACTTTATTTGACATCTTTATAAAATGTAGTAAGTGACAGCGAAAATTATTTAGATTCATATAAGAAATTTGCATTATAATCCTGTTTTTCTTTAATATCAATAAAATTTTCCATGTTTAAACACTAAAATGTCCATAAAATTTTTTTAAATCGTACAAAATGAAAAATTCCAGGATATTGAAGTCACGCCATTTTTAATAACCCCGTCTACAAGAAAAATTATTGCTTAATTAGAAAACTACATGCAAGATGAATTTTGTAGAGAGTGTCGTTTAATCACTATATCAGAACAAGGAATACTTTGTATGTATGTATGTATGTATGTATGTATGTATGTATGTATGTATGTATGTATGTATGTATGTATGTATGTATGTATGTATGTATGTATGTATGTATGTATGTATGTATGTATGTATGTATGTATGTATGTATGTATGTATGTATGTATGTATGTATGTATGTATGTATGTATGTATGTATGTATGTATGTATGTATGTATGTATGTATGTATGTATGTATGTATGTATGTATGTATGTATGTATGTATGTATGTATGTATGTATGTATGTATGTATGTATGTATGTATGTATGTATGTATGTATGTATGTATGTATGTATGTATGTATGTATGTATGTATGTATGTATGTATGTATGTATGTATGTATGTATGTATGTATGTATGTATGTATGTATGTATGTATGTATGTATGTATGTATGTATGTATGTATGTATGTATGTATGTATGTATGTATGTATGTATGTATGTATGTATGTATTGGGTGTTTTTTATTGAGGTATAGAACTTTAAGTTGGCCTCACTTTTTTAACTGGCGGCCATTTTGTCAGCTGTCAAGTGATTAATATTTAGTTTGGTTTGCAATTTCATCGTGAACAGGTTGACAAAAGAACAACGCTTGCAAATCGTGCAAATTTATTTCGAAAATAATGGTTCAGTTCGCGAAGTTTACCGCAAGCTCCGTCCATTTTATGGTCGACATAATCGTCCATCAGAGCAATTAATTCGGTTAACCATGGATCGTTTTCGCACTACGTTTACTCTATGTGATAATACGCATCCGCAGAGACGTCGAACAGTGCGCACCGAAGAAACAATTGCCGCTGTAGAGCAAAGTGTTGAAGAGGACCCGAATGAATCGATTCGCCACCGTGCACAGCAATTGGAGCTTTGTCCATCAACTTTATGGAAGATTTTGCGCAAAGATCTTGGCTTGCGACCTTGGATGAGTTGTGGTTCCAACAAGACGGCGCTACATGCCACACAGCGCACGTCACAATCGATTTATTGAAGGAAACATTCGATGAGCGCATAATTTCGCGGAATGGACCTGTTAATTTGTTAATTGGCCACCAAGATCGTGTGATTTGACACCATTGGAATATTTTCTTTGGGGATATGTGAAGTCGCTCGTCTACGCCAACAAACCAGAAACGTTAGGAGACTTGGAAGCCAACATTCGTGGCGTTATTGCCAACATACGGCCCCATATGCTCGAAAAAGTGGTTGAAAATTGGACCTGTAGAATTGGCTTTATTCGAGCCAGCCGCGGCGGCCACATGCCCGAAGTCATATTTAAACATTAATGGCATAAAATTATCCTTCCAATAAAGCCAAATTGATGGACATTAAAACGATTTTCTTGTGTTTTATTTCAATTCGAAGTTCTATACCTCTAAAAAAACACCCTGTATAAGTATCAACGACTACAGTGCTCTAATCGTTTCTTAAAGTAAATAATTCGATCTTAAACGAACTTTGAATGATTTTCCGTAGCATGAATGAAAATGTTTTGGCAAGTTTATTGGACATTTTAAGCTCATAGGAGATGTAAAAACTTGGAGTTGTCACGACTTAAATTTATTATAAGTCGACCATATTATTGAAGCCTTGAAGCAGATGTTTTAAGGAATATAAAATGAATTATCAATGACACTTACGGCTCTTTCCTCAATGTATGGTTAAGAGTTAACTTTTAATCGTACATTCTGACAGACTTTGGCTCAGGTTATGTAAAATTCGGCGCAGCTGAGTATGGTGCTGTGACTTGCTTATACTTAATGATAATAGTCCTCCCGGAAATTTGGCAAGAAAAGTAAGCAACATTACAGCAAGATATTTATAAAATGTTTCGGAGGTTTCAAAACTAAATTTTGAACTTAATAATTACGTTAATAGTGGTCACTTAGAGTGGGCTTTTAAGAACGATATTAGAGATTAATTTAAATTTAATATATGTATTCAATCTTCGAGCTGAGTATTTTTTAATCTATTTTTACTAGTTTAGCGGTCATTGTTGGTGGTTTAATCCTAGTCTAGCCAAAAATTAAAAAATTTTGTCATTTTAAAGATTAAATACAGATATTAAAATTTATTTAATCTCTAATCTCGTTCTTAAAATGCTACTTTTTGTCTTTATGCGGTCTGTTACTGTGTAATAGCTGCAAAATCTTATTTGCCTGAATTTACTTAAAAATTATTTAAAAAATTTTTTAGAATTGTTATTATATCAATTTTTATTTAAAAATTATGTTTGCATTAAAAAATAATAAAAAATTACGCGAATTTTCATTTGGCAAATCTACTTAATTTAGAAAGTCAACTTTTCCCGGGAATCCCATGGAAAAGTTCGAGAAATCCCAAACCCTACTCACAATACACACCATCATTGTATGAATAGTGGCAAAAAATTCATTAAAATATTAATCAATCATATTATTAATCGAACCGAGTGAATATTACTAAATTAATCGCAAATAAGGTTTTTTGTTCATAAGTAGCATTAAGCCGACTAGAAATTTTCCAAATACTCATATTGGGGCCCAATTGCGAACGCAAGTGGCAAGTCTAAATGACACTAAATGGCACTTGTTGGGGTAGCCCATCTACAAATTAGTAACTTAACATAATTTCTTCACAACTGAAAAACTATTGGGAGCTTGTTGGGTAAATCTAACACAGATTTTAGTTGTATTTTTTGCTCATCTTCAATAGAGGAGATTGTTGCTTAATTTTGTCCCTTGGATAGCTTCAGCAATTTTAATTCAATATTAGATTTTGCTATTTTTCCGATTTGATCAAATTTTTGCAAGATTTTGATATTTTCCCAAAGGAAACCAATTGGGTCCGAAATACGTTTCGGCGTTACACCGCAATTGCGATCACAGGTAGAGCCCAAATGTGTTTGCATAAAAATTTCTAGTTGGGAATATCTACGAATATCTAGAGTTGTTGTGTTATAAAAACAACGGTAGACTTTGCAACAGGTGGCGTCTTATCGCCTCTTCTGTGGACTTTGATCAGCGACGCACTACTTCAGGAACTCAACAGATTTGGTTTCCATACTTTTAATTGGGGCGATGCTGTAGTCATTTCCGTGGTTGGATAAAAAGACGGAACATATTGAGTCGAATGCAGCAAGGTCTAGATCATACTGCAAAATCGTGTAATAATAGAGAGACCTGGCAAAAACTATTATTGTGCCATTTATCAAGAGGAGAACTCTTACAATTACGAAGCCATCGCTGTATGGCTTGACTATCCAGTTCTTTGATGAATTTAAAGGTGACAGCAATAATGTCCAAGGAAATATTGTTCATCGAAATTTAGAAATAACGTTCACTAATATTATTTCTACTTTGAAATGGAAAAAATGTTAACTTCTGTTTCCTTTTCTTTTCTGAGTATATAAAATAGTGACTTCAATGAGTAAAGATTTTTACCTTGCGGACTTAACGAACTTGACGGATATTTCCACTACAACGCCTGCGAATCTGGTATGCCATATGTGGACACCCAAAATCAAATAGTTGCGCTATTTAATAAAATTTTTCGAGCGTATTTAAATATATGAATTTACGTATGTTAAAGTCTTTGTTATATTTCGCTTGTAGTGAAGGCTAAACATTTTAATATTTGTGGTAAAGTATTTAAATTAAATCCTGCATAATATCTACAAATACTGATAAAATCTTACTAGTTATCTAAAATGCACTTGAAAAACACATTTCCGATTGTGCCAATATTCGCACTGAACACAATATCCGGTGCACTACTTCCAAACACAAATTTAGCAAAACAGCTGCAATAAACTGTTTACAAAATAGCAAACAATACTTACACAACAAAAAATATTCACACTTGGAGAAAATTTCAATAAACATTTTAATGAGTGCATCTTCTAAACGTTTTTATATAATTAAACACTTTATAAATTTTGCTTTATGACTTATTCAATCTTCTTTACATAGGAATTACATTAGCTCAAAGAATTTTTCCTTTAAAAACAAACTAAAATTAGTTATTAAGCTAACAATTTTTTTCAATCACTTCTATGTGGTAGCAATTAATAAAATCCAATAGAAACGTTAACAATATTTAAGAAATATATTTATAAAAACCTACAAAACATGTATTCAAGAAATAGTTTTTAGACGTTATGGCCAAAAAATATAAAACAAGTGTCAAATCGTAATAAACATCAAATGATTCAACGTTTAAAAAGAAATAAAACTACAAGTAGAAAAGGGGATACAAAGTTTTTCTCCCCTAAAGTTTTATTTGCGGTAACTTAACTTTTCAATGAACCATACAATACAACACATACATAAAGTAAATAATAAAAGCCATCAACTTTAACAAAGTACCAAAAAAATATAACAAAAAAATATGGAGACAAATAAATGCAAGAAAGAACAAGTTAAAGTACAAGCATAATTAAATACCATGTAAGGTTATATCCGCAACGTATACCATACGAGTATACGAATTCGTGTGTATAAAATATAGGCTCACATATACATACATATATATCGTTAAATAAAACGCAAAACGCCATATCTAAGAAAAAATTTCTAAGAGGAATTTTAGTAAACTCCAATATATTTCACCAACATACATATGTACATAGCCACTTTAAAAATCAGACTTAGCCGAACAAAAATGACGATAACAAAAAAAAAAAGTTACGATTCTAGGGCTAAGAAAATATAAAAGGAAATAAAACTGGAAAATTAAATAACTTAGCATATTTATTGCCTAAAATATGATGAAAATGTTAGTTAGTGCGTTTTGCATTCCAGGTAACTATATGTAGATATGTAACTGGTGTCGTACAAATTATGGAATTGTTGAAAAAAAAACCTTAAAACAAGTGCACAATAGTACACCCCCAACATGGACTTTTTTTATATATGAAACTAAAACCAAAACTAAGTAAATCCTTCCGAAAAACCGCAAAACACTTGTATGTCTGTGAAAGTGGAAAAAAATATACAACAATATTACTTAGACGGTTTTTGTTGTAATAATTTAAGGATTTTTTAAACCACATAATAAATATCATTTGTGGTCTTATAACAATGGCTGAATAGAAGTTAACATGTAATGGAGGGGGAGGGAAGTCAACCAGTATATATAAAATCATTTAGATTTGAAATTTGTACATTTACTGGGCGAAAATGGGCAAAAATATAATGTTGGTAATTTCTTGTAACCCATTCTTCTAAAGTAATAATAAAGATAAAAATAAAATTTATTGTATTCTCCTCGCTTTAAGAAGCCCTCAAACACAGTTTTGTACTTTTTGAAAATTCGACTATATAAAGGTTTAAGACTATGGATCTGTTTGGCACTTATTCCTATACAGCTATTTTTATGTATATAAATTGATATACTAAATATTGGTTCAACATATATTGAGGGATCAAATATGTTATTCTTAACTTGAATACAAAATTTCAGCCGTTTACTTAAAGAAATAAAGGAGTTATGGATTCTTGTCCGGAATTTACCACCGTGTATTGGTTCAATTTTTATAAAATTTGAGACACAGTGTTGCATATCCATAGTCAAAACAAAGTATGCTTTAAGAGTTTAAAACCCCTTACTTTGTATGGCAATACTGGTTTCAAATTCCCAAAGTATACTTTAAGAGTTTAAAACCAGTATTTTGTATGGCAATACTGGTTTTAAATTCCTAAAGTATACTTTCTTTATGACTATGAATATTTGCCAGTATCTCTAAATCACATAAAATTTTGCTTATATAAAGTAATTTAAAACATGGCTATGAAGTTGCATATAGGAGGAATATTCGGGTAAGCTTTGGTACTTTAAAGAACAAGTTTCTAAGCTAGTAATAAATGATTTTTTTTAGATTGCATATATCATATCTACTTAAAATAGGCATTCGATAAAGTGATTATTTAATTTTTTATTTTTATTTTTATTTTATTTTTTTTGTAGGAAAATAAACTTTGTAAAATTTAAACCTTTTTAAAAATGTATTTTTGTGCAAAATACTTTTTTGATCTTGTCTGCTCTAAGAGCAGACACTATTTGATAAAATTATTTTTGGAAAAATTTATATTTTGGAAAACGTACTTCTTTTGGGAAAAGTAGTTCTTGGAAAGGGTACTTTTTAACATAGGGCAAACCGTTCTCCAGTTATACTAATATATTTCGTCCAAGTGCCTTCCAGTTTGACATAACGGTGTATTTAAAAAACTAGAGCTGATAAAGAAACGGAAGTCAGATTCGCGCTCAGCGGCCGAAATAACTAAAGAAACAAATCTCACTTCTAGGCTTACGTTCAGATGATGCAAGTCTTATTGATCAGCTTCTTTCTTTTTCTTTTTTGAACTTCTTTGGCATTCCGTCGATGGAAGTCTTATCCAGCGTTACCATATATTTTTTAATAAAAAATTTTATTTCTGAAAAAAAAACTTTTTTTTCTGCCCAAAAAACCTTGTATTAAGGAATGTAAAAACGGCATAGTTGCAGAGGGAGTAAACACAATCAAACACGGTTGCAGTAATAAGGGAGTGAGAAAATATTTTATCGTATCATTGCATAAACTATCACTTAATACAGTATTTATCGCTTATATGCACGCCGGTAATAAGCATTTACCGCTTTTATGCACTTGTTTTTATGCGTTTGTTATATAAAATACACCCAAATATTTTTTATATAAGCATTTCCCGCTTATGTGCACCAAAAATCGTGCAAATTTGGAAATGCATATAACCGATAAATACTGTATTTACATTCGATAAACTATACTGCAAATTTTAAATTATGTACATATTTATAAAAAACTTGAAAAAACTTTACATAATATTAAAACTTTTTGGCATCTCAAAAAACTTGGAATCGCAAAAAAAGGGAAAATTTCACAAATGGCAACGCTGATCTTATCGCTTAATTGTTTCTTTCTTTTGCATGAATGTATACACCATGTGAATGAATTTGTGGCTTTTACATTACGAATGAAAAAGCAAAACGAATTTCATGAGTACATGAGAGTGTGTACCCGTTTCTTTCCTCTTACCTCTCTCGCTTACAAAATAAGAAGCTGATAAATAATACATTAAATACAGTCACCATAGCAAGCTACCGACTACAAAATGTAAAAAATAGAATACATTTGTGTATAAGAAAATGATTATTTTCACGGCTACAAGACTACACGACTACAGGTTGTTGTCCATGCTACTTTTGTCGTGTAGTCAAATTAAACTAATTTCTATTTTTGTTGGCTACAAAACAAAAACAGTGTTAACAATATAACAAAATATGTACAGCAAATTAGTGCTTAGAAATACTTTTTATTGTAAAATAAAATGGAAGGTTACAAAATTTAAATGTTGCAATATATGTTTATCGATTTATTAAATAATTAAATTTATATTGTTATACACATGTCAAGATAAATCATTGCATTTCTATAATATTGAGTGATGCTCATGTACATGTCTGCAATCATGTATGTTTTTCGGCTTAAGTCTCGTTTATGTACTTTTCCACGATCATACTCGAAGTTAATTTTTATTTTTGTGGTCGACAATAAACAAATTAGTGCTGCCAACATAATGAGAAATATGAAATAATTAAGAGCTTAATAAAAATATTCTAAAACAAGTCAAGAATATCAACATTGCTTAAAAATAAAAATGAAATTATGCGGTTATAACACTTTTTAACCTAAAAGTTTTAGTATAATTTTTTTCGGGCCCACTTTTGCTTCCAGAGTTACGGGGTTAAAAACTTAAATATTTTACTGATCACAATTCCTACAATATAAAACAGATATAAACGATATAGGAATCATTACAAAGAGCTCTGAAATACCTTTGTACTGGTATACAACACGTTGCGAGCAAAATGGATTTTAAAATATTTTTGTATGACTTTTCACGTAAAAGTGCCGTTATCTGAAAAACTGACCAACACAACTGTACTTAAGCATGTATTTAGTTTAATATAGAACCTTCCAAGGTTTAATTTGATATGTAATTGGAAGCTATCGTCGATATAATTCATAGTTATGGCACTATAAAAATGAGATTTTAAAAATTAGTTAACTCATAAACTCATTTTTAAAGTACCATAACTTACGTATTTCACCGGTGACAGGTTTCAAAAATACAACAAATAAAAGCATGGAAAGTTTTCTATAAAAGTATATACATGGTTATGTAGCGTTATATCGACTAGTTTTTAAGGTAACGGTGATTCTGCGTGAAAAGTCAGATATCAAAATGTTACAGTTGCATTTCACACGCAATTAGATTTTAGAAATTTATTCACCAGTAGGAAGGTATTTTACAGAACTTTAACGTGATACCAATTTTACTTATATATGTTCTTAATTCGAGGAGTTTTGGCCAATAAAAACTTAAAGTTTTGTACCCAGTAGCTCCAGAGCCAATAGAGATCCCCAGAAAAAATGTACTTTAAAATTTTAAAGAACGTGTTTTTTTTCAACAATGCTGGTTTTCTTGACTTCGTCAATATTCTATTTTATTTAAAATTTAAGTTTTAAAATTGCAATAACAATTAAGAGATATTAAGCAAATAAATTTATTTATTTTTATATTTTGCGACATCTAACTATATTTTGAATAAGCGATTTTATTCTTATACAAGTGAAACATTTGAAAGTGGCACCACTGAAAAATGTACTTCTGTAACAAAATATCAGCTGGTAAGATGTCGCTGCCGCTTTCAGAATAATTAAGTAGCTGGCTACAGGGCGACCAATGTAGCTAACAATATTTGAAGTCGTATAGTCGTGTAGCCTGGTGTTGTGAATGTGTTTAAAGTAGGGATGAAACGATACGCCGTTTTGCCGATCCGATACCGATACCGATACTTAAAAATAAATATCGCCGATACCGATTCCGATACCGATACGAATATTGAAATTGAGTTCAAGTTTAGATTAACAAAACTCAAGAAGGGCAATTTTTTTATTATGCTAAATTACAATGTAAGAAATTATTAATATTTAAAATAGATATTAACACAGTATATAAAATTGGAAGTAATTTTTAAGGAACTACATTTTCATTGCTTCTATATTAAAAATATACAGATAATTAGTAGAAAAGCAAGTACAAATTTGTTATTCCTTTGTAATTTTTAAAAATTTATTAAATCTAAATAACTCATTAGCTTAATTATTAAAAGTCTGCTAAAAGTTTATATTTATTCACTTAAATTTACATGAAATCACAGTTTTGTGTTTAAATTCGCATAAAAAGAAACAAGTTCTGAAAATGGGTAATTTTTCATTCTTTTTTAACCGACTTCCAAAAAGAAGAAGGTTATCAATTCGTGTGTATGTTTTTTTTTACTTTTTTATGTTTGTACACGCATAACTCTGTCATTTGTGAAAAGCGATTTTAAAAATTCTTTTTTTGCTGGAAAGGGTTTGCCCGCAGTTTGGTCCCATAATTTTTTTTTTTTTTTGAAAATTGGAGGGGGAAATTCGCTCCCCCCATGCTGTCTGATTTTAAAAATTCTTGTTTTGTTTGAAAGGGTTTGACAAAAACTGGTCCCAATTTTTTTTTGTCGAAAATCGGAGAAGCAAGTTTGCTCCCCCTGCCCACCAATCCATAACTATGTCATTTGTGAACAGCTTTTCAAAATTCTTGTGTTGTTTGCAAGGGTTCGCTAGTAGTTTAGCCCCATAATTCTTTTCGAAAATGGGAGGGGGAACCATGTATAACTTTGTCATTGGGAACCGATTATCAAAAAAAATTTTTTTAAAGGGTTTGACTACAGTTTTTTTTCGAAAATCAGTTGTGAAATTTGCTGCAAACCCCCCTTCAGATTTGTACCATAATTGTTCTCCAAAATCTGTGCGGGATTTCCCCTTCCCGCAGAAATATTGATTATCGCATAGCTCCTCCATTTATGGGCCGAATTCTAAAATTTATTTTTTGTTTGGAATGGTTTGCCTAGAGTTTGGTCGCATAATTTTTCTACGAAAATCTGTGGGGCAAGTCTTCCACGCCTCCACCTAAAATATTTATTAGAGCACAATTCCTCCATTTGCATACCGATTTTCAAAATTGTTTACATGGAAGGCCATCTAGTATATTACTCTTTATACTGAAGTCGGCTTTTTTGCCAGAATTATTTGAGGAATCATTATAGAACACCGAAAAAGAAATTTGTCCTAACATCACTTCAAATTCGGTGATTGGTAATCGAAAAAGAGTACTTCTTGCAATGACGAGCAAATGTGAAACTAATTAGAAATTATCCAAATTCGCAATATTTCCGGATCGCGAATTCTACATTTTCATGATTTCTTTATAACGTCTTTTTTTGCTGGGAATAAGATTTCATGGTAAATTAACAATAAATAAATTATTGTTTTTGCAAAATAACAGCGTAAAATATTATTAATTTTTAAAATTGATATTAATTAAATTTAAAAAATAATGAAATGAATTTAGTTCTTGGTAAAATTAACAAAAATAAATAATTTGTTTAAAAAAAAATTTAAAAAATTTGTTAAAGTATCGTCGTATCGACAGTAAAATATCGCCGATACCGATGTATCGGAAAATCTGAAGTATCGCCGATATATCGGTATCGGTATCGGTATTCGTTACATCCCTAGTTTACAGCATAAGACTTGCATCGTCTGAACGTTGACTAAATTAAAGTAATCATTTTGAAATTTTAACTGTTATGGGCTTTGTTGATTTTGTAAAATATGCTGTTGGAGTCTTCACAGACAATTTTTTAGAAAGAAATCCAGCTTTGAATTTTTAAGGTCCACTCTAATGTATATTTTATCATTAGTTCAATTTATATGGAATACACAATATGTAATAAAAGAATAAAAACCAAATTCTTCTGAACGAACAATTTTAGTTTTCGCTAACATAGTAGCGAGTCACTTGGTAGTAGTCTGTCTATAAAACATTATATAATTTGGCCAAAGACTGTAGCTTTGAACAATTACACCTTTAAGAGTAAATCATTTCCTTTAAAAGTATATTCACCTGAGACTATATTGCAAAACATTTCAGTTTTTAGTAGATATCCTGCAATTTATCCAAAACCACCTTTGAGTTTAATTAACAATCAATACTCTTTAGGTAACTAAAAATAATTGCAGCTTGTTTGTATTTGTATCTACTAGAAAAACCTATAAAAACCCATTAGATTTACTACTACATAAATTATATATTAGTGTTTTTGTGATTTTGCAACCATAAAAATAAAATTTAATAGTCAATTTATGGCAGTTTTATTATTTTTCTACATATTTTCCTATTCGCAGGTTGTTTATTGAAAAATTTTCATTTGCAAATTGTGTGTCATTCCCGCTTAAAGTGCTTAAATATTGTCTGTAGTATGTTTTTTTTCACGACACCAGTTTGTTTTATGGTCAGTTTGTAATCGGCGGTAAGTTTTGTTTATTGCAATTTTACACTGAAATTTTGGAATGAAACATATTTTATCATTCACGTACACTCGCGACAAATCTTTAAGTTCTCAGTATTGTATCTAGCACAAGTATATAAGTTCCAGATGACGATTTGACCTCCAAAGTTTCAAAAAGCACTTCATATTTTCGTACATATGTATGTCTGCCCATACCTTGGGAAGATAATAAAATTTGAAGCCCTGTAGGCCAAGTCTTCGAGACATCATCGATGCATGTTCCAAACAGGTATCTATCACCGACGACGAATTGACAACAATCAAGGCCAACTATTGACGACATTTTCGAACAAAGGGCACAAAACTCGTTGATGACAACGTGGGTAACATGCTACTAAAGCTGTTGTCAGTGAATAACATTAAAATTTTAAAATGTAATAATCAAATCGTGCCTACAAGCTCCACAGGCTAGATACATATTAGCCTGCAAGGCTACTCAAAAAAACTTTATACAAAAACGCGCTTTGTGGACAACTTAAACTCTTTAGTATACAGAAATGGAAGCACGACAACTTCCATTCTGTTGTTACTCTTGTTGTTGGCAATTAAACCGTTCACACGACACTTCGATGCAGTTGTTGTTCTTGTTGTCGGCAATAAGGCTTTGTAGCACAAACTTGTATAATCTTCTCAGAACAAATTCTTTATACACGATAACGTATACCACCTAGTCGCCATACTTATTTCGAAATGTGTTTTATAGGCGAAAAATTATTGATTATCTTGCAGACAACATCGGTGAAAATGTCGTCGATAACAACTAGAACTACTGGGAAGATAACTAATTATTATATTTTTTTTTATGATTCTAATTCAAAGAACTTTATTCGAAAATAAAATTCTCTTCAAATAATAAATTTTAAGAAAGTTTTCTGAGAATTGTTTCTTTTTTTTGTGTTATTTGTTCTATTATGAGATAATGTCAAAACCTTTATGTTAAGTTTTCCGCAAAAAACAATCAATAGCACTTTGAAATATCCGACTAACAGCGACTCTTTAGTATTCTGTATAACTAGCATACATATGTACATACATTCATAAGATTTTATGTACTTGTATGCTTGTCGATCGATTTCAATTAAATTATGGTTGCCTTTTTCTTGAACACACATCTGTATGTAAATATGTACATTTTTAATAAAATAAACTAAATGTTATTTGATTACGACAGCAACTATGTATGTATTTCTTTTCTATTCTACTGCTTTTAAGCCGTTCTGCTTCAATACGCATACGAAATAAAGTGTTTAATTTAAAACAATTTAAAACGCTTCACCGAACAATATATAAAATAAAAATCTACCCAAACTAAAGAAAAAACTATAAATTCTTATAACTTATTATGAATTATTTTATTTTGAATAGCAAAAAAAAAAGTTTTCTGCCATATTTCTTGTGCTTTACGATTTACTTTTAGTGATATGGGTTTAGAAAAAGGGTGCTGCTTTTAAGAAACATTTTTAAAATAGCATGAGGCATCTTGAAACGTCAGCAATTTCTGACCCACAATTGAATAAAGTTTAATAACCATGAGAAAACGTTTCATGGAATATTCCTACAAAAATTTAGTTTTAAAATATTTTAAGTATGATAAATAAAAGTGCGATAAATAAAAGTAAATTTAAAACAAATAAAATAAAAATGTTCATGTGCTGTCAGTAGTTCTGGAAAAATTTATCCAAATTTATTTTTTCATAAAATTTTTTATATCCGACTATTAATATTGTATACAGCTGAAATTTAATTGTATACCTAACAGCGTCAGAAATATTTGTCTTCAGTAAAAACCGGTGTTGCCACAAAAGAAACTAAAAATAGTGCACGACTTAAGCGAAAACAGTACAAAACCCAATGAAATAGTACAAAAAAAATTTTTCGCAAAAGGAACTAGCTAATACCCTGCATAATCAATTTCAATGTATAAAAAATTGCAAAAAAAAATTGCCGAAAAAAAGACCGAAATGAAAAAAGCTTAAAATAGTTGAACATGCTAAGAAAAGACAGTTAGTGAAGTTCCGAACATTTAGAAAAAATCTCATTAATATGTGCGCCTCGCCACGAGATGGCGACAGTCTGCTAATTGAGCTTACTAAAATTAGTAGGATTTTCGCTACAGTGTTGTTGCTACTGTCGCTGGTAGTGTAGGTAAAGGGATCTGATGAGTAGACCTTCCGTATATCCAAATTTTTCTTTGAATGTTCAATATTTACATGCTTTAGAGTTTCTTTCTTAAATAAAAAAATAATTTGATCGAAAGATTACATTGACAATGAACTTAAGCCAAACTATTTAATTAACTTTGGAAAAAAACTTTTTAATTATATAAGCGATTGCTCACGCAAAAATACATGTTTGCGAGAACAATATCGACACCTTTTTGCAAATGTATCGTATGTTACAAAACTAAACTTTACAGGAAAAGGTTTTATTTGATTTCCTGCGGTTTGGGTGGTAATGTCGCAGCCAATTTTTAATACATACCTTTACTAGACTTCTTTAATTTAAAAAAAAAAAATTTTTTTTAAATGTGCAGTATTTTTCGATATATTTAAATTTTTGTCACATACGATACTTTTGGCACTTCAAGTTTTGGCAGCTTGGGCGCAAAATGTGTAACATACAACAAATTGACAAAAATATTACCGATCAAAGTAAATCAAAACAAAATTGTATAACGATGAAAATAGCAAAATAAAACCTTTATTTCAATATAGCAGTTACTTAAATTAATTTAGTTACATTTATTCAGTAATAAAATATTTTTTAGAGCAAAGAAAAGAATAAAACGAAATTTAATTATATTATGAAGTAAATTATTTAAATGAAGTGAATTATTAGTATAGTAAACTAAATTCAATCTTCGTTGTCCGTTTCTTGCAAAGTATCTTTAATTTTATTGGAATGGGGAAGATTTAGGTACTCACTATGATATATAGGGGGAATACTGTTCTTAGCACATAAATTTTTGAGGTCAATATATTTTTTTTTTGATATGCTTAATTGGTTAGGGTATAGTAATTTAAGGTTATGGTTAAAATTAAGATTATTTATATTCTTTTTATTAAAATCTTCAACATAGTTATACTTTAACTCTATTGAAACAGGGTTTTTCTTTAAGGTAGCGATACGCAGTTTGCTTATATTTAACTTAATGTTAATGGGAAGTAATGAATCGGCAAACAATTTCCAATTATAAAAATCGTTATGGCTCAGTTTAATGCATTCATAACCCCATGGATTTGTTCTAGCATTTCTGATAACGGTGGTCCATTCACTAGGTGCCCATATGGTTCGATTTCTTACAAAGGATTCGATTGTGCATTGGTCTGAATCTACTGGCATCATAGTGTGACCAGGAAGCAAGTAAGTTATTGTAATTTGGTTCAAACATTTGGAGGAATTTAAAAAATAAGCCAACATCGACAGTACAGCCTTGTTCTTATTTTGACCAGCGCAGCTGTCGCAATAGAGACTCAGTTCCATGGTGGTTTTTCTGCTGTCCAAAATTAAGAGGTACTTCAAAAGTGCTGTGCATATTTCGTTGCATCCTCGTTTACCATCCCGCTCACCCCACAAGAAGCAAAAGCCATTTCGTGTCCCACTTTCATACACGCTTAAGTTGTAATAGGCATATTTCCGGGAGTAGAATAGTGTGACATTTTTCGAAAATGGTGTATTTAATACTTTTTGCATGTCGAAACTAGCGCATAAAAATTGTGGGCTAGATTTTGTCTTCGTTTGTTCTTTTAGAAAAATTCCTTTAATTTCGTCTTTAATTTTTAAGTGAATTTTAAGTGCATCTGAATTTAAAACCTTTTCTTTATCTTCCGCATTAAGATTTTTCACATTTTCGCATGTGATGCATTTATCCTTCTTGGGTAAATGAAATCCAATGGAAAAATCATTTTTGAAAATTTTTCTAAAAATATTTAATGACACAATACTGCTTCCTAAGTCCTGCTCTTTGAGATACTGCTCATAACATTTGTATAGATTGGCCACGTTTCGAAACTCCTGGGGTATATATACTTTATTGCATTTGCTACGACAGTAATGCGACGGTACAGCTAGAAGTTTTTCAATGTATTTTTTTACTAAATTTATATGTTCTTCATTTGTTTTATTATGCGCCACTCTCTTTCGCCGCTGTTTAGCTCCACTTTCTTTTAACAATGCATGCCTTACCACCATTTGCGAAATATTTAAAGTTCTTAAAATAAATTTTTGGCAGACTTTGATAGCTTCACCATTGTGTATTAAATAATATTTGTAGGAACGATCTCGTCTATGTTCACTATTGGATTCTTGACAAGGTCTTCTTCTCCGTATGTGGACTGGTTTGATGCAAGAGAGAAGCCACAAATTTCGCCTTGCTTCTGGCATTCCCCAGTAGTGTTCATTTATGTGACAACGTTCAATTTCTGTTACTTTTAGGCAATCGTTTTTGCACATATTTTTTAAGCACGGATTAGCAAGTACCATTCTCATATTTTGTGTGCTAATCTTGGTCTTGCGTTTTTTTTTTGTGTCCGCGCTTACCAACGCAGCGCTCCTCCTCACAATCATCGCTATCACTGTAGGGAACTAGGCCTTTAACAATCTATATACATATATAAATATAATAAATAACACATTATCACTATAAAATCAACTATTTGTTTAACACATATATATAACATCACATTCACACAATATATTAATTACTAAACACAAATAAATAATAATGATCTTACATTTTTTGGAGACGTTGACATTTTTTTTTTCTTTTTAAACTTTCGTATCCACACTAGTTAAATGTTTTGCTAAAACTAACTCTTTTCACAGAAAATTATGAGTACAAAAATTAATAATGAATAGAAATAACTGTAAAACAAATAAGAAGAAAGAAGAGATATCGAATGTGAAACGTCATCGATCTCATCCACTTACATTCTTTTTAAATTGGTTGAAATGTCACCACACATAAATTACAATGTTATATGTACGTATGTCACATACGATATATTTGCTGTCACCAAAATATGTGCTGTCACATACGATAAAATTTAAACTAAGTTTCCGACATACCTATAGCGAATACAGTTATAATATTTTACCAGGTGATGAGTTATAGGTGTTACAACAATTTTGCATCAAAAAGTCAATTTCGCAAAAATTGGCGTTTACGATACATTTGCAAAAAGGTGTCGATATGTTCATGCTGTTAGATAACACGATCAATGCAGCACTTTAATGACAACCATCTAGTACCAACCATATTGTTGGAACTCTTGGAGCTTACATTGTCATAGACACTTACAATTAAAGTAAGATCCAAGCATTCTGAACAAATCTTCTATATTAGCTGGAATACATTTCGTTGCGTTTCTTCTTTAACCACGCAAGCACCAACAAACTCAGTTTTCAAAAAACTAAAAAAAATTTAACCTTTTTTAATATGGGTTTTAAAACAATTTTTTTACAACACATGGCTGTGCGACTCTCTGAAGGGTGTAGAAACATTTTTAGAAACAAACTTTATTTCAAAATCATAAAATTTGGTGAATAGCCTTTAACAATTGTGACTTCAATTATAAAATTCATTACATTTTGCATGCAAATTTCATTTTGTATGGCAGTTACGAGGCTTTCGAGATGGCTTTAATTTTTTGATTTCAAAACGAGAGATTATATTTTTACCATCTCCGATTTTAATGTCATTCGACTTACATATATTACCCTAGTGTGCGGATCACATGGCGCAAGTATTAGTCCGATAATTCTTATGGTTCCTATTTTATAGCCCTCTAAACGTGAACATCTCATATATTTTTTCGAAAAGTTTGTCAACTTTCTGTGGATTTGTCACAGATCAAATAACGATAAAACTTTAGAAGTACGTGCGACCCAAAACATTTGTTATTGAAGTCGTTTCCGGGTCAATTAAAAGTTATCAGCAAGTCCAAATTTTACTATCTTAATCTTTTACTATAAAGGCACAAAAATCCGGACAGCGATCAAAGGACTTAAAATCATGTAATTAATATAAAGCTGAGATTTATAAATACGTACATTTGTGCAAAGTTTTAATATGTTGTTACCGCCTTATATTATGGAAGTTATCAAGGAAAACAAAGAGCAACGCTCTAAAAAAAAGCAAAATAGATTTCTTAATTGTCTGTCACATCAGCAATACTGAGTATGCTTTGAAAACACTTTGAAGCTGTAACGTCGGATATTTCCTGTTTGCAAAAAAAGCCAAAAGCTGTCGTAATCCAGTAGTAGGAAGTTGTCATGTATGCTTGCAACTACGTATGAAACAAAGAAAACCCCATAAAGCTTTTACCAGATACTCTAGACCGATTTGCAATGCACATTCAACCAACTATCCAATATGAATAAATTGTTCACAAAGCGATAAATAAAAATTTATTTGTAGCTTAGTGTGCATATCTGCTTTCTTATATAAAACATTAATTTTTGTGTTTGTTTATTTTTTTTTTATGAAATAAATAATTTATAGACGTTGGTGTGTCCGTACTATAGCTTTGTGATATTGCAAATAGATTGATGCGAAATTATTTTACATTGGAACATTGGGCCTATTGAAATAAGAGTAACATTAGCAAACCTTTTTACTTGAGGTTGCATAAAAAATATGGTTTGCCATCTTGGATCATTTGACATATTGAATTTATAATGACGTCGTTTAATTTTTCGAATTCGTCTTAACAAAACCTTTTATTTGATATCCACATCATGGTGTTGCACTAAAAAAATTGGAGAATTATTGGAGCGCCACCTACCGGGACTAATTAGAAATCTGAGCCGTTATTGGACCCACCTAAATACACACACAAAATTTCATCTAAATTGGTCCAATGGATGGACCAATTTATATGAAATTTTTGTATAAATAATTCAATTTCATACACACTTGCAGAAGAATCATATATAAAACGTATGAAGGTACTTAGGTACCTTGCCATACTGTTAAGGGTGTTAGAAGTAAATTAGTCTGTAACGCTTATCTAAAATAATTTTTTAATTCAAAGCCAGTAATAGTCGAAAATTTATTAAAAGTTAGGAGTTTTTAAGAAGTTTCAAGTGTTTGGATCATCAGCTTCTGTAAAAAAAATTAAGCTTAAAATGGTAAAGGTACCCGGGTACTTTGTTATTCACATAAGGGATAAGAGTACTTTGCCAACACAGCAAAAGATGTTTGGTCTTTTAAATTAGTACAAGCAGAACTATATATGAAGTTTGGTGTGTCCCCTGCGAAACCAAAAAGATTTTTAAATGGGATTGGCTTTTCTATAACAGTTTGCTTTAATACCGTGTATATTTCTGTTGCGGTTGAAGCTTGACATTCTTCGAAATAGAAAAATGTATGTTGTAATTTAGAATAACTGTCATTTTACACTGTTTTCTTGCACTTTTTTTTAATTTTTCATATAAATGATAGCCAAGAAACTACGGCGCAACGTGTTATTCCGCACAAATTGACAATTCAGTTTAGTAAAGAAATATAAAAGGACAAGTCAACATTTTAATAAAAGTAATGAGAAATTTGTCGCTTTGGTCGTTCAGTCTTCGTTACAGTCTTGTTCTGTTTCATCACCACATTCGTAGGAAACACGGCCCTAATACATTATTCATAATCGCTGTCGCCCTAGTTCTATGCATATTCGCGTTTTTTAATATTTCCGAATTTGTAAAAACTCCTCTAAAGTGCGCAAAATATTCTCAATGCAGATAATTAGCAGCAGTAGTGTCAAATGTATATAATAAAGTATATGAAACGTTCAGAAAAATTTGCTGTTCTATATATTATTTTTTTATTTTTCAGCAATTAGTTAAATAGTACAATAGTAGTACAAAAATTTCATGGTACAAAAATAGTACAAACATTTTTAAATAATTAGTACAGTTTTTGTACTAGAGTGCAAAAAGTGGCAATGCTGGTAAAAACTTAAAACAATTTCCATGGGAATGTTAGTTAGGGATAAAATTATATTTCATTTGAATACAATGTCAATTGCACACTCAAAAAAGTTTTACATTAACTGTTTGTATTTTATTTTAAAAGTTTTCCTTAAAGTAAAATGTAAATGAAAATTTATTCTTTTTGATATGAAATTTATTTTTTAACTTATACTGAGTGTTATTTAAAAAAATAACATCCTAAAAATAATGATTTTCTGTAAAATTTAATAAGTTCATTAGTTTTATCTACAAAAAAAATTTTGTCTGTTCTCAAGAAAACTTTAAAATTGGAAAAGTTGTCAAATATAAAATAAATTAAATTAAATTTTTTCTCAAAAGTAATTATGTGTAGAATTGGCATACATAGGTAATTAATTATTTATTTGGCATGATATAAACAGAATCAAAATCTATAATAAAGTTTTTATTGCAGGAAAATCGCAAATGCGGAATCCATTAAGAGTATCAAGGAAATCGAAGGATGACTGGTTTAGGAATCCTGAATAGAAAGGTAAGAACAATTTTTTAAATTTTCATGTCTAATAAATAGTCTATTTTGCGATTGGATGCAAATTTTTGTTCTGTTTATCGTTAACTTAAATTTAAATATTAGAGTTGAGGTGCTGATTACTATGATGATATTATGTCGTAAACTTCAATTTAAGTTCACGATTACAACTGGAACAAAAGAGAAGAAATGAGTGATATACATGTAATATACACTTGAACTTTTTCACGAATTTTTTGGACTATATCTTCCAAATTATATGAAAAACTATTTTGCAGAAGACCACCATGGCAAAATATTGCTTTTCCAGTTATTATTTTATACACAGTTAAGGCTAGTTTCGTTATTTTCTCGAGATTTTGGCAAAATTTTCAGATTCACCGATTTTTAATAAGTTGAGGGGATTCCAATTCTGAATTTTTTCGCAATTTTTCTGAAAGAAGTTATTTTGTCCGAGAATAAAAACTGCTTATCGATTTTAAATAAACATATTTTACTGTTTTGATTTCGCAAATTATTCTGATTTTCGTAATTTGTTTGATTTTTCGCGATACACCTGATTTCTCCGAGTTGTAACCATTTTTACAGTTTTAATAACCTTAAACCATGTTCAAACTTTTCTCGATTTTAGCAATTTTTTGCGAGTTTTTGCAATATTATATATATATATAACAAAAAGAAATCTTATAGTAAAATGTTTAAAATTTTTGTTATTTTCCGAGAATAAAAACTGCTTATCGATTTTAAATAAACATATTTTACTGTTTTTATTTCGCAAATTCCTCTGATTTTCGCAATTTGTTTGATTTTTCGCGATACACCTGAATTCTCCGAGTTGTAACCATTTTTAAAGTTTTAATAACCTAAAACCAGGTTCAAAATTTTCTCGATTTTAGCAATTTTTTGCGAATCTTTGCAATATTATATATTTAACAAAAAGAAATGTTATAGTAAAATGTTTAAAATTTTTTTTATTTTCAGATACAAATCATTCAATTGCATTGTGTTAAAGTCCTGGATTAAAGCCTGGATTAACGCCGCAACGTAAATTCTTTTTCATATATGTATGATTTATAATTACTTTTTTTGCATATGTATGTATGTAAACCAATTTCAATTTCTAAATCTTTAATTAAAAAATTTGCAAAAAAAAATAATGAAATGTAAATTGTGTTACTTTATTTTGGGAGGGCTAACTTTTTTTTCAGTTGGAAAAAGAAATAAAAGAGAAGAATAGTAATTTTTAAGGAGTTTAGTTAATTTATTGATAGTCAAAACACAGAAATAAAAGGGAAAATCAGTAAATTTTATGGTTTTGCTGGTTAATTTTATTGATAGTTGAAAAACAGTATTAACAGAAAATATCAGTATTTTTAAGTTTTGTTAATTATTTTTTTAACATTGAAAATTAAATTGAGTTTGCATTTGATATAAATGAAAAAATGAGTAGACCGGTTTTCAAATGAATTTTGTATATATTTTAAAATTCATTTTCAGTTGATTTGAACTACAAAATATTTTGAGTGCAGGATATAAAAAATATAATGCCCATTTACTTTGTGTAAATTTAACCCGGCCATATTTTCATTAATAGGTCAAATTGCACAAAAGTATCAGAAGAAGCTTATAATGCTAGGAATTGAAAATATTTAAGCAGAAATTTTGTGATTTGGTCCCGATATACATATGTTGCATTAGGGGATCCGTTATTGCCCACATTGTTTTTTTTTGTGCCGCCCCCAAAACTTTTTGTATTTGCTACTACAAATTTTCAAATTAAACCGTGCCAAAAAAATAAAATATTGCTAATATAAAAAATACTGGGGAACTTCAGACTTTTTTCATATCTGTTTTCTCTGAAACAAATAGCAATACAGCAATGAGCAACACATACTTTATGGAGAATTGAACGCAATACAAGAAAATTCTTAAATGATTTTTTGATAACTTCACTTCTTTGATAGTTATTTAGAATTAAATTTTGCCCATAGTGGATATCATAGTTTACGAAAATTTCTCTTGGCTCTGATAGTTTGGAATCATATCTATATTTTCCAACAGAGCCCTTTTGTTCAGGCATAAGTCTGTTAGGTCTTTTTGAATGCTTACCCAGGCCGTCTTTTTAGATACTAAATATCCATCTATTTTTATTTTGACTATATATACAATTCTTCCCGCAGAATTTTGCAGTCCATGGAGGCTCAAGAGCTCAATTTTCTAAAGGTTAAGAGTTAGACCACCAATTTCAGCTAAAATTTAAAAAAATTGTTTTTTATCGATAACTTCTTATTTTGAGGGTGTATTGCAATTTTTTAAAATTGCAAAATCATCTATCTACTCAACTAGACTTATAAGCCACATTAAATCGTTTTTCACGAGTATTTGCACTGTGTTATCAATGATTTTTAGCTTATATCCTAAAATTTAATGAAGAAAACCAAATTTGTAAACAAAGTAGAATTATTTTTTTTTCGCACCTTGATGAAGATTCGCCATCGAAGAACATAGCAATCGTTGCAAAGATCTTACATAGTTAACTATATCATCATAATTATTCACTATATTTTATCAACCAATATAAAGTGTCAATAAGTTTGTTGTCTGTTAAAGTTTCCCATTAGTTTGAAAGCATTTAACATGTGCATTAGTATGAAACCAATAATTATTTTAAAATTAATATGACAAGCTAATTACTTTCAGTAAACATTTTTAAACACATTTTGACAAATGTTCAATTTATGCAAATACTTATTAGAATTTATTTTTTTATACAAAAGCATTTACGCGCACCAACCAAAAAGTTTTCCAAAAAGTAATTTTGAACAAATGAATGAATGATGTTTAATGACATGAACGTCAAAGAATGTTTAAACATTTAAGTTCAATTGTATTTGTTATAAAGCAAAAGTTAGTGTTGACAATAACAAGAGCAAGTGTGAAGACATGCAGTTTGTCATTTATTAAAAAAAAAACTTACAATAATCAAGACAGAATTCAACGATTACTAGGCTACTTGAATGTCATATTATGACACATACCAGCAAAAAGTGTTTTGATGAATCCATTTCAATTAACCAATATGTAGACATACAGATTATAAACACACACATTAGGTCGACTTAATAATTTTTGTAACACTTTAATAAGTTTCTTATATATTTTTATGATGTTTTCTTAGAGGCCAGCCAATTAGTTTAATAAAAAACCAATATGCACTTGATTTCGGCCTTGGCGTAATTTTGATGTCTAGTTTTCACGCTCTCATCGAGCAAAGCAGAATGTACTTTAACAATAACGTGTTATAGGTTGACTTCAAAGTATTTAATTAATTCTGATTTATCGGTGCACATTGACTCCAACTAGAAAAAAATGATACTAAATGTGTATCTTTGCAATTTGCGATCCGATTACAAAACAATGTACGTGAAAATCGTAGGAGATGACCACTATGTTTGATTACCTCCAGCATGAAAGACCTTATTGACCCCATACCTTTTACAAATATTATCCGATTTCATATACAACTTTTTCGTGAAAATTGAATACGAGAATTAAATCACTTTTAAGCTGATATTGACGATAGAAGGGTAGCGGCTTCCGAAAATGGTGCTACTCTGTTCTGCTGTGTACGTTTAAAAATTAAGTTGATGTTAATTTTTCCCTTGTTTATTGGAATATTAATCATGTCCAATTCTTTCAGAATTAAACGTTACCAACCTTAAGCCCTGTACAGACGGTTGTCAGATCTGCCAATGTGCTGACAATAAAAAAGTGTCAGCACAAGGTATATTGATTGTTAGTGCATACATACGGTTGTATCAAAGTTGTTAGAAAAGCTTACAATTTATTGGCAGACAATTGTCTGACAATAAATTTATCTGACTATATTGTCAGTAAAAAAATTGGAATTTCACACGATTGTCAGATGCACAAATTGTCAGATCTGTTGTTTGGCGCTGCCAAACTCAGATCATTTAACAGAAATTATCAATTATTTATCATCTGCGCTTGTGTTAACTTTAAAAAGTGAAAATATAAATTAGTATTAAGCATAAAAAGCAACTTTAACTATTTTAGCTGCATAATTTCTTTTGTTTTCCTTTTTCCCAAAAAAAAAAAATGTGTGCAGTGCTGCCAATATAAAGAAGTCTCTGACAATGCCGCCATTGTCAGATGCAGAAAATACGCACATCTGACAATTAAAATATGTCTGACAATAATCTGACAATGGCAACGCGATGTATTCACACGATGGTGAGATGTCTGACAATTTTTTGTCAGCAGGTAGAATTAAAATCGACTGACAATGCATTTTCTTCCAACGTTGTCAGACAATAATTTTCAGTTCACTCGATTGTAAGTAATTTTTATCACATTTTACTTACAATCGTCTGTACATAGATAATATTATTGTTACAAAAATGAACCAAATATGTCTTTTCTCTGGGTATAGGCGAATATAAATAGCGACATCACATTTCCGTTGAAATGGATTTTCTGATACAAATTAAAGGGCGATGTTGTAGTTTTATTTTGTTAGTCTTACTGTCGGGAATTTTAATATAGAATATATTTAAAAAAACCGATCGCGTATACTATACGTAACTACTAGGGTACTCATTCGGTTAACCCTTAATCAGTTAACCGGCTAATTAGTACCCGATTAACTGATCGGTTAATTTAAAATTGCCTATTTTTATTAACGGTTAAACCGGTTAATATCAGTCGATTAACCGATGTAACAAAATGTTTAATTTTTTGTGTGTTTAATAATTTGTTTCGTCTCATATACAAAAGGTATGTGTTTAGAAATTATTTTTTCATACAAAGAAAGAAGTGTGTTCAGTGATCTTAGCTTAATTAAACTTTAAAACCTTTGTATGTGGCTATGAAAGAGCTTAGTTAAAACTCTGCTACTCTGCTTGAACTGGAGGGAAGTATTAAATTAATAATTTAATAAAAGCCAATAATACTATTGCTTACGATTTAATTAAAAATCTAAGGATTTGATTTGATTCAAGTTTTAAATAATTTTATTTTATATTTCCACTTAAGGAATATTTCCTTCTAACCACAGGATTTTAAAATACAATACAAAAATTTGAACTAGGGAATTCGGAAATAAACATTTTTGCAGAATGTTACGTGCTGAGCTTTACCACGATGAGCCAGATGATGACCTAACAACAGAAGAAACTATCTATAATAATACAAACTATCTTTTAACAGAAAAAAGAGAAACAAATTAGAAGTGTTAAGAATTTGAAGAAAGAAATTAAAACAGGACTCTAATGGCATAATAGAAGATTTTATATGTTTAGAGAAATCCAGGAAAAGGACTGAGAAATTAGATAACTCTTTATTATGAATTGCTTTTGAATTCTGCAACATCTACGATAACTGAAAGGATGTTTTTCTTCCAAGTCAAGTTTTATCAAAACTAAAGGAAAGAAGAATCGCTTAAGTCCTAAACACTTAAACCAAATTATTTTTCTAAAAGATTTTTAAAGATCTCTTTAATCTATTGAATTAACTTAAGCGAAAACCTCGATTAATTAATCGAGCGATTAACCGATTAAAGCAGAGATCCGTTTAAATGAATACCCTAGTAAGTACAATACTTACTTCTTTCCTGATACATCTGGAGCTTATTTTAGAAAGCTTTGTCAAAGTCTTAAAATGCCATAAATATAAATATATTTTCTCGCTGGGATATTAGTAATCATTACTTCAACTAAACATTGCATAGATCAACAGAGAAACGGCAAGACATGACCATACAAAAAGATTTACAACTGTTTATTTAAAGTTTTGAAAATAATTGTTTGTACGTGAAAATCATTGATAAACATCAACATAAAATGAAAAAAATTGACTCGGTCAGTCGTACTGTATTAATTTACATAGATTAAGTTATAAGACCAAATACTAATTTTTATTTTTAATTGTTTTTTAAAGAATACGTAGAATTTGTCACCAGAACTAAAAAAATGCAAAAAACTGCTTAGAGAAAAATGTCTAATGAATATCTTTTATATAATTTGTATGAGGGTGTGCCACAATATTTTGGTCAAAGTAAACTTAAAAATTCAATAAGTGTTTTAATATGACATCAATTAATTTTTACATTATTATGTTTGGACTTTTCATCAATTGTATACTTACATAGTATTTACGTATTAAAAAAAATTTTTCTTATTTTGCACAGCTTATACTATTTTTTCAAAATTGTCTATATACCCAGGCAAAATTTTGATGGGAAAGTAATGAGTTAAAATGCTAAAAAAACATACCTTTCACTACTTCTACTTTGCCATATTAACCAATTACTTTAAAATGGCGATGTCATTGGAGGCAAGTACTTACCACATTTGATTACATAGTATATAAAGTTATAAATTTCAATATTTTGAAGGCATTGAACACACAAAACACAGTAAAAATCAAATGTCTCTTGTAAGCATTGAAGTCGTCCCGTTTTGTGTTACATTAGTCAAGTGTTTTACTCACTAGGCTACTGCACTACTATTTTGTTAAGGGCTTAAAACTTGTTTTCACAAACATGAACACAATTACAAAATATCTAATTTGCTTCCCCAGCGGTTGAACTGTTTATCGTCTGTTTGAAAAGCAGATACACTAGTACCCTGCCAATAAGATAATAGATGGCTTATTTAATTACTGGTAAGTAATTGTTCAACTACTATAAAGTAATTCAGACGGTATATAGTTTGTGGTTGAAAATTATGTTGTTCGGTAATGACAACTCATTACCACGTTTTTGCTGGGTATTGTCAACCTTTATACATATACAAATCCTAATAAAAGAAAAATACCTGGCATTTATTTAAATTTCTGCAAACAGTTTATTGTCAATTTCATTGTGTCAATGTACTCGTACTCCTGACTTAAATGACAACATTTACAACATAATTTGGACTACATACACAGTGTAAGCTTCAATATTTTGAAAGATTTCTTCATTTTATACATATTCATTTTCTACATGTATTTCGTGACTAAATCATGTGCAATTTTTGCACGCGACAGCTAGACTTAGACATGTTTAAATTTAAGGTTTGTGTTGTTACTTTTTTTGTATTTAATGCAATTAAAATGTAATACAATTTGTTTCTTGTTTTTTAAACAAATTAATTAAATACAATTTTAGGGTTATAAATGAAAATCCCTTTGGCACTTTCGTTTAAAAAAAATTGTATTTAATTAATTTGTTTAAAAAACATATAGGAAGTGTTGCCATAAGATGGAGGAGTAAAACTAGTAGCTTGCAGAGAAAAAAGTGCTAAAATGTTCTAAAATTATTTAAAATTTTTAAATTCACTTTTCTTATATATTTACTTTTTAATTTTGAATCCAGCTGTGAGTGAAATATTAACAATTAAATATGTTTATATAAAAAAAACACACAACACACACTACTTAAGTCTTTTTTTGGCTTTTTTGCAGAAACACCCAGGATCATGGCAGGAAAGCCCTCTTTATCAATCTCAAAATTGCATAGTAATCAAAAGTAAAATTGTGTACAAAATTGTGGATGAATCGGGTAACAAGAAGGGGTTAAAACTTAGTATTACTTATTGTAGGCGTGGTGACGCCCAATTTTGTAATTAAAATTTTGTAATTACAAAATTGTATAGCCATTGTCAGTAAAGGTGTTTACTAACCCTGCGGAAAATTTGGTGACAAATGATCCAAAAGTACTCGTCCTATGACTTGAGAAAATGAGACTGGTACCAAAAATAAGGAGTAGTGAATGGTGAAAAAAAGACATATTGTGTAGATGGTCACATATTAACAATTTTCACTCAATTTAGTTGGTACTCCGGCTAGTATTGTAGTAAACGACACTGAACAAATTCGATGCACCTAGATCTAAGGCCCATCACATAGTGTCTATATAATATTAATTGCATCACTTCAATGAGACTGCCATGCCACTCATGAACCTGTTCCGCAACTATATTCAGATATTAACTCCAGCTTAACGGGTATTTATAACATTGAAATATAAGTTCCCTTGTGGTCGAGTGGGTAGTGTACTAGCTTGTCATGCCGGAGGTTATCGGTTCGAATCCTATCAAAGACACCGCTTACAAATAAAATACAATTTCTACTTGGATTTGTAACAATAAAAATAGATTAATCGATTAAATTTATCGAATTACAGCTGAAATCGCAATAATATTTATATATAATCTATATTATTCTACACCGACTAGGACTCCATAAGATAGTTCAGAGACAAGTTACAAGGTGCATACAAAGTATCAATTAACCCCATCCTAGGCCATCTCCATGTAAAAGTGGCTGGTCCGCTTCATAGGAAGTGTTAGAACTCGGACTGGTCCCTACCACCTGGGGACCGGTTACGTGACTTGTTTTGTGTCAGTTCCATTTACCGTATGGAAACCTCAGATGAATCGGTTAACAGGAAGGGGCTAAAACTAAATATTAATTTTTATGGGCGTTGCTCCGCCAAAGTTTTTTTTAATTGCAAAATTGTATAGTCATCTCAGTTCAATCGGCTAACAGGAAGGGGTTAAAACTAAGTACCACTTTTTATGTGCGTGGCGCCGCCCACTTTTTTATATTAAAAAATGTTATCGTTAGTAAATATTAGATCAATCGGTTAACAGGAAGAGGCTATGACTAAATATTACTTTTTATTGGCGTGGCGCATCCCACTTCTCTAAACACTATATTAAATTGTCATTAGAAGTAAAGGCGCTTAGCAAATTTCAGATCAATAGGTCAACAGGAATGGGGAAATTTTTGCAGTTACTAGATTTGACCCAACGACCCAAACTCCCCAAACAGGGTAAGTTAAATAAAACCATTTAGAACCATTTAAAAATTTATGTAAAAGTTCCTAAACAGAAGGAAAAAAATGGAAAAAATGTCATGTTCGATTCATACTATTTATGAAAAAATTTCTTTTAATTTTATCGAAGAAAATTGGGCTGGGAAGACCATAGCGCATTATCCAGATAACGGTACATTCGTGTTTTTCAATCTACACCTATTTTTAAAGTGCAATCTAGAGTCAAAGGCTGATTCAATTAAAATGAATGACACCTTTTTTATTAAAGAAAATCCGCATTATATGTGACCTTCTCCGAGGAAAGGGACCTAGTGTGTCAACAAACGGGTTTGGACTTAAGAGTGGATTCTGATACCAAAAAGGGTGTAGAATAAGATAAAATAAGTTCGATAAAAATGAGAAAAACATAAACTTTTCTTTTTTTTTTGGTTTTAAATAGTTTTTTCGTCAGTTTCCGAATTGTTTTGGAGTTTGGACTTCTTTTTCGGTGTTTCGTGATCTGGTACTTCGAGTTTCTTCCGTTTGACAATTTCAGTTTTTTCTTTTTTCGGCGCTTTGACTTTAGCTTTCTTTTTCTCGTGATCCGGTGCTTCGATTTTTTTTTTCTTGCTAGCAGGTTCAGATTTATTTGTCGATTTTTTCGCTATGAGTTCACTTGGTTTAGGAGCTACAAAATCCCGTTTCTGTGAATCAGTACGTAACACCCTGACATTCTCATACAAATACCATTTGCGATCTAACAATAAACCGCTTGGTGCAATGAGCGGAGGTAATTCGTTTGGTAGCTCAGCCGTTAATCGCAGATTAAATCTTTCTTCTTCTGAGTCCACAAGTTCTTTACATACAATCTCGTTTTTTTTTGTTGAAGTCAGAGTGGTGGTACTTGGTAATACCTAAAATGTAAACGTTTACAAAATTAATTGAAATGAATTTGAAAAATTAAAATCACAAAATCGCGACAGTTTACCTGATAATCTTTTGTAAAATCCTTCGAAATGAGTATCCCATGTTCGCCACTCTACTTCACTTCCATTCACAGCGTTGCTAAATTTATTACTTCTAGATCTATTGACCACATCTTTAAAATCTTGGTAATAATCTACATTTGAGCAACTATATTCTAGTTTCATTAATCCGAAAGAGCGATCGGGATTGAACTTGGTGTGGCCAGTTAGGAGGAAATTTAATTATATCGATTCGTTTAAGCCAGAGTCCACTCGCCAGGCCAAATAATGCATCATTGCATTATTTTTATTCTGTACTACGCAGGTATCACAAAATAAAACTAAATATTTAGCGGCATTCTTCGTGAAGTAATCGTGAATTTGGCTTACGACAGCATTAGGTCCTTTTCCTATTTCGAACTCTTCGTCTAATAAATAGTTCGACTAAACGTTAGTGAATTCATTATGAATACCAAAAATTTAACATTTACGAGCTGTTTTGAAATATGCCGTTCCGACTTGTTGTGGACTAGATGGAAAAGATATATTTTGTGCATAGTCGAAACTCACTACAAGAGTAGAATAAGCAACACTCATCTTGCAGCATTGCTGGTAGAATTCACGCCGGCGTTTCGCATGATCAAGATGAGTAACAACCATTCGTAATTTTGCTTCTTTTGTATCTGAATCAGATTCCTCCAAAACTCGTCGTAGCATCAAGGTATTCTGTTGACAGACGTCACAAAGATCAGTTTTCGGTTTCATAGGCGAGATATATAGGGCAGTATTTCATCCAAATTTTGTAAAAAGTTTTAATTGCGATTTTATCTTCAGTAAGACAAACTTTCTCAAAACGACGATAAACAGCACTTTTTCTTTCACTGGATGGTAGCAGCATTCCTTTACAGTATTTGTAGCTTGGCATTCTACCAGGAAGAGGTATTGCGAATTTTTCAGCAAAATTTTGAATAAATTGAACGATACGAGCAAGTGATTCCGGTGGTAACATACGCGATTTCCATTTTGAAGACTTGCCACTTAGTTCAAGTTTTCGTTCAGAATCAAATTTTTATAACGTTTAAAACCAACATCGTAAATAAAACAAAACATCTTTCTACAAATATGAATACCACGAAATAAGTACATTGTATCAGCTCTGGATTTATTTTTTAACCTTTGGCCATACTTCTTCCGACTTTCAGTATTATAAACGTTTTCGAGCGATAAATGTTGCCGATGAAATTCCAAATGGCTCAAATGGACTAAATCTTGTTCTGGTTACTTAATTCTTGGAAAAATTTCCGGCTTTGTATAGTAAGATTTTCTGGAATTATCTTATTACATTCTTTCGAACAACATGCTTCGGATTTTTTTCCGTACATCAAATCGATGTTCATCGACTCTTGTATATCTTCAACGGACTCCTCCAATTTGGATATAATATTGGATTCGGAAACATCATGCAAAAAACTTTGATTTTCAGTTAGTCCCGAAGTATTAGCACCGACACTTTCAGTTAACGTCATATCGATCTCATTATCGCCATAAACCGAGTCTAGTCTTTTTAAATCATTGCCAAAACTGTCAGAAATATCCATTTTTATAAAAATTACTTGCAATTAACATTAGCTTAGTAACAAAATTACAAAAGAACCAAAATTGCGAAACAACTTTTGAGATATTGATAACACTCGTTATACAGTTGGCACAAGACTGAAGCGTCACTTTATTCTTTTCCTTTCTTACAGACCAACCTAAATTATGACGCAAAGCGCAACGTAATTTAACGCTTAGCTTTTACGCTGAAATGAGTAACCTAAATAAGAGCGTTAACGTTGCTCCAGAAACAGTAATGTTTACTCACTTTGATTAATAAAAAACTCTAAATAGAAATAAGAAATAGAGACGAAGACGCTTAATTGACCTGAAAGTAGCTAAATTTACATTACTGAACAAAATGATATGTGTATGTGTGAGCATTAACAAAATAAACAACAGAACTTCTGCAGCCAACTTCACTTCTTTACGCGCTGTCAAAATTGGATTTTCCAATTGCAAAGCGTTAACGCCGCGTTATTTCGGTTGGATTCATACATTTTGTATGGGCATGAGAAATTTTGACAGCCAGACAACGCTTTGCGTCGCAATTTAGGTTGGTCTGTTATAGTTATTTTTACAATGTGTACAGAGCAACAACAATAGCAAAGGTATTGTCACACTAAACGCGAAAAAACACGTCACCACATAGGCATGACGTGACCAAAGTCGGCACCAGCGTTGCCAGAATGATGATTTTATCATATTTTTGATGATTTTTAAGCCAATATATGATTTGATGATTTTTTCCCCCAAATGATGATTTTTTTCTTTCTTATCCGATTTGAATAAATAAGCTAGTCATGCATATTAATCTTTTATATTTCCAACTGTTTCGGAGTTCTTCGAAAATTACCGGCGAATTTTTTATTTTTTTTTGCAAAATTAATTGTTTGTCTTCAAAAACTCATAAAAGAAATTAAAACTGCAAAGGCTTTAAAATATTATCATTAGTCTGACGGTAGGATAAAAATAGAAATAAAATAAGCATTAAGTCATGAAAATCGATGGCAAATGTTGATTTATTCGCAATTAAGTTAAGGCGGTCAATTGATAAAAATCACAATTTCCATATAACAGAAAAATTGAAATTTTTGTGTATTAGTTCCCTCAACTAATTGTAAATAAAATCGACATTTGCTTTAGATTTTAATGGTTTATGGCTTGATATATTCCTAATATACATACATTACTTTCCTCTTCATTTTTGCATGACTTTTTGAAAACGAAAAAATTTTATTTTGCATGAAAAACTCATTTTTCGCCGCTAATTTCTGAATAAATCTGAAGCAGTTGGAAATTAAGAAAAATAGACATAAATGACTTAAAGGTAATTTTATTCTGCATATTTTTTATTGAAATTGGATAAACTATTCTCGAGTTAATGTAAACTATACTGCTGTACCTAGTGAAAATCATAGTCATGCTCATTCAAAAATCTGTACGTGATAGGAAAAAACTGAAAACGGATTTGTTTATTAAAGTTTGTTTATTCTACATATTTTTATTTAACAACTGAAAAATGTTTTTTTGTATACCAGTACATATTGTTGTGTTTGCCGAGTTTTCTTTCGAGGTACAAGAGATTTTGTCACATTTTTATATGTTCTTACAGTCATGGCGATATTTTATATACTGCGCTGATTGTTCCCGATTTTCAAACTTTTTTACGAGTTTTTTAGAAGTATCTTTTTAATATTGGTTGACAAAAAAGTAATAACTCTCCTATCTATAGCGATGACATGAAGGAAATCATATAATCTTAAAGAACCTGTTTTTGTTTTATTTTGCTGTAAAAGCCTCATTGTTCAGTTTTGGAATAAAAGTTTGTGATGATTTGTTATATACAAATATGATTTTTATTTCGCCGAATGATGATTTTCTTCGAAAAGCTTCTGGCAACACTGGTCGGCACCCAATCATAACTAACCATACCAAATCGCATCTCCCAACTGAAGGTTTGTTCAAAGTAATAATGCGTTATGCAACTTTTAATGCGTTTTTCTCAAAACTTCATATTCACACACTAGGTGCCTTTTCTCGCAGAAGGTCACATATGCTTTAAAATACATTTCGCTATTCAAACATTTTATAAATATGTGAAATAAACTCCATATATTTATGAAATAATTTATCCTTTAATTTCCCGTTTTCCGGGAAAATCTCAAAAATATTCCGGGAATATTAGTTAAACTTTTCTCGGGAATTTCGGATTCCCAAATTCTACTAACAAACTAAAATTAGCCTTCAACTCAAATTTATTTTCGAGATTTGTGCCAGACATGCGCAGACTTAGCTTAAGCTTTAGGAAAAGAATATTCTAAATGAAACAGACGTCAATTTTTGGAACTTTCCTATAACAACGCAAGTAAAATGTTAATTATTCAGGAGGAGAAATATCCTTGTATCCCTCCCCCGAATCCACGGCAGATATAAGAGTATCTTAAATAAAACATAATCGGGCAGTCCAGAGTTCAATAAAGTGCAAATATAATATCTTTGTTAAACCTATCTTCTTCGACTCTTATATATCCTTTTTTGGTTTGCATAAATATGAAACGCTGGGTTGCCTAAAAAATTGCCCTTTTCTACAAAATTACAGACACATGCTAGAGGTCTTGCTATAGATATATCATTTTCATCTTTCGCATTGTGACAATCTACTAAGACGTTATGGTAGTAGTGCATTATAAACTCCACCACTTATGAGCGCTGTAGAATTTTAGCAGTTCCAGGCAAACGTTTTCCTTCTTTTATGTTAGCCTCGAAGTTGACGTTTTATCTTGTTGCAATGATCAAGATTGGAACGATATCATTGATCATTTGGAAGCTCCTTTTTCATTGGGTATATTCTAAAACAACCGGCTCGTTGTAGTAAAAGCCACCCTAAAAAGCTCGACTGCGTAAAATACTGATTTATTTCTTGCAACAAACATAAGCCTTTACTCCTCCTGATTTGTTTTAATCATAGAAAATTTAGTAGAATATAATTCGGACTATGCTAAATGTTACTTGGAGACCTAACAACTAAATTGAAGGCAAATGCCATTAACAATTAAAAAAACAGCATCAAAAATACAGTTCCTGCTACAGAGATCAATATGCAAAGAAAGTTTACATTCATTTACTACATTTGCAATAAATAAATTTAATTAAATCTTTTTCTAATCATCAACTTTCTATTGAAAACATATGGCTACAGTTTCATGAAACTTTAGAAGATAAAGTTTTAAATAACAAAAAAAATCAAAGTTCGAAAAACACAATTATTAGTGATGTTCCTTTGTAGTGCCTTACAATTTGCGGATTGGTGTGGTAATTGAAAAAAAAAAAACATTATGACTGCACTGCGTTGCTTGTTTTAAATAAAAAAAACACCCAAAAACTTTTAAATGTGGGCTATTGAGCGTCTTTTTTTATTCTTATAATTTTACTTCACTTGCTGTATACATCTAATATTAAATGTTTTGCTTAATAAATACATAAATCATAAATTTTGGAATAAATGAAAGAAGACACTCAGAACTACCATTGGTATACTAATAGCTAATAAATTAGTGAACGTTTAAACGTTGTTAAACTAAACTAAAACTTAAATCTAGTTTAAGCTCAACAGCAGTAAATCATTTCCTATGTATTATCCCTAGTTTAAACAATAATAATGTTGTGGGATATCGATCAAAAATATATGACTTGCATTGGTAGCTTATGCTTTTAATATATGGTTTAAACGTTTACAGATTTATATATTTGCTGGCTTAAATACATTTTAAACCAAAAATAGAGTTTAACTTGCATTGATTTATTAGCCCTAATACTAATAATACGTTCAGAAGAGGGCGGTTGAAAAATTACTTCTATCCCGAGGAAGAGAAGACATTAGCCTCTGTGGAAACCAGCTCTAAATAAAACCATTGCCGTTATTATAATCTTAAGAACGATTTATTTTCAGCATATCTGCAGATTGTGCTTTGGATTCAGTACGTAGGAAAAAGATACTACATCCTACAACAGATCATGATTTGGATTCAGTATTTCCAAATACATAGCTCTCCATAAATATATATTAATGCATATATATTCTTAAGTTTTTAATGCCGTATTTCAAGTTTCAAGTGTCTTAATGTAAAAAACAATAATTCATAATTTTATTGTTGTATTGTTATGAATTTATTTGTTTTGTAGTTGAAGCGAAACGTGATTTGTTTTAAAAATATGATGTTCTAAAGTCTATAAGTGTTAGAGCAAAGGCATTGTAATAACAGTGGGCAATAACGTATGATTTGGAGTATAAAATATCAAACGCTGTGAAATACATTTATTGACGCAAACGATGTTGATGACATTTAGACATCATATGTATGTCGCATCAGTGATGTTTATAATGACTTTGTGCTTAATATATTTTAGATGGTGAAGTGGCTGAAATTGTAGAGGTGTCAGCTTATAAATATGCGATGAATTGGGGCTCGTCATTTAATTATGAATAATTGTTTCAATCATTCCGTTGATGGTAAGATGTCCAGCTGATGTAAAGTTTCACATCACAATGATGAAAAGTGTCATCGGATCAAAAACGAAGACATTTGACAAAGCATTGATGGCAAATTATTGTCGTTTCGACCTATAACATTCAAAACAGGGCACAATATTTTCTTGACAGTGAAAAAGTAATCATAAAACTGAACACTGTTACCACCAGATCGAACAATTTTTTTGATTGGTCAATAAAAATCAAAAGTGTTTTGATTTTTCCCAATATATTGTGCCACCTTCGGATATGACATACACATTGGCGATATTATTATACAATACGAAAAATTGCATAATTTTATTGCAAATGGGTAGGCCGCTTAAAAGTTAACATCACAATGGTGAAAAGTATCATAGGGAGAAAAATTAAGACACTTAACAAATTACATCAGCGTTATGACAGTTTTCGTATCAGTGTCGTTAAAATATTAGATACGCTCATAAAATAATTTTGCTCAAAACAGAGGACAAAAGCAACAATTTGTAAGTCTGCGTAATTTAACTGCATAATCGAATATGAGATTTTAAAAATTTTTTCATTGAGGCTAAGGAAATTGCGATAAAAAAATGTGAATATGACGTTTATTTATAATAATTCTTTTTACTTTTGCAATTACACCCGAGGGTCTGGGCGACGTGTGCCCAGCTCAACGACATTTATGATTGAGTATTTTTAGCTGGACGGACCTTTGATTGATTCTAAGCCAGAGCATTATGTTTGATATGGTCGTAGGCTAGAATATCGGAAGTCGATGTGGATTCCACGACTCACCAGCGTACAGATTTAACACATATGTTACACAGTTTTATATTGATGTTTAGACTCTAAACTTTAGAGTGATGTGGATTAATTTCCATATTGAGCGCAGCAGCCCAAATGTAGGAAAAAGATACTATATCCTCCGTCATTCTGCCGATTGTATGCTTACCCATTATTATTTCGCGACCTTTGTTGTCTGAACCCAGTTGCACCTTTATATAAGTCGCCCAATACTCTAACCACAAACTATAAAGACATGTAAACTTTTAAAATTAATAATTGCCCAAATTAGAAGAGACAACAACTATGTTGGTGTTTCATTTTATCTAATTAAAACTCTTGCACATTTTACAAATGTTTGCAAAAAATAAACCAAAAGGTAACACTAATAATATATTATATCTCTTTTGAATGCTGGCCTGTCAAGAGTTTGTCGAATATATCTTACGTCTCGTGTCGTGTCTGTATAGACTGTTTCTGTTTTTTTTTTGCAAAACATTAGAAATATGGCAAATTATTTATGAAATTGTGGCATACTATTTTTGCTCAAGGAATAGAAAAGACAATAGCTATTATAATGCAGACCGCAATACTCAAATTTAAAAAAAAATTCAGTAAATACTATTTTAACGAAGTTCTTAGTCTGAATGAAAAATATTTAGGTAAAAAAGTCATGATTTATACTATTCTGCTATCATGTCACAATTAATTAGTCCGTCCTATATTCATTTCTTAAAAAAATAATAGCAAAACCAAAATTAAAAAAAAATTATTAAATTTATTTGAGATATACTCCCAATTAATATTTCAAATATATGGTTGAAAATCTACTGATGAGTTAGAATAAAATACAAGAAATTTTGCATTTGTATTAATATTTTTTCTTGATATCCACATAATTTTGCTTCACTGTAATTTACCCGTAAATACCTTGACACTATAAAAATATAATTTTTCCCTAACTCATATTTCGACGAAATTCAAAATGCTTTAAATAATTATTTCCAATAAAAATTTATTTCAATTAAACTGAATTTGAATGCTTTATGACTACTTGTGGAAAAATTTCATTCACATGATTTAAGCAAAAATTATAGAAATGATAGTTTAATTTTGTATTATGATACTGCTCATGTCTGTCATGCAAAATTTCTTTTTCTTTTTATTTCAAAACCTCATAAAAAAATTAAGAGAGCTCATAAAAAAGTTAAGATAAGCCATAAATTATTAAAACCGATGGACTAATGTCGATTTTATTGGCAATTAAGTGAAGAAACTCAATTGATAAAAATCACAATTTCCATACAACAGTAAAATTTTAAATTTGTATATGTGAATGTGTGTCGTATGAAAATCGTAATTTTAATAAAATCGAGATTTGTCCATCGATTTTAATGATTTTATGCTCATTTTATTCCTCCTAGTTTTTTTGTGAATGATAAAATTGTAAAATTTGTAACCTCTTAATTTTTGATAAGTTTTTGAAAACGTTTAGTTTTGAAAACAAATTAGAATTTTTCATAAAAAAAATTTTTTTAAATTGCCCGACCGATTTTCGAAAAAAAATTATGGCACCAAACTGAAAGCAAAGCCTTTTGAACAAAAAAAAAAAGAATTTTGAAATTTGGTCCATAAATGGAGGAGTTATGAAATAATCAAAATTTGGGGAGGGGATTTTCCCCCCGATTTTCAAAAAAAAATTACGGGACCAATCTGCAAGCCCTTTCAAAAAAAAAGAATTTTGGAAATCGGTTAAAAAATGACAGAGTTATGCGTGTACAAACACAAAAAAAGTAAAAAAACATACACACGAATTGATAACCTCGTCCTTTTTTTAAGTCGGTTAACAAAATGACTTAGCTTACATGGCAAGGGCGTGCGGTTCATATATATGAGAACCTAAGTTCAAGACCGAAATATTACATTTTACTGAATTGTAAAATATAAATTTGGGAAAACGATGTTTAAAAACTAATTTGAAGGTTAAAACTACTAATTTAATTTAACAAAATTTTTGTGGTTAAAATTACCAATTTTTATGGTTAAAATTACCAATTTAAAATAATAACAACAAAAATAATTACTTAACAAAAATTATTGTATTTAAGTCAAACAAGTCACCACATGTATATGTATACTGTGTGCTATCGTTATTTAACAAGATGACTTAGCTGAGATGGTAAAGACGTCCGGTTTTAAACATGAGAAATTAAGTTCAAGACCAAAAAATTAAAAAAAAAATTACACAAACACACTTTCTGCTTAAGCCTTGGCAGGCATCGAAGCTGTGACCTTCCAGTTAATCGTTTTATTTACTATCAACTTAACTACAATTCTATTGGTTGATTTTTATTTAGTTAATGGGTTGGCGCAATTAAAACCTATAAAATTGCTTAGATTTACCAATATTTTATTTTAACTGTGGCGCACCTATAAGGGGGATTTGCACATAGCTAAAATGATTCGACATAAGAAATCTTGTAAGCCTTACATTTGTGGTTTAAAAAGTTATTAAATTAGTTTGGCTTAAGTTCATTTTTAATTTAATCTTTCGATCAAAGATTAAATTAAAAAGATTAAATTAAAAATGAACTTAAGCCAAACTAATTTAGTAACTTTGGATAAAAACCATACAGTTCGACTGAAAATTCATAACTCAGGTTTAAAAAATTTTCAGTACTTTAATGTAAAATACAACGAGAAAACTTTTTGTAGAGCATTTAAACCCTCTAATTCTACACTATATGGTTTCGTAGTCCCTTTCTATTGTGAGTTATAGTTTGGTCCTACGCGCATTTCACTGTTGTAAATCAAACTATAAATATGGTAATTTCCAGAAAAATTCCACTTTTTGTCCCGTTCGCAACCAAGCAATCAGTTTCTTTTTTTCCAGAGAAAATCTTAAGTTTCTTTTCGTCAATTAAGTTATGAGTTTTATTCGAAATGTATATCCAAAGAAATTTAATTATTTTGGCTTGAGTTCGGTTTTAACTATATTTTTATTTGGAGATAAATGTGAAGCATGTAGACAAAGAAAAATTTGACTGCACGGAGGGTTAACTGACATGTTTCAATAGCTCCCGCTAATCTCTCCAGAATTATGTTCCGCTTAGACTACTCGATCAAAGTCGGTAGTTAGCAGTCAAGAGTTGAATATTATCTACCTTTAATCAATTCATACTGTTACTCTTAGCGCTGTATTTCATTTGATAGTTATTGATATTCACTTTTTTCTTTATGTCTTGTGTTAAGCTTCTTGTTATTTCTCCATTCTAGTATGAATTGTCATTGATAATTTTACAAGTACTAGTGTGTGAATGTTTGTTTGTTCAGTTTATTTGAACATGAACATCCTTTTTGCTAGGTGACTTGAGAGTTTAATAATTAAGTTTTTTGTATGTCTTTTATTTAATTTTGAGCTACTCACGTTCCACACAAAAATATAAAGAAGTAAACCAAAAAATCATTTTTTTTCTTGAAAAGAAAAAAAAACACTTTAATTGCTTCGTAGTGAAGCAGACATAAAGTAAACTTTTCTCTGGAAATGCCTATATCTGATTGTAAAAAAATCAAACAGAAAATTTTGTGATTACATAGTTCGTCTACAAAATCACACTTTAAATAAAATGAAATAAAATGCAACCCTGAACAAAGGAAAAGTATAAGCCTTTAACATAAATAATTATTGTCAGTATATTACATATTGTGTTTACGCTATTAAAAGTTCTAATATTATTCAGTTTTTGGCATGTCTTAATACTCAGTATAATAGTGCGAAGTGGCCTTTAAAAGTATCTATTAAAATGTACACACACCAAGAACATAGATATTATGTATTTTCTTTTTTAACATCTTTAATATATTTACACGTGATTAATGTTGAAGGTAACAATGAACACAAAAGATTATCGCATAAATCATGCGTGTAACGAAAGAATCACGTAAACATCACTTTTATTTATGCATCGGTATTAACTTCTGGTGGTCATAAATTTTTAAATTTATCGCATGTGTTTAAAAACCACATACATATGTAAAATTAAAAACGAATACCATTTTTCAAATACTTATTGGTGCTTAAGTTGTAGATGTTTAAAATTTTTTAAATTTTTTAAATAAAAAAATCTATTTAAACCGAAGGTTACTTGTACATATTTTCGTTATTTAAAATTAAATAAAAAAATACTAAATAGCATGTGAAAAATGTTCGCACTATCATTCCCGTTGATGTTAACTTGGTCCTCTTATGCATAGATTTATCACGTTTGTAGCTACTCAAAATCTAGCATTTTACTCAAATATATAATATTTCAGTCCGTTCAAGTCTAAATAATTTATCAAAAACTGCTACTATTTTTATGAATGGTATAGTATATGACTTGCCTGGTGAACACCAGTAGCGACCTCAATGTCTTTTGATGTAATATCTCTGAGCTTTACTTGTTGCATTCTATTAAATAAATGAGAGTCAGATCATGAGTTTGGATTAAGATTCAATAAAAAAAATTTCAAAAATTTTAAAAATTTAAACACGCAAAAAGCGTTTATATTTACAAAATCTGGCCTTACATGTATTTATCAGAGTTTGGATTTGCGCACTCCTTTTGCTCATTAGGCATTTCTTACAAGTGTATTAAAAATGCGCACAATCGCAAGGAGCGGAGCGAAAAAAAAGAGTAATTGGTTAGCGCAGCGCTAGCGCATTCGATTTATTAGCGCCGCTCTTTGCGCAATGCGCATTTTTTTTTTGTCTAGTGCTTTGCGCTGCGTATTGCGCATATTGAGCGGTTCATTGCGCATGCTCTTTTTTAGCCCACCCACCAGTGGTTAGTTTGAGTTTATTCAGTGCTGCAAAATATATACATCTTTCGTACTGACGTAATTTTAAGACAATTGGATTTGTAGCATTATATATTTCTTCTTTACTTTTTTATCCTTGATCCCATACAAATATGATGCCTCTAGGCGGGTCAAACTTCTGGAACGGAACCGGAAATATGAACCACACTACCGACTAGGGTATTCATTTTAATCGACTTTTCAATTGTTCGATTAATCAATTAATCGAAATTGAGGTTTTTAAATTACTCGAGCAATCGAGTAAAACTTTTATTTCGTTGGAGTTATTCGTGTAAGCTTTACTGCTAAAAATTATTCCAGTTAATAGGAAAATGTTTGAATTTAATCGGTTTTTTGTACATTTTTGTGGACAAAAATAAAAGAAAACAAGTTTTTTTGCGTTTTTATATATTTTAATAATAAAAACAAAAAAATACACAACGTTTCTACACAAATTAGATCATAAACTGATCCTTTAAAATAATTTTTTTTACTATTCAAATGGCGCGCGTTGAGAAAATTTTGCGCCAGGAAATATTTAATACCATTCCGACCTGCCCTGTATTCAATGTAGAATAAAAATAATCGGAATTGGCATAATATTATTGTTGTTATAAATATAAATACGGTTACACTTTGGAAATATTTGCCCAAAAAAATGTAGCCACTACTTTTGCTCAGAGTTAGTTTGATTTAACTTGTTTTTTATATCAAAAAATAAGTTATGCTGCAAAAAGCTATTTTTATATTATTTTCAATAAATGCGAACCCATATTAAAAAAAATATTGTAATTAAAGGAAATACAATTTTAACTTGTCTGTGGGTTACGTTTTTTTTCCGGCAAATATTTGCCAAGTGTGACCGTACCTTAAGACTTTTATAATTCCCAACATTACATTCGATATTTTAACAAAACATGTAGTTAACTAGTTGCTCTAGAAATATCTTCTTTATTTCAAATAATTTTTGTTTGATGTTTATATTTCCGAATTTTTTTAAAAGACATTTGAAATTGGTTTCTTTCTCCCTATTATTGTTACTACATTATTTACTTAATTTTTGATCATGTGGACTATTAGTATGAAATAACGTTCGAATTGAATAGCAAATTTCATATAAATTAAAAAATTTGTCCACTTTTTATTAAGAAATCTACAAAAACTCATTAAAAAAAAGAAGATTTACATAAAAATTTTTAATCGAATTATTCGATTAATCGACCTAAATTACTCGAATAAATTTTTACTCGAAATTAAAATTTGTTGTTTGATCGAACATTATTTGTCTTTAATTATTCGATTAATCGAGCAAACATTATTCGAGTGAGTACCCTACTACCGACCCAACTTCCGGTCCAGACGTGAACCGAAAATATCAACTGTACTACAAACCCATTTTCCGGTACATCCCCTAAAACGGAAGTGTGAGCTGCACTACCGACCCAACTTCCAGTACAGACCGGAACCGGAAATATGAACTGCACTACCGACCCGATTTCCGGTCCATTCCCCAAACCTGAAGTTTGACCTGCACTACCGAGCCAACTTCCGGTCCAGACCGGAACCGGAAATATGGACTGTTATACTGACCCAATTTCCGGTTCAGCCCCTAAGCCGAAAGTGCCATATGGTGATTTTAAAAAAACTACGATAGCATGTAATAACATCCATGGAAATAACGCTCACTGCTTTTTAAAAATATTTTACTACTGTAAATGTGCCATGCGCATTTCATGCTCTTTCGGCTCTTTTTGCGCATTGCGCAAACAAACAAAAAAGCGCAAAGCAAAATGTCCCTTTTTCCGCTTGCTCCTTTTATGGCTCCTATCTTTGCGTAAAGCGCAAAAAGAGCCAAAAGAGTGGCGGTGCGTTTTTTCGCACTCTGGTATTAATGGGATTTATTCAACTTACTCAAATTATCAAAAACAAACTAAATGTTTCTGAAATTTCCATTTATTTAATTTGAATAACTTGTTGATCTCTACGAAACTGCAAAGAAATGTAAATAAAATTGTGAACATAATCATCAACAGAAGGAAAATTTACAGATTTGATGGCAACAAGCAAACAAACAGACACCGAAGTCAATCAGCATGTAAATCCCTTTTTAATATAAAGCAAAAACAAATTTTAGGTAAAAACTAATTTTAGGGCAACAGCAGCATTGCTGGAAATCAAAATAGGGAAAAAACCACACATAGTTTATAGCAAAAGTAATATTTTTAATTTTTTCCTATTATTTTTATAACTATGACTTACTGAATTAATGACAATAGTGATATAAGGTCCTGTTCTGTATTTCATTCGAAATGGAAATATTTATAACCAGAATGACAAGAAAAGTAAACATTATTTTCATTTGAAGAGAAATACCGATAGAATATGAACAATAGACACAGAATGTTGTAGAGTAACAAAGAAATGATATTTCTTTTAATAGTATATTAAGAACTTAAATACACTAAGTAAGTATAAGTCTATTAGAGTGGTCGTAAAAAATAAAATTTTGATTTCTTCAAGTCATAACCCAAATCGATGGATGCTTATAAAAATATATCCTAAAGAAATTTCAGATCGATCAGTTAAGATTAAGGCGTGAAATTTGAGCAAGTGCTCCTTTTCTGCATTTTATGTCTCATAACTTAATAAATATAGTATTTACCAAGCAATTTTCTTTAAAAGAGTTCTTATTCCTGAAGTTCCCAGTAGTTTTTGCATTATCGTATATTTAACAAAATAAACAGTTATATCGAAAAAAGCCTATAACAATTACAATGTCAAAATGTTAACACTAATTTACAAATTTCGGTAAACTTATTTGTTTTCTAAAACTGAAAGCTATTTAGTTATTTGGTATACTGAACAGGAATATCCCCTGCGTTTTTTTTATCACCTCTTGTTTTCGAAATATGCTGTTATGCCAAAATTTAAAGCGCTTCCACGACATATATTGGCATAACTGGAGGAGGTTTTGCCCTATTCAGTAAAAAAGAAAAACCTAAACTCGATACCAAAATTATCTTTGAGCCGAGCAGCCATTGTTTGTAAATCTCCGTATTAGTTTCAGAGATATCCTAAAGGATTTAGCCTAAAAACTAACAATTTCACCAAAAAGTTTAAAAAGGTAAAGGATGACAAATTACCCATTTCCGTAACTTGTCTCCTTTTTTGCGAATTGCAACGCAAAAGTGTGTCTTCATGTAAATTTAAGGGAATAAATATAAATTTAGAAGAATTTTAATAAATAAGCTATTAAGTTATTTAGAAGAATATTAATTGTTAAATGTCCTTTAAAAAATCGGTTTTCTAAAAAGAATGGCTTGTGTTTTTAACCGACTTCAAAAAAATTAGAAGGGATTATCATTTCGTCAAGTATTTATTTTTTTTATGGATGTTCCCTCAAAACTCCGCCATTTATAAACCGAATTTTTTTCTTTATTTAAAAGGATGTACTTCCAGATTGGGCCCGTGGAAAAATGGGCAGTGTAACGTCCATACGAAGTAAATATACATGCCTTTTCAACTACTCAACCGATTCTTATGAAACTCTGCACACACATTAAGTTTCTTTTTGAATACTACATCATTATTAAAAACTGGGCAGTGTCACGCCCATGCAAAATAAATTTTATTTTTCATCAACTTCTACTGAACCGATTCTTATGAAACATTGTATACACTTTAAGTTATCGCTACAATATAATATTATGTTTGGAATAGTGGGCAGTGCCACGCCCATGAAAAATAAGTATGTATTTAAGCTATTTCTACTAAACTGATTCTTATGAAACTTTGCACACATATTTAGTTATCGTTACGATACAACACTGTGGCTAGAAAAGTAGGCAGTGCCACACCCATGAGAAGTAAATATTCATTTTAACTACTTCTACTTAGCCGATTCTTATGAAACTTCGCACACACAATTAGTTCTCGTAAAGGAGCAACATAATGATAAAATATGGAGGTAGTACTACGCCTATTTCGTACTAGGTTTTTTTTGCGAGAATTATTTAAAATTATAAGGGAATTACTTAATACAATTTTACTTGCTTTTCTGCTAATTATCTGCATATTTTAAATACAGATTCTTTGGAAGCAATGAAAATATAGTTCCTTAAAAATTACTTCCAAATTTTTATACTGGGTTAATATCAATTTTAAATATTAATAATCTCTTACATTGTAATTTTGTGTAATAAAAAATTATCCTACTTGAGTTTTGTTAATTTAAACTTGAACTCAATTTCAATATGCGTATCGGTATCGGAATATGTATCGCCGATAATTCTTTTTGAGTATCGCTATTGGTATCGTATCAGCAAAAAGGCGTATCGTTATATCCCTAGTTTTTAGTCCGCCCTCAAAACTCTGATTCACTTAATCGTACAATGATGAAATTCGAAACCTAATGGTACTCCATATAGGTCAGCTTAGAGGTGAAGTTTGAAAGTTTAAGAAAGAAAGCTTCGCGAAATATGAGCTCAATATGAGAACCAAGTTTTTGATAGGTACAATACTGTCTGATTTCTAGGCCTCCTGATAAAATTGCAATACTTTTTACCATTCTAATATGGCGTAGGACTATGGATATTTTTTACGGTTGTAATATGAAAAAGAGTTGTGGGAAAAATGTTGCCTAGTTAGCAGGTTACCTAGAAATGAGACGGTAATGTACATATCACGAACTTGGTCCTCATATTGATCTCAGTGCTTTTAATGACCGAAATTCGCTGATGGGACCTTGTCTTCATTTTTACATTTATGTGTGGATACTGGGCTATTCCCATATTACGTAGCGCTTTGTACAAAATTTTCAGAATACATTATCTAATCCATAACAAATTTGTTTAATTTTTGTCTACACTTTCCACTTCATTTTTGGGGACGCTGATAGTGCCAAAATATTCGCGAAATATTCGCTTGAATTTGGCGAATACGAGTGTCATGAAATAGGCGAATATTCGCCGATACGCATACTCGTAACAGCACTAATCTGTATACCAAATATCTTATAATATAGGGTACCACTGATGGAAAAAACAACGTATTAGCTAGAAGCAACAACTGGATTAGCTAAATCAATTGACAATGAAATTGTTAAGCAAATTTGTTCGACATTTTGTTGTCACTCTGCAAATATTTAAATAAAAAAAACAAAACACAATGACAGAAAAAGGAAGAGTACGAAAAATGTTTCTCATACAAATGCAAATACTATGTCCCTGCAGACAACGCGACTAGTATATACGCGCGTGTGAGCTATACTCCATAGAGGACTAGTCCAAAGGCAACCCCGATGTGCGGAGAAAACATGGTCGATTTGCCATTATGATGTCTTAGGGCTGGACCATATAACCCAGCTGTGCATTACATCGGAATAGTCTTAAGACTACTTTATGTTACTATTTGGTCAACACTCAAGTGTTCGCGCTTTAACGATTCAGTCGTTAAAATGCAAGCACTAATCGCTTACTTACAAACTCTCGTTTGTAAATGACATGGTTCATTTCTGCATTACATTGGAGTAGTCTTAACACTACTCTATGTCACAATTCGATGGATCACGCGTGTTCGTGTTGTAACAATTGCAGTCGTAAATACGCGAATACCTGTCAAATAACTACAAAGTCTTGTTTGCAAGTGACATGGTCCATTTCTGCATTACATAGGACCATGTTGTAACTAGTCCATTTCGGCTAAAATGTTCCACGTATTCTAATATTATCTGCAGGGGTTGTAATAGCTCTTGGTCTGGTTGGAATGTGTTGGAACAAAAAGTGTGATCCAAAGCATATAAACACATCACAATACTCGTACGTTAGAAGCATTCATATCTATGTATGTAAATATGTATGTATGTTATACCTTATGTACGCACTTAGGTAGTCGGGTACTTTTAGCGTTTTCAACAAATTAATTTTTTAATGAATTTGATAATCTACAAATCTGAGACTTCTTTAGAACGTTCAAAAAGTTTTGTATTTTTATAGCCGTACAGCTAAAAAAAAATCGTAATTTGCGTGAGAGACCAATTTACTCTTAAAGCCCTTAACTGCGCACCAAGATACCCGGGTACCTGTACGTGCTTTATATGGGAATCCGGCTATTGTAAGTTATTAGTACCTCTGCATATATAAATAAAAGACTATCGGGAATGTTCTGTATTTCATGTGGAATTAAAATGTGCGGAATTATCAAAGCATTGTTGTTGTAAATTAATATTTATAACAACAATGCTTTGTTAATTCTGCACATTTTAATTCCACATGAAATACAGAACATACCAGTATATAAGATATGAACGTGAACAATTTACTGCAATACGAAAATTTTTCTTTTTTACGTAACAAATATCATTTTGTATGTTTAAAATTTTTTTATTGTCTTTTAAGACAACATACAAGAAATACATCTCTCGGTAATGTGATATTCCTCTCCACTGCACTACAGAAAATCTGACCCTTTTTGTGGCTAAAATTAATTACAGCCAAACGGCAAGACCGATTTAAATATTTTTTTGGATACAACATTTGAAAGCAGCCGTCTTAAGGCCGGTTAAAATTTGTTATTACTTACTATCACGTAGACAATATTTTGTATCACTTACGCTCCCGCCTTCTCACGCGTGACAATTTTTAAGCACTCTTTTTTGTATCATTTTAATTTGTTCAAGCGTGATTGAAAGATATTTTTGCTTTAACCCGGATTTAAAAAAAATTGATTTTTGATTTCTTCCCCATACAGTAAATCAGTGTCGCCCAAGCCCAATGCGCTTGGTGCTCATTTGTTTTTGTAAAAGCACTTAGCTATAAGCCAAGGATCACCAAACATTGCCCCAAGGGAAAAACTCCTATACCACTAAAAACACGTATACAGTACGTGTGTGTACTTAAGAGAACAAAACACACAAAAATCTCATTTAGTAACAACAATAATGAACGTTTGGTGCTTTAATTTATGAAACTTGCCAAAACAGCAATACATTCTTATTTTAGTGTCTCTCTTTGTGGTGGACACTGCTATAGGCTGTGTGTTTCAATACACACACAAAGCACTCAGCACTAGCAATACGAAATGCACAAACAACTTTGTTACGCTGCAGACAAAGTAACTGGTATGTAGTTGGAACTATACTAGTTGCTTATTGCTTCAGACTAGTTGCCTATCTATACTTTTTTAATATATCGAACTATCGATTTTAACATTAAGTTGTCATAGGAGACCAACTAGTTCATTTGTATACAGTTATATCCCAGTTGGAACCCTAGTTATTGTAAACTAGTGCGCTTACTAGTATGTGTGTTCCTTTGCGCCACTATATAAACCGAACGCGTAGACCGATTTTGACGATTCTTGCATCAGTCGATTCGTCTTAATCTGGAAAGTGTCACTAAAGATATGACAGGAGTCAAAATTCCATATGGCGGCCAACAGGCGCCATTTTGTTTATACGAAAAAAATAAAAAGTCGGCGAACTATATCAAACTGGGTATCCATCGACAGGTATTTGAAAATTATCTTGAGATTTCTCTTCTGATTTTTAATTTCGAATGACCATTTAGGATCTGTGACGGTTTAAAGTTGTTTTCTTTTGTTTTTTTACGCAGTCGGGTTTTTTGATTTTTTAAATATATGTCTTGTTTATTAAGAGTTTTGTAACTCTTAAAACTTTGGCTCAACCGGGGTACGAACACACATTCCTCACACTTTAAGGCAAGTACTCTTCACACTGAGCCACATTCTACTTATTTTTTTAATAGCTAAAAATAGCTTTTATATAAAATCGTATACCTGAAAATTTTGTCCCTGTATCGTTACTACACAGAAAAAAATTGACAAGAATTATATTCAATAAAACCATGTTATTAAAAAAATATGAATTTCAATAACATTTATCTTTAACATAATAAAATATTTCGTTGTAAGTATTTCTTTTCCATGCCGGTTATTTCTTTTCTTTTTATACATAAGTACTTAAAACAAGTTGTATCCCATAAAAAAATAAATGGGATATGGCTCAGCTAGAGAGTGTCCGGCGTCCGGGTTCGTATTCCAGCCATGTCAACATTTTTTTAATTTATATACATATTTTTATTTTGAAATAAGTTTGTTATCAATATAGGGGAATTCTTTATCACAGGAAATTTAAAAAAAAATTATTGAATACCGGGATTTTTGTTATCAAAAACGAAACTTATTTTTTTCTGTGTAGTCTCGATACAACTAGTAATATGATTGTTCTTTTTTGACCAGTAACGTTAGTACTCTTGTTAGAACTAGTAATATGACTGTCGTTTTTTGACTACTATCATTACAACTAGTAATATGACTGTCCCTAAGCGCTACTAGTTGTAACTTTAGCTGCTGGGTAGCTATAGACTATGTGTTTTAATTAGGGATGTAACGATACGCCGTTTTGCCGATCCGATACCGATATTTAAAAATAAATATCGCCGATACCGATTCCGATTCCGATACCGATACGAATATTGAAATTGAGTTCAAGTTTTGATTAACAAAACTCAAGTGCAATTTTTTTTTTTCTTATACAAAATTACAGTGTAAGAGATTATTAATATTTAAAATTGATATTAACCCAGTATAAAAAATTGGAAGTGATTTTTAAGGAGCTACATTTTCTTTGCTTCCAAAAAATCTGTATTAAAAATATGCAGATAATTAGTAAAAAAGCAAGAAAAATGTTTAATTCCTTTATAATTTCAAAAAATAATCTCCATGCTTTTTAAAAAATCGATTTTTAAAGGACATTTATCAACTAATAGTCTTCTAAATAACTTTATGGCTTAATTATTAAATGTCTTCTAAAAGTTTATATTTATTCACTTAAATTTACATGAAAATACAATTTTCAATTTAAATTCGCATTAAAAAAAAATTTGTGAAAATGGGTAATTTTTTATCCTTTTTCCTTGAGAAAAAATCATTATAGAACACGGAAAAAGAAATTTGTCCTAGCATTGCTTCCAATTGGGTGATTGGTAATCGAAGTTCAGAAGTTCTTGCAATGGCAAGGATATGTAAATCTAATTAGAAATTGTCCAAATTCGCAAAACTTCCGGATCGCGAATTCTACATTTTCATGGCTTCTTTGGAGTGTCTTTTTTTTGCTGGAATAAGATTTAAAAAACAACGAATTGAATTTGAATTCATGGTAAAATTAACAAAAATAAATAATTTTTTACAAAATAACAGCATAAAATATTATTAATTTTTAAAATTGATATTAATAAGATTTAAAAAATAACGAAATGAATTTAGTTCATGATAAAATTAAGAAAAGATAAATAATTTGTCAGAAAAAAACTCTGAAATTTCTTATAAAGTATCGTCGTATTGACAGTAAAATATCGCCGATACCGATGTATCGGAAAATCTGAAGTATCGCCGATATATCGGTATCGGTATCGGTATTCGTTACATCCCTAGTTTTAATACAGATATAGAGCACTCAGCACTAACAATACGAAATACACAAACAACTTTGTCTTAATAGTTTTTTTGTCGTTCTTTACTGAATACACGCAAGTGCAAAGGAACATAAAATAAATATATGAAATACTTTTTTTCTTTGTATGCATTGGTTTTTGCAACAAAGTATATTGAATAAAAATAAGTTTTTCTTTAAATGTATTGGTGTTTGCTCTTCCATAAGAAATTTTTCGGCACCCCTGCAGTAAATATATCCGATCTTAATGCATTGAGTTACATAGAGAAATGCGCTTTTAAACAAATTTGTAAATATTTGCAGCGGAAATATTTCAAATTTGGAAGATTACTGGTTGTCCCAGAGATGTGTGGTTGTGCAATAATTTTTTTTTAAGTACAAATGAAAAAGGAATTTTTAGTTCTTTTAGTGTAAGTTAAAGTCACTTTGAATATTTCTATTTAATATACCTAATACACGAATTAACCAATAATGTATTATATACCACAAAAATACTCACTTTCCACATAATGTTCCACTTCTAAAATTTTATAATCTATAAATTGTTATTGCGCTAGCTTTTATCTGAAATTTACACTTTATTCACTGCATACAGTCACTACTTAGTAACTCATTAGAAAACGCATGGAAAACATATTATATATACCGTAACGATAAAACAACGTGGCGGAAAAATGCAAATGTAGACGTTTATTGTTGTAGACACATTAATGCAAAAATTATTGCAAATTGTCAGTATAAGTTTTTTTTAGTTGACCAGAAAATGTGAAAATGTTTCTAAAGTGCACTATACATAATTAAGAGACAGTTATATTTTACTATGCAACAAAATGAAACTTTTTGATGACCTTTGATGATCACTATATAAATTTTTTATGTGCCCTTACTACAAGAACAGTCGAAATTTAAAATTCTACGGATACGTTTTTTTTGTTTTTTTTTTTTAAATTTGGGATAAAGAGGCTGCACCACCGATTTCATCATAACTTGGGAAGGGACTGTCCAATTTTATTACAAGCCATTTAAATAATTTTTTTTAAAATAAATTTATAAAAAATGGAAAATTGCAAACATTTACCATTTTTATTAAGTGATAAAAACCCTCATATACAACAAATAAAACAAACTTTATTTTATGCAAAGCGATTGATAAATAAGCTGTTATATATGAAAGTGGTATAAGTCTGTTTTTTCATATATCGAGATATTTAAGGGTTTGCGTTTGAGTTAATTTAAAAATATTGGCGAACGATCAACTACTAGAGTAATGTTTTGAATACTATACACCCTTTAAATTTTACTATAAAAAATTAATCATTATTATTATTTAGGAAAATATTAGATTTTTGTAGCTTCAAATGGACTTATACCATTTTCAAATATAACGTATTCTAAGAAATAAAAATATTTTTATTGACAGTTGCTTCAAATAAATTTTTAAGATAAAATATAATTAACATGAATACATTTAAATATACGATCAACCACCAAGTTCATTAAGAGTTAATTAAAAAAAACTGTTGTGATAAGCTATATAAGCAAAAGAAAATAAGAAAATTATATCTTTAACTTATTTCTACACAAAAAAAAAAGAAAAATCAATCTATTCGTATTTAAACTAATCCCAAGCGATGTCAAAAGCACGGTAGTCCCGGATTTCCTGATATCAAGTACAGAAAGATTGAGACCAGTAAGGAATATGAAGTGCAAAATACTTAATTTTAGCCTGATTCGGCATTATTCATGTAAAAAACTTCTTATTTTAAGTACGACTTTGTTTATAAAATTTATACACAGTCGTCGTACTCGTACTGTGTTGGTATTTGTTTGCTTTAATGATAGCCAAGATTCACTGTCGTGCTCTTGGGGCTGTTTATTTTGATTTCTCGGTCATTGCCGACAAGTAGCGACAAACGTCGTATTACATGCTTGACTCAAGCCCGCTGCGTATATGAATCGATCCTGCCGCATACTTGAATCGATCCTACAGCGTAATTTAATCAATCCCGTCGCATGCTTGAATTAAGCCCGAATCAGGCTTATTTTTACTTATTTAATCCTACAACAGACTTGAGAATTTATATTTTTAGTACTTAGCTAAATTTAAGAATATTACTTGTTTTAATTTAAAATTTATTTTTGTTCATTCCTGGTATTGAACTTAACTCATCATGTATGTAAACCAAATAAATAAGTAGAATGTAAGGCAGTAAGCTCATTATATCATTGCATTTCTCTTTTGTTAGAGGTGCTGAAGTTTTATACAGTGGGAAGAAGGTAATTTAGCTGAGGTTTTTAGGTCTTCCTTTTTACCAAATAAAAAAATTATTTTAAATGGAGCATGTTTTGTAAAACAAAGTTTGTGTGCTACAACGCAGTATCATAATAATCAAATAATAATAGCAATATGAAAGTTATTTTAATTATAATTATTAGGAAAACAAAATTTTTGCGATAACATTTTATAGCTTAAATAAATTTGCTTATTTTATGGCCAAATCGCACTCCATTGAATGGATGATAATAAATATGGATAGAAGGTATATATATCTAATTAAAGTTAAAGTTCACTAATTTTTTCTAAGAATTGGACTTATATCATTTTCAAAAATAACAGCTCAAATATTGATTTTATTCCCAATAAAGTGAAAATTGAGTTTTGAAGATTCTGTTCCACTGATTTTATTATAACTCGTCCAATTTTGTTAAAAATTAATTTAAATAATTTTTCTAATTGACAAAAAAAAATTTTATTCTTCGATTAAGCCTAATAGGGCTTGAACTTGCACCCAAGTAAAAAACTTCATTTTAAATTTAAAAACAGTCCTCTCTGTGTGAACTGCTATAACTTAATTGCCTCGAACAATTCATATATAAAACTTAACTCAGAGATTTCATATTATGCATGTTAAAATTGTTTCGATCTTATTCTTTAGATGTTTATGGGTGTAAGAAAACTTGTAACTGCGGGCATGTTTCTGTGTAAATCTAAGTGTCTGATATTCTTTAAGCAAACAAGAAAATAAATGTCGACTTTTTTTCATATAACACAAAATTTCATTTAATGCTATTTTAATTTGCATAAATAGAACACAAACATAGAATACTGAAAAATGACGACTACAAATTATATAACAAGAATAAAGAAGCAAAAGTAAACAAATGATTTGGGGCTTAAAGTTAAGAAAGTAATTTTGAATTCTTTGAAAATTTTTTTAAATGTTTATTTTCAGCATGACGCAAAAATAAACGATTGAACGCTTATTCTCTCTCATACAGTTACCATAGCATTCAAGAAAGTACACGAAAACACTTGTTTGTTAAAGATGAGTTAAAAGTCGACACATGTTGCAAGTGTGGAACTTTATTTGAACTTTTTTTTTTTGTTTTCTTTCACTGTTGGCGATATTGCGAACAGTTTGTGTTTTGTGGTGGTTGCTGTTGTCGTTGTCAATTTTGATGAAGATGAGGGTAAAATTTTATTCTACATGTGTATTTACTATTTACTTTCTAGAAGCAGCATCAACATTTTCTGCATCATTGGAGAAATGAATTTTGTATAAGATTTATGGGTGGATGAGAATATTAACCTCTTGGTACTAATATGTGAAGTCACTCATCCAATCCGATAAACCAGTGTCATTTTTATTAGCATGAAAAAACAATAAAAAAGATTTTATTAAAGATAAACAAAAATTAAACTTTTTGTTGCCTCGAGGACCGCCTTGTAGTTTGTTCGTCTGTCCGTCATTAAAAAACTTGCGAAGACTCAAGAAATTCCATAGGTGGCCCTAAATCAATGTGATTTGGTCTCCTCTGTACTTTTAAGTTGAAGGAAAAATATTTATATGTAGTACATACATCCATACAAATGTAGTCAAACAAATAGATTCTTCAAAAAGGGAAACTATCTTTTTGATCTTATTTAATAATTTTGTATATTCGTTTATCTATTTATGTGTACTTCTTTGTTTATAGGTCATCCTGTCAAATTACAACGATATAAAATTTCCTTGGTCACAAAACAGAAATAAGTTTTCTATATTCAAAATGAAAACTATAACGAATCAGAAGCAAAAGCCATGGGGAGTTTTTATGAGAACTTTCCATGAGTTTTTTGCAAATAAAAAACGTTAAGTGAAAAAAATAGAACAGAAAACTAATATGAACATAAATTTATATATACAGAATACCTATTAATAAATTTAATTTCGTATTCACTTGTGCTCATGACATGCTTGTCTCACAATGTTAACAAAATGTTAATTCTATTCATCAACAAATCATTTTTAAGTCCTATAGAAGCCAATAAATGATGAAACTAATGCACTCATAAAAAAATATAAATAGTTTTGAGGTTTAGATAAGCGGCTGGGCGAACGAATAGACAGTTCTTTCCTATATTTCGATTGCTAGCTAATTTATGGGTACCTTAAAATTTTAAAAAGTTTGCATGTGTAAGAATTATATAATTTTTCTGAGTATGCGACATTGCTTTATGAAATTTAATTGATTTATTTAAAATATCAACTAAATTTTATAATTGAAAAATAATAAAAAAAAACATTTTGAAATAATACTGTTGAGTTAATATGTAATACAAATATCGTGATTGGTTAAAAACTATTTATTTTGTAATTGAATCTACGTTTCTCGTGGTCGAATCTTGTTTTTACTCTTTTCTTTTGTAGAAGAAAAAAATAATAATCTGATATTTTTCATCATTCCGAATTTCTGTTTATATATGGGCAACTAAGAATAAATGTATACATTGAAAGAATTTCGCTTCATAAATCCAATGAAACAATTTCTTTAGATTTTTTTACAAATCTAATGAAATATGTCACAATTCGAATTAAATTTCACAAATATTTTTGAAATAAGTAAATCATAATATTTGTGCGTGATTATTATTCTTTATATGTAATTATTATTCGATTTCAAATAAGTAGGTTTAAAGTCGGAAGTTATTATTTCGGCTTAAAATAAATAAGTCATACATATATATTTTTTAAACATACTCATATTTATTTCAACAGTTGACAGCCAAAAGCGAAGAACAAAAATTGTTTTATATTTTATTTGTTCCTGTAGTCTTTCTTATTATTATACACTAATAGACACATTGTATTGACGGTGTTGTTGGCTGAAGTAGTTAAGACGTTGCCTATAAAACAGATGATGAGAATCAATGGTCTGGCTTCGATACTGTGAGCGGTCATCAAAATTAGAAATTTTTCTGATGTGTATTGGCGTCTAACGTACGTAGGCTTGCCATATGGGCTTGATTGAATTAGCTTGATTGTCAAGATATTTTATGTTCTGTCAAGTTACAAGCTCAAATATAATTTGTCAAGCTGAAATTATATTTTTGATTTATGTAAAAATATCTGTGTACAAGTACCAAAACTGTTTACAGCTTAAAACAATGTTCCTTAAATTAACATTTTCATAACCATTTGGAGTCTCTTGGGAATAGATGCGACTAATTTTTGATAGAAACCATCTAGTATTTTTTATTTGCGGGATATATATATAATTTTAAAATCTAACAAAAAAATTTTTAAAAAGTATTCTTTTTTTTGATTTTTGCAGAAACGCGCTTGGCAGGAATCGAACCTGTAACCTTCCGGGTAATAGCCTGGCACACTAGCCAGTACTCTACGGGAGTCAACAAATTATTTGTAACTCAGTTTATTAAAAATATTTTTTTTGTTAACACCGCAATTGGGAATAGCACAATAATTTTAATTGGAAATAATCGAGCTAGTTTTATTTTCTAATGTCACAAATGCCGTGTTTGTATTTACAAAAATCGTGCCATTTTAAAAAAGTTTTAATTATATTTACAAATAAATTAATTGCATTTACAAATCTTTTTTTTCTGTGTAGTACTTACCCTGCAAAGCATGTCAATGTATTTATGGAAATAAGTACATATCTATTTGATTTAACGACTATTTTTATTAAATATTTGCAATTTTACAATAACACTTTTAATTGCATGATTTCTAAAATGCGCGGTATTAATAAGTATTGTATTAAGTTAATGATAAATATTATTGAAATTAGTATTTTTTCAACAACATTATTTTGTTGAATACAAGTCTTATCTATTTTTCCTGTGTAATATAGCAATACATGGTACATCGATAAATCGTCTTTATAGATTTTTAGCGATAGATATTTAGCTTTAACGAGTTACGGAATAAGGGAGCTGGACTCTCTTTGACCTATTTCGCATTAAAGTTTTGATCTTAGCCCTTATGTTTTAAAATCCCAAAGCTTAAATTCAACAACAAATACCACATGCAGAAACTCTTATGTCTGTCCATTTGTTTATTAAAGCATTTTACAGCCCTTGGACCAAATGTGACGTTTATGCGCAAAACAACAAAAAAAATTTTTTTTGTTTTCTTTAGGAATCTTAAGACTCTCAGAAGTTAATCTTAATTTTCCTTGCTGGCTTTGAATATAGTGCATAAGTTTCTTTTTAATCACAAAATTTCATTCGAAAATGTCAATAACTGTATAATTATAATTAACGATTTTATAGCATTAAGAAAAACAATTTAATATGCACAAAACAACAACTCGACTAGAAATTTTCCCAATACACATATTGGAGCCCGCTTGGAAACGAGTGTGTGGCAAAGGCAAAAGAGTTCCAAACGGCAACTTGTTGGAATAGCCCATATACAAATTAGTGATTTAACATAGGTTCTTGCCAAGTGGGAAATTATTGGAAACTTTTTGGGAAAATCTAACATCTATAGGGTTTTAATCGTATGTTTTGCTAATCTTCGATGGAGGTGATTGTTGCTTATTTTGTCTCCTTCAAAGATCTAGCAATTTTTAATAATATTGGGGCCCAATTTGGAACACATATGGCAAGCCAAAAAGGGTTATTCCATTTGGGATCTGACGGGGAACTTTTTGGGATAGCCCATCTACAAATTAGTGACTTAACAAAAGTTCTTCCCAAGTGTGAAACTATTTGGAACTTGTTGGGAAATTCTAAAAGATGTAATCGTATTTTTTTTTTCTCTTCTCCAATAGAGGTAATTGTTGCTTACTTTTTTTTTTTGTCCCTTGTATACCTTCATCAATTTTAATTCAATATTAGACTTTGCTATTTTTGAGCAAATTCGATTTGAGCAAATCCTCGCCAGATTTTGAGATTTCCCCACAGGAAACCTCTCGGGTCCGCAAATACGTTTCTGCGTTACATTGCAATTGGAGTCCCAGTTAGATCGCAAATGGGTTTGCATGAAAAATTCTAGTCGGGATAGCACCATTTCTCCAATTATTTAGCAAATATCTTTAAACAACTCCAAATTGTAAAGATCTGACTGAATACACTACATATAATAGTGTAAATTTTTGATTTTTTACATCTTAATCTTTCTCTTTTAAACGTGTAAAATTAAAGGACTTTACTTGGTTAGTACATTGCTATGTTCGTTTATACGTATACTGAAAATTATTAAGTATAAATAATTTTAAAAAGCTTTATGAAAACACAAGGGCGGAAATGGTGCTTCCCGGCAAAAACTATTGCTTCGCCATAAGCAGGTTTGTAAAGGAGAGTTTTGTTGGTGCAGCTTACAAATATGCTTAAGTATTGCATGATATATGTTCGCGATGTCCCACTTTGGAGCATTTCTTGTTAAACGCTTATTCAGCGCATTGAGTATATAATAAAATCACTAGTATTTGCTGGGATATTACTTTTAGATTATGCATATATTTCATTTATATTTTTTCTTTACGTGTGATTTATATATATTTCGTTATGTAATTGAGATTTTTTACTTTTAAGCAACGAAATTTTTTAATTAAACATTACACTAATATATTTTAAGTTTTAATTCAAACCAAGTGTGTGTGTGTATGTGATTTGTTGGCTACTGCGTATGTACGTTCGCTTGTCTCTCAGTTTCTTGTTAATTTGACAACTCCAGACCATGTACAAATAAAAATCTAATAAAATATTGCATCTAATTAATTTTGTGATTCAACAATTTATTTTGTGAAAATATTTCAAATATTTGTTTTATCTTGTTTGTGTAAAAGTCGTATTTCCCAACTAGGTCATAACTACTGGATTTCATTGACAATTGCATAAGAAATAAAATTTTTTTAACATTTTAAATTAAATTTAACCTTAAAGAAATTTTCAAACGTTTATAATATTAAAACTCTTGAAATGGTACATAATTATGTATATAAAAATATTTTGCATAATATCAACACGAATTTAGAAAAATGCAAAAATAAATATATAATTTAGAACAAATAATTTGCGTAACCTTAAAATGTTATATACAAATTTTTCTTAAGAATGAGCATATTTATTACAGAGCATTTCATACAATTAATAACAGTCTAGTATTTGATAATGTAATGTTTTTATGTTTACAAATATAAATGATTACATACATATATAAGAAAATTAAAGCATCACTCTCAAACAGGGAGTCTCGTTTCTTTAGAACTAATTTCGCTATTCAATTATATAAGCCAAATTTTCTTGAATATTCATAAAATCTTTTAAATGCTGAAACTTAATCTATGAATATATGTAGTTACAAAAAATATTCACTGCTGGTCGTGAAGCACATCAGAATATTTGGTATTGGTCGAACTGATAATCAGGCTGATAGATAGTGTAGCACACTACTTACTCATTATCTAGGCGAGGCACCCTACTTTCCTTTAACTTCAGCGTTCTGGTACTAATTGATTTTATGTATTTTTCATAATGTTGACGCTAAAATGCTAAAATAATTGCTAAATATTCAAATATATCCATATCAACGCTCCACAGTGGAGCAGAATCAAAATATTTGGAACATAAATCAGGCATTTCAAAATAAATAGCTCTATCAGAGTAAAACTGCACACCGATATAGTACAGGAGCATTTCTATTTAAGTTTTCAATAGCAGCTATCTTACTTGCTCAGGAGCGAAGCTATGAAGTCTCAAAGTTGGGCACTTCGGTCATGTAAAATATTTTACTGCTTGCCATATTTTTATTTCTCGTCAAATTTAAATTTATTTATTTTTGCTGTGTTATAGGACTTAATAAGATCTAAAATATGCATATTTGGTTGTATAGTTATCTGTTATAGTTAGCCAGTTATACTCATTTGAAAATTGAAATTTGTTAATTTTTCAAAACTTGGTCTAGCATTTTCCAGACATCGGATCCAAATATCATCTGATTCATAAAAGTTTTTCTTCGTTATTTAAAGAACAAAATTTCAAAGAGTTTAACAATTCCGCCGCCTGAGTTGAAAAATATTCAATTTTTAAATTGTAATTTGAACAATTCTGGCAAAAAAAACCGACTTCAAAACAAAGAGCGAAACCTTTCAAGCCTTTTCATATACAAATTTTGAAAATCGGTATACAAATGAAGAGTTGTGCGATAATCAATATTTCGGGTGAAGGCGGGAGAAGGATTTGCCACACTGATATTCGTAGAAAAAGTATGCGACCAAACTGCAACCAAATCCTTCCGAAAACAAAAAAGAAATGGAAATCGGTCCATAAATGGAGCAGTTTACGACAATAAATATTTTAGGGGAGCAAATTTACTTACCGACATAAAATAAAATAATATGGAACCAAACTTGCAATCCCACCCATTCAAACAAAAAGATTATGATATTTAAATTTGGTCCATAAATGCAGGAGTCATGCTTTAATCAATATTTGGGGGGGGGAGGTAGCGTGAGTAGGCGAATGCCAAACAGATTTTCAAAAAAAAAAAAAAATTATGGTACGAAACTGCAAGCAAGCCCTTTTAAACAAAAAAATTTTGAAAATCTGTTTACATATGACAGTTTTTTTTTTAGGGAGGGGGATGCAAATTTTCCACCGATTTTCGAAAAAAAATTATGGAACAAGACTGCAAACCCTTTCGAACAAAAAAAAAACAATTTTAAAAGATTACCCATATATGACAGTGTTATACGTGGGTGGGGATAGGGGTTAGAAAATTTCCCCACAGATTTTCGAAAAAAAATTATAGATCTTAACTTCAGGCAAACCCTTTTAAACAAAAAAAGAATTTTGAAAATCTGTTTACAAATGACAGAGTTATGCGTGTACAAACATAAAAAAGTAAAAAAAAACACATAACCTTCCCTTCGAAGCAAAAACTTTTGTGATTTTTGTAATCGGTAGTACTTTATTAATGGGTTACAAAGTAATGAGTGGTACTTATTTATCTTATTACAATGCTACAAATTAGAACTACTACCTAGTTTTTAATAAAATTATTTCGTATTTTTATCATTATCCGAAAGTAGTTGATATGTATTAATAAAATAATTAGACAACCACTTTTTGAATCAACATGTGTGTGTATATGAAAACTAATTTTTGTCACTTAAACTTATAAGTCACCAATAGCTAGATGAGTGGGTAAAGTTCTTGTCTTCATATCAAAAAAATAAAAATAAAAAAATAAAATAAAATCGAAAAATATAAATAAATCATAATGTGTATAAAACCTTTTTCTATTATTTTTTGTTTGGCTACTTATTTTTAAGCTTCAAGTAAGTTAAATAATACTTACTTAATTGATGTGACAATGTAAATACATTTGTAAGGGATACCCCTTATTTTTTGGACTTCTCAAACAAAAATAAGTAGTTATCGAATCAAATTGTAGCTAGTTACGACTTAAATCCTCATATACTTTTCTGCCTACCAGTAAGTTTAGCTTTTGCTGTTTTTTTTTTTGAAGTCGATTAAAAACTTTTGAATTTTTGACAATTTATGCTAAAAAAAAGCAACATATAAATAAAAAATAATTTTGGCACATAAAGCAAATGTATACTTATTTGAAATGGAATATGTACAGACGTGAATCGATGGCAAACGAATAATTGAATTTCCTCATATAGTTGGACCTGAGCTCTTCCAAATACGAACTATTTTAATGTACGTAGTTATTTGGGAAATTGTTGTAAATGCTCCTTGGATCAAGCATGAACGCTAAGGGCAAAATTGTTTAGAATTAAAGTTTTTGGATTTCTTGGAACTTTCTTAAAAACTCTGAGATTCTCAGAAATAACTTTATTACTTTTTTCTTTCCTGCTATTTAGTACATAAATTTCTATATTACTGCACAATTTTATTCGAAAATATCAACAATCAACGATTTTAAGAAAAATTTTAAGAAAAGATTTTAGAAAAAATTAATATGCAGAAGACACCACATAACAACATTTTTCCCTTGTGTTATAAAAAGTCTTTCAAAAAGCTTTAAATTGCTAAAAATCTGAATACATTATTGAAAACTACACATAATTTTGTAAATTTTGATATCTGATACAGCGATGCCAACTTTGTTAGTTTTTCAAAAATAATGCTAAATTATAGTAACCCGCACATTTTTAACTAACCCTAGCCCGCACATTTTTATCAAATCTAGAAATTTAACTGAAATATATTTTTAACAATTCATGTAAGCAACGCTGCGTTGATTGCATTATTTAAAACCTGCTTCAATATCCCGTTTTTCAATCGTTCTCTTCCCCCTGTTTGTAAAAACCTTCAGGTCACGTTACGTATAATTAATATTTAATATTAAATATAGGTCATACAGGCGCAAAGTGTTATAGATCTTAATAGATTTTTCATATGTATTTTTTGCTAATGCTATAAAATCGTTGATTGTTAATATTTTCGAATAAAATTTTACAGTTAAGCAGCCCACCCATTATACAATATTATTGCATATGATATTGTACATACTATTTTCGTTTTGACCTATACTATGCAATAAATGGCACAATATTGTCAAAGAAAATATTGCCCAATTTTACTGACAGTGACAAAGTAAACACAACACTGAACAATGTTGCCACCACATTACACAATTTACTTGATTGTACAATAAAAATCAAACGTGTTTTGATTTTTCCCAATATATTGTGCCACCCTGACATACACATTAGCGATATTATTGTACAATACGAAACATTGCACAATTATATTACAAGTGGGTGGGCCGCTTAAATAGGAATTTATATACTAAATACGAGGAAAGAAAACAAAAACAAAGTTTTTCTTCATTTTTAAGAAATTTTCAAGAAATCCAAAATATGCAATTCTGAACAACTTTCTCCATAACGTCCACACTTGATCCAAGGCCCATTTAAAACTTTGCCAAATAAAAGCGTACACATAAGGGTTTAGAGAAATGGCAATGGTTTTATGGCCTCAGCTTTGGGATTTTAGAGCACGTGGACTAAATTCAAAATTTCGGTCTAAAATAGCTCGTATTAGGACGTTCCCAGGTCCAACTATATTAGGAAATTCAACTATTTGTTTGCCATCGATTCACGTGTTTAGCGATACCTTTTAGATAAGTATGAATTTGCCATATGTTCTAAAAGAAGCTTTTTATATATATGTAAAAGAGTGAGTGTGTTTTTGTTTAGCAAAAATTTTCGAAAATTCAAAATTTTTTCAAAATTTTAACCTAAAAATTTATTATTTTTTAACTCAGAGGGCAGAATTTCATGAATAAATTCTTTAAAATTTTGCTCTTTAACTAACGCAGAAAAATTTTTATAAATCGGATGATATTTGGATCCGATATTAGAAAAATACCGGACGAAAGTTTTGAAAAATTAAGAAATTTCAATTTTCAAATGAGTATAACTAAAACAGTTAAGTACACAATCAAACATATATCTTGTAAATCGCATTAAGTGCTATTGTACAGCTAAACAAGTTTTGAAATCGGATAAGAAACAAGAAAATGGCAAGCAGAAAATAATTTTACATGACCGAAGTACCCTAATTTGAGACTTCATAGCTCCGTTCCTAAGCAAGTAAGAGAGCTGATATTTATACATAAATAGAAATACTCCTTTTTTATGTCAATGTGATTTTATTTCGATAAAACTATCGGTTTAGAAATATCTGATTCATGTTCCAAATGTATTGGTTCTGCCGCACTGTGCGCTGTAGCATACAAATTACAAAAATATGTTTCGCCTTAAAAATAAGAGAAATAAAAATTTTTAAACTTATATTTTCATTCAGTGTAAAATTAACTTCAGTCAGTAAGTACTCGTAAATCATAATTTAAAATCCCAATCTAAAGCTAAGCAAAACCAGAACTAAATACTCTGAATACAAAGTATAAAACAAGAAAAATTAAATCATTAACATGTGTTGCATTACGCTCCAGCCTCATCATCACAGTGATCATGTATCCCAAATGTTTTAAAATAAACTATGACGACAACAAAACTAAAGCAAACAACATAAATTAGCAGAGAAAAACCAACCAACATTAAAATGCAACATATAGTAAAGAAATGAAGTGGTATAAAGAAAATGTATACACCCAACAAGAAATATAAGGAATCCCCCTCTGTAATATAAAATATTCAAATTAAAATGCAAGTGCATGCTGACTGGAAGCTACAAAGTCACGATGATTACTCAATGACTTAATGTAGTAAGAGGCAATATTCATAAAACAGCAACAGCAACAGTTATAATGCTAGCAACACAAGCCGCAACTACGAGACATCAATATCTCCTCCAAACTTAAATGCACATGCCAGACATCAACATAAAATAGTTGAAATAACGTGCACGCGTTTTTAGAAGAGGCAATTAAAGCTGCACACAACAACAAAAACAACAAAAACTGCAACAAAACTTTTAAACTATTGCGCAAAGCAAACTTAATAATATTTGAACAATATTTACTAAATATACGTGCCGGCATACTTACTTGTATAATGCATGAAAATGTATTTAATATAGGCATGTTTAAATAAAGGGTAAATAAGTTGCTGCAATTGTACACTCGCACAGTAGACGCAACTGAAAATTATGAAAAATATTATATCGTTACCAATATCGTTAGCTTGACATGTTTTGCTGTGTTAGCTAATCCCTAGAGGATAGAGGAACTGTCACAAGACAGTCATGTGCGATCTCTGGAACTTTATGTGAGAGGACCTATCACCTTTTTTTAAAGAGAAGTAACACAATCAGGTAATTAATGCCTACCAGTTAATTAATTAATGTGTTATCTTCTTTTGGAAAGGAATAGTGTTGAGAGAACAGGTGGTGAAGTGGGAGAGGGATAGAAAGCTTAGTTCATTTACAACACTGCTGTTGTGCATTTTTTTGTAGAACAGTTTTGCAAGCCCCTCTGGTGTCAAGTAGAGCCATTGAGTTTTAAGCTGTGTAGCCATTTTATTAGTTCATTTACTTCGCCGACGGTTCTACTGCAATACCGACGAAGGAGGGTGCTGTGAAGTGCATTAGGATATGTTAGTATTAATCGCCACCGGTACTGCCAAAATGATCAGTGCTATGCCTTCATCACTTTAACAGTCCAACAGCAACCAACAAAATAACACACCAATGCACATGAAAAAAATGCATGATGTTGTTGGCTGACCTGAAACTAGTCTTGAACTCAAGACCTCAGGGTTTGTAGTCAAACGCGCCAACTACTCAGCCGACAGCACCCTCATGATTTCGATTCACTAACTGAGCATTTTTTATTCGATCAAAGCGACTTATCCATCTTCGACACGTAATTTAGTAGCCTTTCAAACAAAATACCACTTGCTTTTACGGTACTAGCCGTTGACTCTGGATATCCCTGCAAAGAGAAGTATACATCGAAGAACACAAACGTACCGTTATATAAATGCGACGTGCTATGAATCATGTCCATATCATTCCCCGTTACTTTTACGAAAATAATAGCATATAATTTCAATTTGAGAAAAAGAACTTTTAAAAAGGCCTGCGGTGTTATCAACGATAATTCATACTAGAATAGAGAAACAACAAGAAGATTAACACAAGACATAAAGGAAAAGTGTATATCAATAACTATCAAATGATATACAGCTCTAAGATCGACAGTATGAATTGACTAAAGGTAAATGATAGTCAACCCTTTACTTCAAACCACCGACGTTGGTCTAGTGATCTACGCGGTAAAGAGCTCTTACGAAAATAGCGGAAGCTCTTGAAACCTGTCAGTTCAACTCTCCGCCCAGTCAAAGTTTTCTTTGTCTACATGCTTCATTGATAGTTGAAAAATTAAATTAAAACCGAACTTAAGCCAAAATAATTAAATTTCTTCGGATATAAAAATTGTTTAGTTATCTCAATTCATGTAGTCGTAAAAATAATCAAAGTCAAGACTTTGAGATGAGATTAAAATTAGGGATGTAACGATACGCTGTTTTGCCGATCCGATACCGATACCGATATTTAAAAATAAATATCGCCGATACCGATTCCGATACCGATACGAATATTGAAATTGAGTTCAAGTTTAGATCAACAAAACTCAAGTGCAATTTTTTATTATACAAAATTACATTGTAAAAGAGAATATTTAAAATTGATTTTAACCCAGTATAAAAAATTGGAAGTAATTTTTAAGGAGCTACATTTTCTTTGCTTCCAAAAAATCTATATTAAAAATATGCAGATAATTAGTAGAAAAGCAAGAAAAAATTGTTAATTCCTTTATAATTTTAAAAAATACTCGCCATACTTTTTGAAAAATCGATTTTTTAAAGAACATTTATCAACTAATATTCTTCTAAATAACTTAATATCTTAATTATTAAAAGTCTTCTAAGTTTATATTTATTCACTTAAATTTACATGAAAATAAAGTTTTGAGTTTAAATTCGCATAAAAAAATTGTGCAAATGGGTAATTTGTTATCCTTTTTCCTTGAAAAATCATTATAGAACACCGAAAAAGAAATTTGTCCTAGCATCGCTTCCAATTCAGTGATTGGTAATCGAAAAAAAGAATTTCTTGAAGTGGCCAGGATATTTAAAACTAATTAGAAATTATCCAAATTTGCAATACTTCCGGATCGCGAATTCTACATTTTCATGACTTCTTTGGAGTGTATTTTTTTGCTGGAATAAGATTTAAAAAACAACGACTTGAATTTGAATTCATGGTAAAATCAACAAAAAATAAATAATTTTTTTACAAAATAACAGCATAAAATATTATTAATTTTTAAAATGGATATTAATAAGATTTAAAAAATAACGAAGTGAATTTAATTCGTTCAATTGAACAAAAATAAATTATTTGTTTAAAAAAAAAAGTAAAAAAAAATTTTTTAAGTATCGTCGTATCGACAGTAAAATATCACCGATACCGATGTATCGGAAAATCTGAAGTATCGCCGATATATCCTTATCGGTATCGGTATTCGGTACATCCCTTATTAAAATATAGGTAGATTTTGCCAAAAAAATAGAGCTTAATTGTTCGACGTACTTCTCAAAAAATTATTCAATGCTGAAGATTTTGTCTTTTCAATATTTCAAAAGAATAGACTTTAAAAATAACTTCAGTTGAAGTTTTAAATCGAATAAAGAATGCATGCCACAACCAGCATTATTTTATAATAGATATATTTAATATAATTAAACTGGCTTTTTTTAATTGTTACCCGCCCGCTCAAAAATGTGGCCAAGAGAGTAGATTTAAAAAAAAACAGTACATTTTTTTAAACATTTTACTTTGCTATTACCGGAGGTATTAACGAAATATGGAACAAAGGCGATGCCAAAAACCAAAATTTTGAAATTCAAAGCCAAATTTCTTTGAAAATATTGCAGATATATTACTGAAATAAAATGTGTTATCTTTATATATTCATAAACTGTACAACAAGTTTAAATTCATTAAAATCGGATAATATTTGCAAAAGTTGCGAAGACAACAAACTTTTTCACGGCCGCGGCAATTTAAAAATAAAAACTCGTTATAATAATTCAATAATTTTCAATTCAAAAGAAAAACTTTACTAAAATATGTACACTGAATCAATAATTTTAAACTTTGAACATATATGGTCCAATATTGAAATAGAAATTTTTATCATGACTAGACTTTCGTTAATGTTTCTTATTGAATCAATATGGTTTTTATTGATTTTTTTTCTCTGGGTCTGAGTCTTCCTCTATGATTTTTACATACATGGTTTTGTAATCGCATCTCAAGTTTCAAAGATACACATATGTTACCCTTTTTTACTGGAACCACTGTGCGGCGTTTTTATAGTTAACGTCTGGGATTTCTTTTCGTGGGAGCTAAGTTTGACCTACTTTTGCACTTTATAACAATGTTAATCGACATAGGAAATCTTGTAATCCCTACGTCAAGGTATAAAATAAGTACAGAACTTTTAGCGCAAAACACTGCGAGGAATATTTTTGTGCAATATTTTAACCCCATAACTATTCGCCGTACGGGTCTCTTTGTCTCTTTTTTAAAAAAGAGGGATTAAATGTTCTTCAAAAATATTTGTAATAACATTCTGTTATAAGTGTTCAAAGACACAAAAGTTCCAAACTCAATTTTAACGCCAGAAATCATTTAAAACTTAAAATTTAGTTAAGGGTTAATTCTGTACTTATTCACAATTAGTACCGCCAAAAATAAAATATACATATGAACTAGGGATGGGCAAAAAATATCGATATATATAATATATCGATATATATCGACGATATTTTTAATTTCGATATATTGATATTTTTTCCAAATATATCGACAGTATCAAATTCGATATTTTTTAGCTGTGGTTTTGTTTTTCGTGCAGTTTTTAAAAACATTTTGGCAAAGTCTTCATCAAATAGAATATTACTAACAAAATCTTTTGTTTTATTTATAATATTTTGTCTATTCGAAAAATTATCATTCTGTTCATGTATGTTCCATGAAATATTGGTGCAACAGTAAAGATCTTGGAAATTAACTCTTTCCAGCTTAATTATTTACGTATAAGAAAGGTACATTTTTTGTTTTATTTAAAAAAAAAAATTGGGTACTACGTATGATTTATCATTGTTGCAAAAATATCGATATTTCGATATATCGATATTTTTATTCGATATATGTCGATGACGATCGATATTTAAAAATATATCGATATCGATATATATCGATATATTTTTTTCATTTGCCCATCCCTAATATGAACACTGCATGAGGGACTTGATATCCTCCGAGCATATTGTTATGTTCTACATTGTTCAGTTTCCTTAAAAAAATGCCACATCTCCAATTTTTCATAATAAGTACGAACTTTACCCTAATGTAAAATGTTACTTTGTCGATACATTTCCTTATTAATATTCGAAGTAGTTAAAGCTGAAATTTCCGGTGATCAATTTAAATATGCTAAATTACTTCTATAATATTATTCTACTTACTTAACAATTAATCACCGTAAAAGTACAAAATAAAGTCTACCTACACCCATAACGCCTTCACTACATAATGACATAGAAGTAAATATTTCAAATCTAAAAATAAAATATTAAAAGAAAAATCTAAAAACTAAACATTGTGCGCATGCGCAAATGTTGTCTTGAACAAAATTTGACACTACATAAAACAAGTCTTTAAAGCTGTTAATTAAAATAAACAACTACCAAGTAAATACTCTTTTTTGACTGCTTAATAATTGCGAAATTTAATTATATTTAAAATTGCTTCTACTACACAATAAGTGAAGAGATAAATGAGAAAAACTACCACGAAATGTTTGTACTTCACTACTTTGAAGTTTTTTTTTTAATTTGTTAGATTAAATTTCTTTGCAAATTCCGAATTTATAAACAATCTATATATTATTATATTGTTTTAAAAAGTGAAAGGAAATTTTTTGTCAATAAACAGCAGCGCGGACGAAATCTTAAAATATAAAAAACCAATCCACTATTTGACTTTTTATGGTGGAGCTGTAAAGACCAGCAGGGGCGTTCTATATTTGCAGCGGGATATTTATTTGTTTATGTATCTGTTGAGTGTGAGTTTGAAGAACCCAATATTACTTAAATAAGTCATGTAAACGTATCCAGAATATAAAAATAGCACTATACAACACAAAAGATTACATATGGAGCACCAAAATATATAGTATATCAGCATTTTGAAAGTTTACACCTGGGATTCATTTTAGGAGGAGTTAAATTGCCCCCCTCCTCATTGCACACAGTTTTAGTGATTCTGCAAAAATATGTTGTTAGCCTTACGTTTAAGTTATAAGACTTGTTTATCAGTTTTATGTAAAACACTACGGAAAGCATTTTTGTAAAATACTTTCACCCTCTAATTCTTCGTTTTAAATGTCTTTTCCTAGAAAAAAAGGAATAAACTCCTCTTCATCGGCATTATAGCGAGCTGAAATGTTTCACAAAAATACTTACTAATTTGTTTTACTATAAGTCTTTGAATATACCAAAGCTCCATATTCAAAGTGAAAGTCAGAAATAGCTTAAAACTTAAAATGTGTTTAAGGTTTAATTTCGTACTTATTCACAAGTAGTAGTTCGCCCTACGTTTGAGGTGTAAGATGTGCTCCGGACTTTTATGTTAAACACGACGAGGAACATTTATGTGAAACATTTCATTCCGCTATATCAGCGTTGAAGAAATGTTTTTTGTGCCTTATTTAAGAAAGGTACAACCTAATCAAAAGAAATGACATATCGACCACAAAGGAAATGTGGCTAACTTCGTCTGGTTTAAGGCACGCCAAAGCATTGATGCAGCCATTTTTATACAGTGGCATCCTGAATTTCAACAGGAATGCTTTGTGAATTATTACACAGAAAAAATTATCCCAAAAATTTTTCAAACAAAAGTTTGTCTAAAAATAAATTTAATTTTCAGTAAAGGTTTTTTACATAATCAATGAATTGTTTGTTTGATTCTTATTTAGGACGCAAGAAGCAAAACCGGCAAGAAAACCTGTGTCGTGAAAAACAACCCCGATGACAACATATGCACAAATAACAACAACAACGATAGTATTGTGCTTCTGCACATCTAAAAACAATAACCAATCACTTCTTAAAATAAAACACACTTGTTGATGCTTGTGTGGTATGATAACGAATGTCTAGAATGTTCTTTATTAATTCGTTTCTAGTTACATGGGCGTTCTTACACTAACATATAGGGCGTGCTTATTATAACTAGACGAAAGGTAGGGTGTTCCCTTATTATGCAGGGATGGCACTATACCTCCCTTTTATTAAAAAAAGTTTAATCAGTTAATTATTTAATTAATTTAATATACAAAGAATTTTATGATTATAAAATTTAAATTTAAAATCTAACTTTGTAATGTTCACATATATATCTCCCTTTTTTTTTTTTTTGTTTTAAATACATATTTAAAATTTAATAGAAGTGTTATTTTTATTTGTTTGAATTGCTCTTAGAACTTAAATGGATTTGGATTCAAAAGCAAATAGGAAGGAACAGTCGGGATGACGGAGGGAGTGCCATGTGTGAACAAGACACTACCCCTTCTACTGGTGGCCATGGACCGCCAGGAATTGCCTTCACCCGAATGCTCTGCCCGGTTGCCCCTGAAGATTTTAAATTTAATTTTTCACGAAAAGATTCAAAGTTAGTACAAAGATGATGAAATAATCAAGGTGATCAAGCTTGGTTATTTGATGATCTTTATGCTATTACATGTAACTTCAAAGTAAATATTGTTTCATATCAGGGATATGTATTTCATTAAATAAATTTAATATACTATTACATATTTAAATTTTTTTTTGTAATCATAAAAGGTATTTAGACATTAAAAATTTGATTTTGTTTTGTTTTTGTATGTGATGTAAATTTTATAAATTTTTACCAATAAAATAAATGAAAATTTATTGAAATATACAAACTTTTGTTAATATTTTCGTACTCTGTTTTTATGTACAGTTTTTTCTTTTTTTGTTTCTTCATTATAAATTGTTACATTAGTATCATCAATTTTTGTTACTATATATGGACCATCATAAATACTCTTGTGTTTATCATATGGTTCTTTCTTCAGTAAAACTTTATCACTGATATTTAAAGTAATTGGTTTTGCAAAATTGTCGTAAAACTTTTTACTTCTAGCTTTGTGCTTCTCAATCAATTCTTTAGCAAGCAAATTAGTTTTTTGAAGTCTATATTTAATTTCTTTACTGTAGTTATCAATATTGTAAATTGGATCAATGTTGTTATTTATTTCATTAGGCATTATTGCCTTTTTGCCGAAAACTAGTTCAAAAGGAGTAAACTTATTGTCAAAAACTGTGTTAGGTGTAGTATTGTGGTAAAACGTAAAGTATTTTAAATAAGTATCCCAGTCAGATAAATTTTCATTCAAGTAGGCTCGAGTATACTCATTAAAAACGCGATGGTTACGCTCGATGGTACCTAAAGTTTCATGGTGGTAACTTGTTGAGAATTTAAGTTCGATTTCTAAAAGTTTACACATTTCGCAAAAAAGTTCATTTTTGAATTCCGTACCTAAATCTGATTTCAATATATTCATTTTCCCGTAAATTAATATAAAATTCTCGAAGATTGCTCGAGCGACTGTCGAAGCTGATTTGTCAGGTATGGGGATAGAAACTAAATATTTTGATAAGTCACAAATCAGAGTTAGTGCATACTTATTTCCATAGTTAGATTGAGGTAATGGTCCTATTGTATCTAGAACTACTATGTCGAATGCTTTAATAGGTGTTGGAGTAAGAACTAATTTTTCTTTGTTTGATGGCTTGACTTTGTTTAAATTACATTTTGAACAGTTCCTTACATACTTCGCAATATCTTTTGTCATCTTTTTCCAGTAATATTTTGTTCTGATTTTGGCATAAAGTTTCTTTTGTCCACAATGTCCGCCTAGTAAAGGATCATTGTGATATATTTGCATCAGTTTTTGTTTCTCATCTTCTGTAGCTACTATAGCAATTGGTTCTGTAAGAATTATTTCCAAAGTTTTCAATGTTCTATTGCCATGGTCTTTAAAATTCTGTATTTTAAATATTGTAAAAATTAAATCATTTTTAGGCCACTCTGCACTGTAAATTTTGTTTTTGTTGGCTTCGTTTTCTAGCCTCGAAAGCATTAAGTCTAGACTTGTAGTTTCGTTAACAAACTCAAACTCTACGGATAGCAGTTTCTTAAATTTTTTGTGTATATTTATGCGCAATTTCTTAAAGTTTTCATCATTAATAATTATTTCTGTCTTTATTCTTGCCATATTTTTGCTGAAGTTGTGAGAAAATCTGTCGTATATTTGTAATTTAATATTATTATGACTTGTTAAGGTTTGGTTTGAATCAATCGCATTGTTTTTTGTATTTCTTGAAATAGCGCGTGTCGTTACGGCTAATACCTGGTTATTTTCTTCTCTTAATTCGTTAATTGAAAGTCTGGATAGAGCGTCAGCAGCAACATTGTCTTTTCCTTTAATGTACACTACAGTAAAATTGTATTCGGAAAGTTCTAAACGGATTCGAGTCAATTTCGATGATGGATCCTTTAAATTAAAAAGGTAAACTAATGGACGGTGATCTGATCGCACTGTAAAAGATGTTCCGTAAACATAAGGTCGAAACTGTGTTATTGCAAAGTGAATTGCTAGCAGTTCTTGCTCAATTGTTGGTTTCTTCTGTTCTGATTGATTAAATGCTTTTGACGCGAAGTAAATTGGTAAGTCGTTACCATTAAAGGATTGGCTCAGAATAGCTCCACATCCAAGTTTGGAAGCATCTACTGTTATAAGAAATGATTTCGAAAAGTCTGGATACTGTAAGATCCTAGGGGATAATAACATTGATTTTAAATGATCGAAAGATTGTTGGCATTTTTCATCCCAATGAAAGTGTACTTTTTTCCGTGTTAAACGATTTAATGGTGCTGCTACTATGGCAAAATTCGGTATAAAGCGCCTATAATAATTTGAAAATGCAACAAAGCGTCTTACTGCGTCTTTGTCTGTTGGAACAGGATACGTTTTAACGGCATTTATCTTTGTATCATCTGGCAAAAGACCATTCGCGGTGCATTTATGCCCTAAAAACGTTACTTCAGAACGGAAAAAATTGCATTTGTATGGATTTAGCTTTAGATTATGTGCCCTTAAAATATCAAAAACTTCTTTTAAATTACTCAAATGGTGCTGTTTGCTACAACCAACTATGACTATGTCATCTACGTATAAGAAAGCTTTGTTAGGAGAAAGTCCAGAAAACGCTATGGACATCATCCTTGAAAACGAGTTAGGTGCTACATTTAATCCAAAGGGTAAAACCTTCCATCGAAAAGATCCTTTGTCCGTGCTAAAAGAGGTAACGTCACGAGAGTCAGGATTTAATGGAATCTGGTGAAAACCGGAAAACAAATCAACAATAGAAAAATATTTCGCTCGACCTAAATTATCTAAAATATCGTCAATGCGAGGTAACGGAAATTTATCAGCTATAAGCTTTTTATTTACGGCACGATAGTCTACGCACATCCTATAAGACTTTTGATCATCTGTACTCTTTTTTGGTACCAGAATTAGTGGACTATTAAAATTTGAAAAGCTAGGTTCAATTAGATCATTTTCTAATAAATTGTTCACCTGTCTATTAATTTCATCCTTTTGTGAATGAGCAAGCCTATAATTTTTTATGTATATTGGTGACTGATCTACTAATCGGAATTTTTGTTCGTAGAAATTATTTATTGACATTTTGTCATCTTTTAAAGCAAAAACGTCTGCATATTTTTCACAAAGTTGCATAAGACTGTCTTTCACGTCGTTTGGCATTTGATTTTGCAGTATGTTTTTTAATTTAGCTGTACGTTCAGTATTTGTTTCATTTTTATTTATGGAATATATGTAAAAATTTCGTAACCGTTCTGCTTTGACTTTGTCATTTTGTATACATTTAAACTCGTCAGTAGTATTTACTATTCTTACGACTGGATTGTTTGAGTCTATTATGCCTTTACCAATAAATACACCATTGCAAATTTGTTGTGAATCAATAAACATTGGTTCTGTAATTCCGCATAAATTAAATGTACGATACACTTCACACCTTGGAGGGATAATGCATGTAAAATTCTTAGTTCCTTGCAATATTGGCACTACTAATCTTTTGTATCTGTCACAAACTGTTATGGTCATATTTTCATAATTGATTTTGCATTTATTATCTTTTAGAAAATCTTTTCCTAATATGCCTTCGGATGGTATATTGAAATTATCGCTTACCACATGGAAAACTTGTGAAATTACAGAATTTGAAATAATTACGCTTGTACAAATTGTACCTAAGGTAGTTAAAGAGTTTGAAGTAATACCCGTAATATTGATTATTTCATTTTCATTCAAAAAAATATTTGGTTTTAAGCAAGAAATTTTAATCAAAGATATGTCCGCTTGAGAATCAACAAGAAACGAACAAGTTTTATTGGCGTCAATACAATTTAGTTTTATAAAATCGGCATAATTAAGATTTAGACTGTAGACTGATTTATTAAAATTTTGGTTATTTAGTTCTGATATTGTGTTTCGTCTTCCTCCCTCAACATATGCTGTTGAGGGGCTTGGACGTTTAAAGTCCTCACTGAAGCCCTTTGATTGTTAGCATTTGGTGAATTTCTACTTCTACCATTGCCACGATAATTATTGTTCGGTCGATAGTTTGAAGAAAAATTGTTGTTTCTTCTGAAATTATTGTTGTAATTATTACTGAAATGTCTACGGTTATTGCCACGGTAAGAATTATTACGATAACGCGAAAAATTGTTATTCTGATAGGAATTGTTGTTTCTGTTGCTACTTTGATTTCTAATTGCCAAAACCCGACGTTCTTTTGTTTCAGCAGTTTGCTCTACTACTAGCTTCGCAATAACTTCTTTCGGATCTGAAAAAGACGAAGATGCCAAAATTGACTTTACTAAATCCGATTTAGCATTTAATCTACACATCGCAACTGTTTGCTCAATAGCCATCTCATGAGCTTTTTTCTTTGTTATGCCTTCAACAGTTAGAGAACGTTTGAAAGCATCAGCAAGATCCTCTGCTTGCTTTGAAAACTCTGCGTAATTATTATGCTTAACCATAAGAGCTGAAATTTTACCCGCGATAACTTTCGAATTATCCGGTTTAATATTTGTTTTTAAAGCAGTTTTAATTTCATTTATTGTAGAAACGCTGTCTGGCAATGCTTCACGAGCTTTTGCTTCTAATTTAGATTTAATGAAATTTACAAAAGTTGTTGCTAAGTGTGGCTCAGTCAGATCTTCTATTAAGTCTATCTTATCAAGGAACGAGTCTAAAGACAATGGGTTTCCATCATAATTGTCTTTTATAATGGACGCACACATGCCAATATATGATTTTTTCTGATCGAGTGTAGCCATTTTTCTAGAAATTTCAATACTATTCTTGTTATCACAATTTGGATTACTTTTCGATTCACTGTTACTATCACTTCCTAACATAAGTTCTTTGTTGACAAGTGAAAATAAGTTTTTCCCTTCCGGCACTTTTATTTTACAATCTAATTTCGTAAAGCAATTGATTAAAAGTTGACGGCAATTTTTAATTTTTGAAAGAATTGATTTTCTAATAGAAGTTGATAATTGTTTATGTCTTGGTTCTGTATATTCTAATAATGAATTGTAGGTTTCTATTAAAAGTGAAATATATTCGTTAATTTTATTAACGTTTTTTGTTAACGGCCTATTTTGCAAAACCCTTTTCTTTATTTTATAAAATTCAAATACTAGTTCGTTAAACTTTGTTTTATTAAACTCTGACATTTATTAAAACATAGTGCTTTAATTATTTTCAAAAATTTTGAAAAATATTCATAATTTTAAGTTTTAATGAATAAAACGGAATTTTTCTTTTATATTAAAAAAATTTTCATGTTATCACTCGGTAGAGTGTATAATTTTGCCCTTCACTGTATTTAGTTTTCATTTTTATTTTAATATTTAGCTGTTTTCTTTCTGAATGTCAGTCAGTGTTGCCAGAACTTTCCATAAAATTCAAACGCGAAAAAGAAACAGGCAAAAAGCACTAATAAAAGAATTTTTACAAATGAAAATCACTTTATATGTCAAACCGAAATAATTTCTATAAAAATATAGAAGTTTATGAAAAACATTCGCTGTTAATAAAACAATTAAAAAAAAATTATTTCTTGATAAAAAAAAATACCGTTTTGGCAACACTGATGCTCTCACATTAAATTAAACGAACGAATTCTCTTTCTCATTCTTCATTCCACTCTTTTTGTTTTATTTCTGCATTTGTATATATATATTTGTCACAATTTAAAATACAATTAAATGTTTGTTAGTATGTATTTATTTTAAATTGTTTAATATATGTACATTCATGCTTATTTATAGGGTGTTTTTTTTTTTTGTTTGATATTTATATAAAACAAAGAGAATATTGTTATTAAATTTATAAGTAGAATTAAGTAGAGAATAGTAATTTTAAGTAGTGTTAATTGTTTATTAAAATGTAGAGTATTAATAAGTAGTATAATTATAGTTTATTTAGTATAATATAGAATATAGGTATGTAATATGATTATATTAATATGAGTAGTAGGTTTAGTTTGCTATAATACATATTTACAAGTTGATTTCTTCTGGAACTTTTACGTCATCTCAATGAATTTTAGGGTTGTTTTTTGTTGTTGTTACATTTGCTGTTTTCTTTCTTATTTATGGCAATTATGTTGTTGCATATTTATTATGTATATGTATATATCTGTTGTAGTTTTTTTTTTTTTGTGTTTTATTTGTTGAACTTTATTCGTGTATTATCAAAATAATGTTTCTATTGCATTTGAACACTTTATTATGTGTTTAGTTTCATTTCTGTTTTAATTTGGTTTTTCTTTTAGATTCTTTTGATTTTTAATTTAAGTTGCTATTTCTTTTGGTTCTTGGCTTTTCTTTCTTTTCCATTTTTATTCTGTTTTCTTTTGGTTTCAATTTGTTGCTTTTTTTATTTTTTGCACGTTGTTCTTTAACTGTATTTTTTTTGGTCATTTCTGGCACTTTCTTTTAGTTATGCTCCGTTCTTTTCCGATGGTTTTTTCGGATTCGTTAACAGTTTTAACTTAACTTTTTTATATAAATGTTTCACATATTTTGTACAGTCTGTACTTTTGGTTATAGTTATGTAAATTGTTAACTTTTAGAATTTCTGAAAATTTTCACTTTTGTTTTGTGTAGTGCACTTCACTTTTCCTTTTTGTGCTGACTTTCCATTTTATGGAAATGTTTTATGGAAAATTTTATATGGAATTTTTTGAGCTCGTAGTAAATATTTTTAAGTTTTTTTTTTTTTTTTTTTTTTTTTTTTATTGTAATTGTTTTTTATTTTAGTTGTTAACTTTAATATTTGTTTGATTTTTATTAAATTTTAATATTCTTTTTAGAATTTTTTCACGGTCGCCATATTGTGCTTCTGCACATCTAAAAACAATAACCAATCACTTCTTAAAATAAAACACACTTGTTGATGCTTGTGTGGTATGATAACGAATGTCTAGAATGTTCTTTATTAATTCGTTTCTAGTTACATGGGCGTTCTTACACTAACATATAGGGCGTGCTTATTATAACTAGACGAAAGGTAGGGTGTTCCCTTATTATGCAGGGATGGCACTATAATAGCAAAAGGAATACAATTGTACCAAGTTTGTTTACTGAAGATTTTTAAGTGAATCAATACGTTAATGGCATTGCGTTAATTGTCAATCATTTTTTTAGAATCTTTAGATAAACATTCAGACTTGAACACATTGCACAAAGTAAAATATCATAAGTGCTTAATGGATGATGATGATGATGATGGCCCAGACAAACATTTTGTTTGATATATTACAAAAAATTTAGTAAATATTTTTGTTTGATTAAGTAAATGATTTTATTTAATATTTGTTAGTATTTTCAGACTAATTATTTTATAAATTCAATCAAAAATATTAATTGATATTTTTCAGAAAATCCAGTAAATCTTTTTGTTTGATTTAGTAAATTGCTTTGTTTACAATTTGTAAATATTTTCAAATAAATTGCTTTACAGATTTAAACAATTTATTCACTGAAAAAGAATACGTTTTTTTTCAATGAAATTGCTAAGATATTTTTGTCTATATTTACAAATTTGCTTGTAGGTCCGTTCCTAGATAAAATGTTAACTATTTGATTGAATTCCTTTACAGAAAATGAAATTTTGTTTTTTCTGTGTACTGGTTTTTCTCTGGTCACTTTCGACTTAACTATTCTCTGTGGACAAGTAACCAAGTTAGTTCACCCTTTTTATGCTTAGAAGATGATTTCTTTTATTCTGAGTTTCAGCGTTCGGATGATATAAGGCGAGCTTCTTTAACCTCTGTGCGCACTTGTATAAGAAGAGTCATGCAGAGCTTGATTTCATTTATAGATCTATGGCACAAAATATCCACTAGGTGTCGCAATGCCGGTCTTTCGACCAGATGTCACTCCTATTCTATACTAAAAATTGGACAAAAAGAACCATACCGCGAAAAGTTACATGGCTAAAATGTTTTACAAAAATGTTCCGCGAGGCGTTTTTAATAATAAAACTGAACAGATCTTATACCTTAAACGTAAGTCTTACAAGATTTCCTTTGCCGAGTCAGAGTAACTACACCCAGAAAAAAGATTAGTTGGAACATGATAACGCTGATAAAATATTAGTTGAATAGACTATATTTCAACTCACGCTATCAATTGTTTATGAATACAAAAAACAATCCATGTTCATTAGCATAAGAGCATAATTGTAATAAAGATATGATTCTGATAATTCTTAAATTGATCAGATCAACCGATCGTGTGCTTTTGTCATTACTAGATTTTAATGGAACTACTAAACTACTAAATTGATTTGCATAAAAATTGAATTGGTTACAGAGGAGGATTCAGGTTTTCAGAATCGTGTCTCCCTAAGGTTTTAGCTGCACCAGTGGCGGAGGTGCAAGGACTGAAAGTTAGCTACCTTGGGTGTAAACAACATTGTCCGGGTTGTAACTGTCGTAGATATTAACCGATTTGTAAAATTTTATATTTTGCTAGACAAAATAAAGAAAAAATATGCTGACAAATATTTTTGTATCTTTTTTAGTTTAAGAGATATATCACTTTGAAATTAAAATTTGAAATTTTTTACATCGACTTTTTTTTGTTCTTTTATTGTAATTTTTTTACTAAGCATCTGATTTTACGTTGTAGTACACTACTAAATTGCTGATAAAATTCTCAGTAAACTCGCTGAACAATGCTTTGCAATATTTTGAGCCGTTAAGTCGTAACAAAGGTCTAAACTCAAAACTTTCAAATTAACTAAAACATTGTCGATTTTTCCAAAAAAGTGCTTTTATAAATTGTATAAAAAATTTTGTTGGAAATGTTAATTTTATTTTTATACATGGTGAAAGGCCATGCTCTAGAGATGAATTTGGCGGACATTTTTGTTCATTTTGGACATGTACTCTACATTTGGCCGTAGTCGAAAATCATAAGTTTTCAAAATAATTTTTAAGTTTAGGTGCCTGTAAAAAACTTTGCACTGGGTGCTTAAAAAAGCCATGAACAGGGTTTTATTAGGTAGGTAGTTGGCACTCTTCTTGCTTTAAATGAAGACATCGCGACTATAAATGTAGGTTCTAGGGAAAAATTAGTAAAAAGAACTCAAATTTCAGGAAGAAAATTTTTATATTATAAGAAAAAACTATATAAATTTTTTTTCCTGAAATTTCTACTGTGAGCTCAAAATGCATTATTTCACTACGTGCTAAAAAAATTATTTATGTACATTTTTAGTTAGTTTTTTTATAATATAAAACTTTTCTGCCTAGCTAGGATGTCTTCATTTAAAGCAAGAACAATGCTAGACATCTACCCAATACAACCTTGTTCATGGATTTTTACACCACCTTGTGCAAAGTTTTTTACAGGCACCTAAAATCAAAAATTATTTTGAAAATTTATGATTTTCGACCAGTACCAAATGTAGGGTACGTGTCCAAAATTAACGAAAGTGTCTGCAAAATTCATCTTAAAAGCATGGCCTTTCACCGTGTATAAAAATAAAACTAACATTTTTAGCAAAATTTTTTACAATTTTAAAAATTATGAAAGCACCTTTTTTGGAAAAATCGACGATTTCTTAGTTAAGTTTCAAAGTTTTGAGTTTAGATCTATGTTACGGCTTAACGGCTCAAAATATTTCAAAGCTCTGTTCGGTGAGTTTACTTAGAGTTCTATCAGCAATTTAATAGTGTACAACAAGTTAAAATCAGAGGCTTAGGAAAAAAATTACAACCAAAAAACCAAAAAAAAAAAGTCGAGGCTAAAAATTTTAAATTTTAATTTCGAAGTGAAATATCTCTTAAACTATAAAAAATACAAAAATAATTTTCCATATTTTTTCTTTATTTTGTCTAGCAAAATCCAACGCACCTAAAATTTTACAAATCGGTTAATATTTACGAAAGTTTTTCGCACCCGAGGTAGCCAAATTTCAGCCCTTGTAGCTTCGCCCCTGGAGCAGCTAAAAACCTAGTAAGATTTGATTCTGAAAGCCTGACTCCTCCTCTGCAATCAATTAAATTTTTATGCAAATCAATTTAGTAGTTTAGAAGTTCCATACTTATTACTACTTTTTTTCTATTTTACAGCTTTGTGTATAGTTTGTATACGCTGTTTGACGTGTAGCAACCATACCAATAAACAAATCACTTTCAAAATACACATCATGATTTCTACAAAAATAAGTTATCTATATGTTTAATTTGAGCAAAATCTAATACAATTTATGACCGATTTCTTCAAATTTTAGTTAGGCATATTGGTAGTGCATGACTTACTTATGAACCGAATTTCGTCCAATCATCTTGAGAATTCCGCTTTTAATCCAATAAAAATGGTCCAAAAACTGAAATTTTAAATCTTAAATATCTCTTTTTTAAGAGCTAATATTGAAAAACGGTAAACGCCATTGAAATCAGCGTACTCGGCTGCCCCTTCTGTCCGAAAAATATAGTGTCGAATTCATGCACAGTGTTATTGGTATTTGCAACTAAAAAAATTGTCTTTCTTAATATACTTTAATTTTCATCGGTTGTTGCAACTAACTACTTGCTCGCATTAGCAATTACTTTAACTTTTTTTAAGCAATAACTTTTTTCTCAATAAAAAATCTATAATAGTTGGTGCAACTGCATAAATTCGATTGGCAACAAATTTGGCTGTCTCAGCGAATCTGTTTTCTCTTTGTATGTGCAAAAGAGAATGAAATTTAACTCTCTCTAACATGAGTCCCAAAAAAAAATTTCAAAACGCTGTTATACGTAGTCACTACGTATAACACTATCCACTACGTCGTATAGTGTCGTATAGTGGATAGTGTACTACACCATTAGTCGGGGGCCGCACGTTCCATTCCTGCAAAGAAACTCGGTGTTTCTGCAGAAACGCCGAAAAAAGCTTAACAGTATGTTTTTTTACATTTTTGGTTTATATATTCGTGGTACTTCCTTCCTTCTAGAATCAGTTAGAAGCTTGTAATAAAAAATGTTTTATTTTTTTGTACAGAGTAATTACTTATGGGAACGAAACCAAACCTTTCTTTGAAAATGTTTTAAAAAATCATATAAGAATTTTATACAAAGAAGTTGCCCAAAAAAATTTTTGTTTGCAAGATATATTTAAAAAACTAGACTAACTATTATGGTTCTTGCTTGATTGGGTCTGTTTATGATCATTTATTTTTCGGGAGCAAAGCAGAACTTGTTAAATGCACTTTCGCAAACAGCACTGTAAACTCAGCTTTTCTAGTGCTCAAAAATTATACTATAAGCTTAACATTATAAATTTGCAGTAACAAATAAAGTTTACCCATCCCAGTGTGAGCACACTTATTAAACTGCAACATTTTTTGAAACTTAAAAAAAACTACAACTCAGACAAATGTTTGATGAAAAAAAATGGCAGTAACAATTTTAACAACAACTCCTACAGTGTACAAAAAATATGTTGTGTTTGTTTTATGTCTCTGGCACAATTATATGCGGGCGATAACAGTCATGCAAGCAAAATGCAGACAAAATACAAAATAAATCTATAACAAATATCCACAAACTAATAAATAAATAAATAAAAGGAATAAAAATACAAAAATTAAAGTGCATTCCCACAACTTCTGAAACATGCTTCATGCAGAAGTCGTAAGAAATCTTGGAAAAGCAAAAAAAAAATGCGCACAAAAGGTTTTGAACTTGAGTTATAGTGAAGAGGATTTAAAAATAATTTTGTAAAATAATCAAGATGAGATGAGAAGACGAAGCCAACTTGATAACGAAAAGTTGTTTTTGATTTTTTTGGCATATCATAAAATAATTTATACAGAAATTAGGAAAAAAAACATACAAACATTGAAACAAAAACATAAATTGCTTAACACAAAGATCAATGCTGAATAACGATTATCACAGTTTTTGTTTTCATTTTTATGACTGAAAGTTTTTTATTTGTGTTAAGATAAAATAAAATACAAACAATGAAATAATCTTTAAATAAATTGTGTACATAAGAAGATTAAAGTTTATGAATAAAAATAAAATTTGTCTATTGGTTAATACTTGTCAAGTATTATGTATGCATGTATGTATGTGGTCATGAGTCAATTAGACTAAATTTATTGATTCAAATTTAAAATGTAGCTTCCTCTATATAAAAATACATTGAGTTTTTTTTCTGCGATCCTAGTTTTCAATTTCGACGGCAGTAATACTACCCAATCTTACATACGGATCTCTTGTCTGGTGAAGGGGAATAGATAAAAGTACTTATCTCTCTACGCTGGACAAGGTGCAATGGACAGCATATCTTGCTATTACTACCCTGCGGAAAATTTGGTGACAAATGATCCAAAAGTACTTGTCCTATGACTTGAGAAAATGAGACTGGTACCAAAAATAAGGAGTAGTGAATGGTGAAAAAAGAATGGTCACATGTTAACCATTTTCAGTCAATTTAGTTAGTACTCCGGCTAGTATTGTAGTAAACGGCACTGAACAAATTCGATGCACCTGGATCTAAGGCCTATCACATAGTATCTATATAATATTAATTGTCTCCCTTCAATGAGACAGCCATGACACTCAGGAACCTGTTCCGTAACTATATTCAGATATTAACTCCAGCTTAACTGGTACTTATAACATTGAAATATAAGTTCCCCTCTGGTGGAGTCGGTAGTGTACTAGCCTGTCATGCCGGAGGTTGTCGGTTCGAATCCTTAAAAGACATCGCTTAAAATTAAAATACAATTTCTACTTAGATTTGTAACAATAACAAAATAAAATCATCGATAATTACAGATTGAATTTTGAAATAATATTTATATATAATCTATATTATTCTACACCGATTAGGACTCCATAAGATAGTTCAGAGACAAGTTACAAGGTGCATACAAAGTATCAATTAACCCCATCCTAGGCCATCCCCTTGTAAAAGTGGCTGGTCGGCTTCATAGGAAGTGTTAGAACTCGGACTGGTCCCTACCACCTGGGGACCAGTCACGTGACTTGTTTTGTGCCAGTTCCATTTACCGCAGGGTAGTGCAATGAGATCAACCATCAGGCCAATCTAGAGACAATGCTTCACTTGATGTCTATATCAAATATATATAAGCAAGGTCTGCCTTTACACTTGGACGGTCACTATTTTAAATGTAGTAGGGCAAGTCCAGGGGAGACAAGTTGTCTACATGACTCTTATCACAAACTTCGACAAGCCAATCTCAGTCGAGCTTCCTAATAGGGACGACTGGAGTGGAAATTGTGTAAATCGGAACAATGTAGTTTTGGTCTTCTCGGACGGCACTAAAATGGACACTGGTGCTGGATCGGGAATATTTTCTAGGGACATTGACCTTTCGGTCTCTTTCAGGTTACCATACACCTCCACCGTATTCGAGTGGGAGATTTATGCCATAATAGAAGCTGTGATAAAAATTGACCTGCTCGTCTCAGAGACCGTAACTATAGACATTTTTGTCGATAGTCTGTCCGCAATTAAGGCCTTAGATTCAAAGGTGGTGAAATCGAAGTATGTTCTGGCTTGCATTCAATATCTGACTCTGCTTGAAAGACATAATGTCAGGATAGTTTGCGTTCCGGACCATGAAGGCATTTAGACAAACGAAATAGCTGATGAATGCACAAGAGCAGGCTTTGCCATGGATGCAGCAAGGTAAAAAAGGGTTATTATATTTTCTTAGTTGAGCTATCAAATGATATTAACGAGTGGGAGCTGAGGAAGCCTGAACTCAGGTGGTCTAAAATTACCACTGGTAGAGAGAGTATCTAGGACTCTTTGGCCCTCACTCAGCAAAGTTAAGACCAAGCAGTTTCCAGTAATTGGAAAAACGTTTCTTGCACTACAGGTTGCGGTCATTATGGTACGACCGGACGTATGTTGGAACTAGGGTTTCGTTCCCGGGCAGCATCGCGAAGAATTTCCTGGGAAATATAACAATTTTTATATCCTGATTTCTGGAAATTTTCGTCAGGAATCCAAAGAATTACCATGTAGTAGAATATCCGACCATTTTTTTGGGAAAAAATTCTGAAGTTCTTCTTCTTAAAACTGAAAATATATTTATAAATTAGGGAAGAGAACCTGTCAAGAGATAAAACTAGTGACGGGTTCCGAAGCACTATCCATCGTTTCGAGCTATGGAGCAGTATGTGAGAGGTACGAGCCACTTTTACATGGCGTTGTCGTTATTATTAAGGTCCTTGAACAATTTTGATTTTTTTAATATTAGTCAAATCAATGTACTTGAAGCAAATATGTATACGAATACTATTTGCAGTGTGTTCTCTTTTCACGACTCGCGAACATATTGTGCAACTCTTATTTTCACCAGTCATAGGACAATTACGTTGAAAGCAGTTGGTACAAAAATTTCCGCGGAGTAGTTATATTAAACTGTTCAATCAAATTTGAGTTACTGATATTTAATATCCTTTACTTTTCAATTAAAATATGGTTCTCAGGAACCGGAATTCCAGAACTTCATGGGAATGTGTGGGACTAGTTCTCTGGGGATCACAATGGAACATACCATTTTGTAAAATTTACCTAAGAAACTCTGTAGAAACTAAGTAATATTTTGTTCATTTTGTGGGGAGGGGGTGGCGGCGAAATATCAAATTTTCCTGCCCCTGAATCCGCACCTGCTTCCGTGTATACTCGCTAGGTTACGCTCAGAAAACTTTATGGTAGGCTTTATTGTGTTTGAATTTGTTTTTAAATTTGGTTATTTTTACCCGACTGCGGCAACGCCTAAAGGAACACAGAAAAAAGTAAAAACAATATTCAATTAAGAAAAACGAAGATCCAATTAAGAAATTAATTAGTTTTCAACCAATCACGACAATTGTAGTATTAACTCAACAGAATTGATTGAAAATATTTTTCGACTTTTTCAATTAAAAAATATTATATCAATTAAAGAATTAATTGAGATCTAAAAAAATAATCAATTAATTGTCATAAACAGCGTTGAACACTCAAAAAATTATAAAGTTCTCACACATGAAAATTAAATTTATTTTATTTACACACAATTGACATGTAGAATTTGTTTCTATTTTATGGTAACTTGATTTAAAATCTAATTCATAGCATTGTTTTAAAAGAAAATAAAACCAATTGAAATAAACGTTGATTCAATTAAAATATTCATTTAAAAAAATAAAAAATACATATTTCTGAGTAAACATTTTATTGGAAAATTTTGGGAAATATTTTTTTCAGTGAAGGGTAATGTTTTTAGCAGTCTATCAAGCAAGGTAAAAAAGGGTTATTATATTTTCTTAGTTGAGCTATCAAATGATATTAACGAGTGGGAGCTGAGGAAGCCTGAACTCAGGTGGTCTAAAATTACCACTGGTAGAGAGAGTATCTAGGACTCTTTGGCCCTCACTCAGCAAAGTTAAGACCAAGCAGTTTCCAGTAATTGGAAAAACGTTTCTTGCACTACAGGTTGCGGTCATTATGGTACGACCGGACGTATGTTGGAACTAGGGTTTCGTTCCCGGGCAGCATCGCGAAGAATTTCCTGGGAAATATAACAATTTTTATATCCTGATTTCTGGAAATTTTCGTCAGGAATCCAAAGAATTACCATGTACTAGAATATCCGACCATGTGTTTGGCAAAAAATTTCGAAGTTCTTCTTCTTAAAACTGAAAATATATTTCTAAATTAGGGAAGAGAACCTGTCAAGAGATAAAACTAGTGACGGGTTCCGAAGCACTATCAATCGTTTCGAGCTATGGAGCAGTATGTGAGAGGTACGAGCCACTTTTACATGTCGTTGTCGTTATTATTAAGGTCCTTGAACAATTTTGATTTTTTTAATATTAGTCAAATCAATGTACTTGAAGCAAATATGTATACGAATACTATTTGCAGTGTGTTCTCTTTTCACGACTCGCGAACATATTGTGCAACTCTTATTTTCACCAGTCATAGGACAATTACGTTGAAAGCAGTTGGTACAAAAATTTCCGCGGAGTAGTTATATTAAACTGTTCAATCAAATTTGAGTTACTGATATTTAATATCCTTTACTTATCAATTAAAATATGGTTCTCAGGAACCGGAATTCCAGAACTTCATGGGAATGTGTGGGACTAGTTCTCTGGGGATCACAATGGAACATACCATTTTGTAAAATTTACCTAAGAAACTCTGTAGAAACTAAGTAATATTTTGTTCATTTTGTGGGGAGGGGGTGGCGGCGAAATATCAAATTTTCCTGCCCCTGAATCCGCACCTGCTTCCGTGTATACTCGCTAGGTTACGCTCAGAAAACTTTATGGTAGGCTTTATTGTGTTTGAATTTGTTTTTAAATTTGGTTATTTTTACCCGACTGCGGCAACGCCTAAAGGAACACAGAAAAAAGTAAAAACAATATTCAATTAAGAAAAACAAAGATCCAATTAAGAAATTAATTAGTTTTCAACCAATCACGAAAATTGTAGTATTAACTCAACAGAATTGATTGAAAATATTTTTCGACTTTTTCAATTAAAAAATATTATATCAATTAAAGAATTAATTGAGATCTAAAAACATAATCAATTAATTGTCATAAAACAGTGTTAACACTCAAAAAATTATAAAGTTCTCACACATGAAAATTAAAAATATTATATTTACACACAATTGACATGTATAATTTGTTTCTATTTTATGGTAACTTGATTTAAAATCTAATTCATAGCATTGTTTTAAAAGAAAGTAAAACCAATTGAAATAAACGTTGATTCAATTAAAATATTCATTTAAAAAAATAAAAAATACATATTTCTGAGTAAACATTTTATTGGAAAATTTTGGGAAATATTTTTTTCAGTGAAGGGTAATGTTTTTAGCAGTCTATCAAAAAGTGTTTGTAAGCATGTTCCATCCTAGCGCCTAAGCTACTTATCCGATTTGGTGAGGTGTCAATCGATTCGTTGTTGTGATACGATGGTTATAGGCTACATTATTTTCTCTTTAATTCAAAATGACAGAAATGGGATAGCGGAATGTCAGTGACCAAAAATTTAAAATTATCAAAACTTATCGTGATGGATATCATATACTACATTTATACGGACGTGTTATTTGCAAATAAAAACGTAGTGCTGCCAAGTATGTATTTTTATTGTAACTTACTAACTTACGAAAACAATTACTGATTAACGCGCTATTTGCAAATAAGAAGTTTGGGTTGCCACCTTTATATATGTTTGTTAAAAAAAAAATAAATATATATATATATATATATATATATATATATATATATATATATATATATATATATATATATATATATATATATATATATATATATATATATATATATATATATATATATATATATATATATATATATATATGTATATAATATATATATATATATATATATATATATATATATATATATATATATATATATATATATATATATATATATATATACATATATATATATATATATATATATATATATATATATTCACAAATAGATGAATAATCAATGATTTAATAAGTTACAATAAAAATGGATTTGGCAGCATTTTACGTTTTTATTTGCAAATAAGCTCTGCGTATAAGCTAAGCAATATTAAAGAGCATAATAATAAGATTCTAACGACATATAAGGAATTGAAACTGGTGGCCATGGGTCAGTTTAATGCCAGAGACAAAAAATATTGAAATTATCGAAACCTAGCGTGATGTTTATCATATATAAGAGCATACAAATACCATTCTATAAATAAATAACAAATTCAAAATGGCGGCCATGGGACAGCATAGCGGTCCATGGTATACATGGTATATGACTCCAAAATAATTTAAATAAAAAAAAGAATGTGTTTAAAAAAATAAAACCCGACTATTACAAAACAAGAAAGCATCCGTGGTCAATGCCACCTCCTAAGTACTGTTTACACTACAATACATTTTATAGCAAGTGACACACACATAAGACGAAAGGGCATATATGACCGCAGATGATTTCTTGTTTCGTACTAGTCGGGTTTTAGTTTTTTGAACTTATTATTATTATTTTTTTTATTTTTTTTGGGTTGATTTTCAAATATATCCAGTATAACATTTTAGTAGAATATTGTGAAAATCTGGGCAGGAGGCTACAGCGATTCTGGGATGGCTTTCTCGGCGCTTTGAAAGTTTTCACTTGGGATATATAAGGGGAAGTTAAACTCCGCTCCTTTTGCACATAAAATGAAAGAGCAAAAGTGATGGATTGCAGAAATCAAAGTGCTAAAATGTTTTACATCACACACAGAAAAAATGCTAAAATCAATTAGCATATGTAGTTTCTCTTATATCTTAAGCGGCCCATACACTTTCAATAAAATTGTGATATTGTACAATGTCGCCAATGTGTGTTTTCATAGGTGGCACAATGTATTGCAAAAATCAAGGCACTGGAATTTTATTGCATAAGAAAATAGAATTATGTATACATAATGTGTATTGTGTTGGCAATATTATATAATATTATGTTAAGTGTTTTACTGTGAGAAAAATTAGGCCATATTTTATTCGAAAGATATGTGGCAATTATTTCATAATGTCCATAAACGATAGTAATATGAACAATCACACATTCAATAACATTGGATGTATAACGTATAGGCCGCTTTAAATATTTATACATTTTTAATCCAGCTGTGAATGAAATATCAAGAAAGAAAATATCCTTAACCGCTCTTTTCACAATGTACAATTAAGAGTTAATGTGGACTTTAACGGCAAGTTCGTCATACAAAACTTGCCGTTAAAGTCCATGTTGACTTTTAATGGTACATTGTGAAAAGGGCCGTAAGAGTGTTAAATAGAGTGTTAAATAGATAAATTTAGATCCATCGATTTTATTAACAGATATACCAATTTTACACATTCTATAGTTTTACTGAAACGTAATCGTAGAACTGATAACCAAAGCCTTCGGCTCATATTAGCTTTGACTTCGCTTTTTATCAAGCAATGACCTAATTAGTTAACACTTTAAGTGCTTAAAAGAATAAAACTCGACAGCAAAGATTTTAAAATTATTTAAAATATGTTTCGATAATTTTGTACTTCAAGTGGTGTACCTTAATCTAATTATACCGATTAGTGTATCCCAGATCTCTTGAGTTATACATATAACTCCTATCATATAAAACACCTTCCGAAAATAAATTAATTTGATATATAACATTATTAACTATTTCGCAATTTGTATTATCTATGGAAAATTTATGAATTTAATAATATAAAAAAGTGCCAAAAATGCTAAATAATTCTAACGAAGTGCCAAACTAGCACTTAGCACTATTTTGAAAATGTGTATTGCTAACCGAAAAAAAAAATTGCTTAATCTAGCACTAAAAGTGCTAAAATAGCAAGCCTGCTGAAGTGTACAGCTTACACCATTCAATGTCTCTACTTGACACGAGAGGCGCTGCAACACTACTCCATATATTTAAAAAAAACGTTTCATAGCATAGTTGAAAATAATTAAGCTTTCTATGACTCTAACTTCACCACCTGTTAATACACTATCGCTTTCCCAAAGAAAGTAACTCATTTATTAATTAACTGGTAGGCATTAATTGCTTGAGTATGTTACTTCTCTTTTAAAAAAATTTAATGCATATGATCTTTCCATATTGGATATTTAAGTCCGCTATATTGCTACTTGAGGGAAGCTTTTTGCGCCCTTTTCTAGAAAACGACAAAGAGACCAATACTGCAAAGAGCTAGAGGGTTAATATATTCCACAGAAATTTTTCGTAAACACATCCTTCTACCTGAAATTTCAGGATTACAGTTGTCAATTCACTATAACAATATCGAAAAGGGAAGCGGGGGTCCGGGAGGACTTTAATTCGCCCTAAATTGATTCCCAGACGAAAACTTTCAAAACACCGATACACGTTTATTTTTATTTTTTGTCCTCTCTACCGGAATCAGTCGTTAATCAGTGTTATCAAAACCATATATATGGATAAAACATTTTTCATATACTCCCTAGAGGGAAAAGGAAGGGAAAAGATAGGTCACCTGACTAATTCCAGAGGACTAGCAAACGGTTCTAGTTCCGGAACTTTATATGAAAGGAACCGGAAAGTTTTACATGGCGTTGTCATTGGAGAGGGTCAGTTGATATAATTATGATACTCAGTGATAGCTTCTAGACCCAAACTTAAGCTCCTTGTCGTGTGATGAGTTCTTTAATACTAGTTAATTTACTGTACCTTAAACATTAATTTTTAATTTGAAAAAATCTGCTTGTACAATGAATGTATTTTGCTAAAATTTTTGTTCTAGTGTTGTGATATGTTGTGATATAATTCTTTTCACCGGTCACAACTCAGGAACATTTCGTGACGTTCCCATTTTCACCAGTCATAGGACGACAAGTACGTTCAAGACAATTCGTACAACATTTCCCGCAGGGTTATTGTATTAATTCCCCACCTCTTACATAATATTCAAATATTATGTAAGTTTTGAGTTCAAATGCAATAAGAATGTCAGGAAAATAAGTTTCTTCAAAAGATGGAGCTTACATTTGCTCAATTATTTGCCGTATTCCGGTTGCTGAAAAATTTATTATCTCATTCCATACTTAATTTCATTAATAAGAAATTTCTTAATCTGTGTTAGAAGTTCTTTAGAAATTGATTGCTTCCAATTTGTAGTTTTTTATATAAAGTTTTTTCTTCTTATTTTATTTGCGACCAACTTCTTTTTTTATGACCATTTAAAGTAGTTGTTTTTCTTTCCTTTCTCTCGGCACTGAGTATGATATCAATTTGAGATAGAAAAAAAATCTATTCACAACAATGAAACAAGTGCTTCGAAGGAAAAAAAAGCAAAACTAATTCCGCTGCAGGCTAGACATCGTAGGGGTTCTGGTAAAGTAAAATTCAGGACTATTTATACAAATAATTGGATGTGAGAAATAAACACTTACTTATATCGGAATAAACACTGCAAGCGATGCTATAATATTGCGCTACAAATTCTTATAGCATGACATCGCTGAACAATCACTCTGACATTAGTACAATTCATTAGAGTGACACATTTAAAAAATTATGCACATACCTACACAGAAAAAATTATGGCAGCTTTATTATTGTCTCTATTTAGTTTGATAAATAGTTTTGTTTGACTTATTATTTCATTTCATTTACCTATCCCCAATGTTGGCAACCTGGTAAAATTATGAGATTCTTTGATTTATTTTTTATATTTCTCTAAAACATTTTTTGATTGAAACAATTTGTTTATTGAAAAAATCAGAATTTTTTCAAACAAATTATTAAAAATTTTTGCATTTGAATTTACAAGTTTCTTTATAGGACCTAAATTGAACAAATTTACATTTGATTCAGGGAATTTGGTATTTGAAGTGAAAAATTAGTTTTTTTGTGTACCAAAGACTAACACCTTTTATTAAAGCAAATTAAAAAATCATACACTGAAAGAAGTATAAATTATATATAAAATGATTCTGAAACACTTTGCCGAAAGAATATTTGCAATTTATGAGTATTTTTCAGTTCACGTAATACTTAATTCTTGTTAGCTAATAGTATATGTTTATATTTATGTATTTGCAACAACGAAAACCCTAAGCCCAAAACTATGTACATATGTAATATATACAATGTTTGTGCTCTTATGTTTTGGCTTAAACTATTCTTTACAATTTCTTTAACAAATATACGTTCGAATAGTTCCTTTTTTTGCAATTTTGGTTTAATTTCAATTTTTAAGAGCACCCAACTGTTTGCCAGAATACACAATGCAAATTTAACAGACTGTAAAGAAACAAGTGTTATTTTAAATTATTTGGGTTAGTTAAATATTTAAATTCGATGAGAGAAACAGGATGTAACTGGAAAATAAAAGGTTAATGAAGATTTTATGGAAATATATTTTTGTAGAATATAGTAATTGAACTGTAATTGTATGCTCAAGTATAGAGCAGAAAATATTATAAGGATTCTGAGTATTACAAGAGTTCTACAATATTTAAACTATCTATAAAAGACTCTGGGCAATTGAATGCTAAAAAAAAATTAAGGAAGGAATAAAAGCTTTCATTACAGTCTTAAAGAAAATACTTTCAAGTTATGATCAATCAGTTTCGCAGCTTAAAAATTGAAATTTGTTGCATGGATTTTATTAGTCCATTCTGTGATATATAAAAACATAAATTACTCTTTGGATATAAACATATACTACTTTGTTTGAATTGAATCTGTTGGTCTACATTAAAAATTAAGAAGGATATCCGCATAGCTTGAGAAACGATAATACAATTTTGCTAACATCAACTAATTTAATTAATCTTCTTCTTCTTTTATTACCTATCCATTACTGGATTTAAGTGATTACACGCATATTTCTATATAATATAGTTTTCTTTGTTATATAAATTTATACTAAATGTTTAGGATATATTATTAGCTATATTAGCAAACTCTTATCTTTTTCTTGCTGTGTGGATAAGATCTTCTATGGTATTTAGCCTTGTCCAGTTCCTAATATTACGCAGCCACGACATCTGCTTTCTTCACATACCTCTTCTTCCTTCAATTCGGCCCTCCAGAATCAATTGTAGCATTTCATATTTTTCTCCTCGGACAAAGTGTCCTAAATAGGCTGTCTTACATCGTCTGATGTTTGTTAACAGCATACGTTGCATACGTTCACTATTAATTCTCCTCAGAACTTCGTTATTTGAGACTCGATCTACCCATGATATTTTCAAGAGTCTTCGATAACACCACATTTCAAAGGCTTCAATATTGTTCATTGATATTATTTTTATTGACCATGTTTCCAAGCCATACATGAATACCGACCACACATAGCACTTCATAAAACGAAGCCGAAGGGATAAGTTCACTTCACGGGTTGCAAGAATTTTCTGAAACTTGATGTATGATGATCTGGCCATTTCTATTCTTCTGTTTATTTCAGTGTCACAATTCCACTGTTCATGTAGCAAGAAGCCAAAATATAAAAATTTTTTTACTCTTTCTATGTGTTGGCTATTGACCGTCAGTGTAGCAGTTGTGTACAGTGCTTTTGATCGACTTATAATCATGAACTTAGTTTTCTGAATATTTAAATTCAAGCCAAAGTTGTTACTGTGATCATTGACGGCTTGTAACATCGTTTGAAGATCTTCCATTTTATCAGCTAGAATAGTTGTGTCATCGGCATATCGTATGTTATTAATAAACTGACCGTTGACTTTAATGCCTGCTTCAATTGTTCCGATGGCTTGTTGGAAGATTGCTTCAGAATTAATGTTAAATAGAAGAGGATCGCCTCAAAATACAGCCTTGGCGAACTCCTCTATTAATAGGTATGTAATTAGTGGTAAAATCATTACCACGAACTTCTGCAGCTTGCCTCCAATAAAGGTTCCTAATGCATCGTATGTCGTTTTCATCAATACGTAGTTCTCCAAGGATTTTCTTTAACTTGTCATGCTGTACTCTGTCAAAGGCTTTTTCGTAGTCAATGAAACAAAGAAAAACATCCTTGTGAACATCTCTGCAGTTTTGGACTAAAACTTGTATGCAGAATAGCGCCTCCCTGGTTCCCATTGCGTCTCTGAAGCCAAATTGCTTGCGTCCAAGTGATGCTTCGCATTTACCGTACAATCTTTGTTGGATTATTTTCAGAAATATTTTCGAGACGTGATTCATTAGAGAGATCAGTCTATAATCTTCTCATTTTCTGGCATTATTTTTCTTTGTGATTGTGGGTACATCCCGGTGTCATAAATTTTATTAAATAGTTCTACTAGAATATTTAGGTTATCATCGTTTATAAGTTTGATGAGTTCTGCTGATAATTGGTCAAATCCTACAGCCTTATTGTTTTTGAAATTTCGTATAGCTTTTCTTATTTCATCTTTCGTAATGGGTGGGCCCGCCCGTAAGTTGTTGTCTTTCATCTAAAGAGTCTGCGGATCTAGAGTCGTCGGAAAATAGTTGGCGAATATAGGTTTCCAGTACAAATGAATTTATATATTAAGAACCCTAGATCAAAAATAACCTATCACAAGACAGATCACGTGACTAGTTCCCATGGACTAGCAACGGGTTCAAATTGCGGACATTTATATGAAAGGGACCGGTAACTTTTATATGGCGTTGTTATTGGAGGCGGTCAATTGACATAAATAAGACTCGCAGTGATAGGTTCTAAGCCCAAGCTTAAGGAATTTTCTTGTCTTATGGTCGTTTCCTTAACACCAGCTAAATTTCTGTACTTTAAACAAATAAGTTTGATTTGGAAAAAACCTGCTTGTACAGCAATAGTACTTTGCTATCATTTTTGTTCTAGGTTTGTGATATGCTCTCTTTTCACAAGTCACGACTCAGGAAGATCTGGAACCAAACCCAATTTCACCAGTCATAGGACAAGCACTTTCAAGACAATTGGTACAACATTTCCCTCGGGGAAATTATTACATATTACTCTGACCAGTGGGGCAGAATCAAAATATTTTGGAAATAAATCAAACATTTATAAACGGGTAAGCTGATGAGTATAAAATTATGCATGGGTGTAGCAGAGGAGTATTCCTATTTGCACAGGAGTAAAGCTACAAAGTCAGAAAGATGGTCGCTTTGGGGCTTATTAAATCTTTCAACGCTTTTAACTTGTTTGTTTCCTGTCCGATTCCGGTTTTAAGAAAGTCATGTTTGGTTAAGCATTTACGAGATCTGTTATATTTAGCGAGGTAGACTTATTTAAAAATTAAAGTTTCTTAATTTTTCAAACCTTGGTCCAATATCTTCAACATATCGTATCCAAATATCAAACTATTGTGACAATTGTTTCTTCGTTAGTTAAACAAGAATATTTCAAATTGCTTAAAAAAAAGTTTAATAGAAAAGTTCATTATGGTTGAGAAAATATTTTTAATTCTAAAATTAAAAGAATTTTGAAGGTTTGACAATGTTTGCCATAAATCTTCTTTAGGAACATATAATTATGATAGATGTGTCTAAAAGATACCTTCACAAAATTGGTTTTAGAAAAAATTGTTATCCACTGACGAATTCAACCTATTGTGCATCAAAGTTTTGAGTTAAATTCATATGTTTTTTTCTTTTTTTACGACTAGCACTCAGGGGATGGCCCCTACACATGCAATGTATTGCGCTGGAACTAGGAAAATTGGCTATGGGAAAGGGGAAAGAGGGAATAGTGTTTATGGACGTTTGATTCGAACTTTCTAACATTGAAAGGGACAGGAAAGACCTCTGCAGGAAGCTTATTCCACTTACGAACTGTTCTGCCAAAGAACGGATTCTCTCTGTAATGCGTAGTGCAATTCACTGGCGTATCGACCACATAAGGACAGGCGCGGATACAACGGGGGTAAAATTGGATATACCCCCCCTCCCAAAGCGAGTAAATTTCTATAGAGTTTCTACAAGAAGTTTGGAAAAATAGTATGTTTTACTTAGAAGTCCCCCCAACCAAAAACTCAAGCTGGATCCGCGCCTGCCTAGGCGCGGATACAACGGGGGGGCGGGGAGGGGATATTTTCCCCCTCCCCAAAACAAGTAAATTTCTATAGAGTTTCTACAAGAAGTTTGGAAAAATAGTATGTTTTACTTAGAAGTTCCTCCCCCCAAAAGCTCAAGCTCTATCCGCGCCTGCATAGGGATGTACTCTTAATGAAGCTGTTCACAAAAAGAAAATATTAGATATAACCATAAAAAATATCTGTAAGTGATAGCAAAAAACTGAATTTCATTGTAAATCTAAATAATCAACGATTTTACAGCAATTAATATAAACTGTATAATGTACAAAGCACCACATTACACCATTTTTCCCTTGTTTTGCAAGGTCTTGCACGAATTTTTAAATCTTTAAAATCTGAATGCACTGTTTATAATTTGGCAAATTTTGATATGTGATACGAGTACATATGTACCTTCTTTCTCTTTTAAACGCGTAAAATTAATGGACTTATGTATAGTGTATGAAAAACTTCGTACTGAAATAGCTTTACTGGTTTCTAAGTTGTACTTTCGCTCCAAATGTATACTTACACCCGTATTCTAAGCCTTGTGGCAAAATCAAAATTATAACAAATGATTTTTTCATTTTCATTAGAATACGGCGTTTACCCCAAATGTTTTGTTTTAAATTTAAATAAAAGTTATTAAATCTATACCTATTTGATCTAAGAACGTCATCTTAGCATTAAAATTTGTATATGGCCTCTGGGTCGGGGATAATAGGCCGTTACCATATGTTCACGTCCGGCACTACAGCTTTTTTTTGTTCAAATGAAATTATTAGAAGTTTTCAATAAATATGTGTTTTTATTGCAAAATGATTACAAAAACTTTTATAAATACGCAAGTACATATATTTTTTAAATTAAATAAATTGCCATTAGCAGACTACATATATCGATATCTTCATGACCTATTATATCCCGTTACGAGTAAGTTTTCTTATTATACCCTCCTATTTTTTTTGTTGTTATTAGTAGTTTTTATCGGCGTAAAACAGCATATTCATTGGACTTGGAGACAATATATTGGATCGAGACATCACAAAAAATATATTTCTAACTATTCATGTGGCGGAAGACTGCTACAGTCTATACAATTCGCTTCAGGAAATGTTGCAAGTGAACTTGCAGGACTTTCCTATACGATACTTTCGTCATTTTAACTATCAAGTTCATCCAAAAAGTCCAAGTCATAAGCGTTGCTTGAATATTTTGTGGTGGGGAGGAGGGAGGCTAAAATTAAAATTAATTTTCTAGTGCGCTTATATTACTAAACTTACTCTAATATTTTGAACTTCTTAAAGTCAAGGAGGCTTATCCCTCCCCAGAAGCACTTATCTACGCCAATATCTTCACTAAGGGTAAGTTTTGCAAACACAGAACATTTCATATCAATAATAAATGTTTTCCACAGAATATCTATACGCTCAAGTATTACAAGAACTATTTCCTTATAGTGCCTGATGCACCCATATGGTAACGGAAAAATGTAACGTGTCAAAAGTGGGTGAGATATATATTTTGTAATATGTTGATTTATATGACAACTAAATATGACAATTCGGTTGTATATTTATAATAAAATATATTTCGTAAGCACAACACAGGTAAAAAGAAAGTGTATCTTACTTTTTCATGTAATCCATTTTTCACCATTTGTCAACTTTTTTTCAATGGTTTTTGAAAAACACAAAACACAACTGACCTACCAACAATTTGTAAATGTTAACAGGTGTCTCTATGATGCCATGCAAGTAATTTTGTGAAAACAGTTTTTGCATTTGGATTGCTGCGAAGCTGAAGATCGTTACATTGATCTCTTGCGTTACCATATGGACAATTTGGGTTAATATTAAAGTTCCCGTTGCCGGCGCGCTGCCACCTTACACAATTAATTCGCCTTGATAGAAACGTTTTAAAATTTTTATTTATAGACTGGTTCGAACATTAAGGGTGTTATCTTTTCCAGTTTGGTCATCTGCAAGTTTTTTGCTTGTTTAACTTTCTTACATTTTGCTAACAACCAAACTCACTTAATCACCACAGAAGCAACTTTAACTTTCCAATAGTAGATTACAAAAAAAAAAAATGCCGCAAACCTCATACAGGCCATACAAAAGTACAAACTGTTTAACTCCAACATTTTCATTGTTTTTTTTTTCAGATAAAAAACAGAAGATGTTCTAACGTAAATACCAGCAGAAAAAGCAGATGGAACGTAAGAAACTTCCAATAAAATATGATGTGAACATGTAAGTTGAAGTGTAAAAAATGATTGGCAATAACAATATCATCAATGTGACAAGAACTTGACTGTTCTGCTTCATTGGGCGCCGGGCAGGCACTTCAAACCAGCCGGCATACACAAACATTTCCTACTTAAATAAATACAAAAACCAAAGAAAAAAAAATAGTTAATATTACGACAACAGAAAAAATGAAAGCCTGTATAAATAGAAAGAACAACGAAAGCATTTCCATTTCTATTCTTTACAACTTTCTGCAATTTTACAATTTCTATCACACTTTGTTGTCAACTTTTACTACAAGCTATTGGAGTGCAGACGTCATTGTGAGTGTTAAAGCAGGCATATTACTACCATTATGAAGTCACTCAGCCAGAGATTTTTTTTCTCTACAACTACGTATTATTATGGAGATTCTTCTGTGCCATTCATGCATATTATTGGCTTCGAGACAATTTAAAGTGGTCAATAGAGAGAGAGAGAGACCAAGGCAAAAAACGTAGAAAAAAAAATTGTATTAAAAAAATGGAATAGGAATGCTAGAATTGTGAAAAAAACTAAAATCGTTAAAATGAAAATTGCATAATAGTTGTTTGAAATGGAAAAATATAAAACTACAAGTTTTTGTATGAATAGAAAAGTGCTAATTTCAGTTGAGTAGAAAAAAATATGTTTATGTAAGTGTAGATGCAAGTGTCTTTAAAAGTGAAATTTATCTAGTGAAATTATTTCAATGGTGAATTTGAATAAAATGAGTTTGGCAGCAGGATAAATATTAGAAAAAATTTAATTTTTGTATGCTTTTATTTCAGAAACAATTATAAATAAAGTTCTCTATAAGTAAAACTTTCGAAGATTAAAGGAATTTGTTTGCCAAAGTTCTATGGAAGAAAAATGTTTCCTAACGCCAATGAAACCTTTATGTTATGGTAGTAACATGACTCCCTTACATTAATACAGCGAATTATTTCATTAACAGCATGAACATTAAATTGTAGCGATGAAAATTAAATAACTGTTATGGACTTCTGTAAAGATCTTTTTTTCATTTTTTGTGTGTTCAATAACACAGACCAACAAAATGAAAATTTTTTCTGTAAGGTTTAAAGTTTCGTAATCAATTTGTATACACTTGGTGCTGAGTATAAATGCCTTTAAATAGCTTTTTTTGAATTGACTCTGTATCTCGAGATTTTCCGTTATTTAGAAAAAAGAGGATTCTGCATCACATAATTTGAACTTACTCGACAACTAGTTCTTCGAATAACTTAAAAAGCATGGAAGGATCGGAAACAAAATAACCTTTAAATTACTTTCTAATTAATTCTTTATCAGTCTTATAGTTTCATAGATATTCAAAAAGTTGTATAAAAAATACATATTTTCAAAAAAATTTTAAAAAAAGTTTTAAAAGACATTGAAATTTTAAACTGAAAAAATTTTTAATTTTATACTTATTATAACTTCATATGTTCCCAGCAAAAATTTTGCTTACTGGTAGGCAAAATAGTATATGAGGATTTAAGTGAGATGCATCCTGTTTTTTCTTTATAACGGAAAATCTCGAAATACAGAGTCAATTCAAAAAAAGTAATTTATAAGTATTGGAGCTCAGTATCATATGTACGCAAATTGACTAAGAAATCACGGGCCTTAGAAATCGTGTTGACCTGTGCTATTGAAGTTTAGTGCCTGTTCGCCGATGTCGAAGGAATTCTTTCGTACAATTACACTTTAAACAAAAACAATTTCTAAAATTTTGTTTTTATTTTAAATATAATATTGCGAATGATAGAATTTCTTCGATATCGACGAACAAGTAGTCCAAGAAAAGAAGATTGCAAGTCAATGATCACTCTTTGTTGGACTCGATCTCGAATCCAAACTCCATCGGAGAATTAATTTTTTTAATTGTATAATTTTTACTGCCTTCTTTAATCATAATAACATAAGAAAACAATTAGAAATGTATGATAAACTTTAATAGATATAAATAGTAGAAATTTTAAGTACGAATAATAGTAAATTGCATTTAAAACAATAAAATAATTATTAATGAAAGTTTTTCTTTTTCCCTCTCACTAAAGCATAAACTTAATTATTAAGAAAATTAAATTAAGTATATTCCAGGACTTAATAAATAAAATAAACCTATAAGCCAAAAGTCTTCGTTCAAGAATTACAGGCAAAAATTTTACAGATTTGTATTGAGTGCATGATGGATAATGGAGTACTAAATTAAGTAGTCCCCCATTTATGACCATTTTTCCAATTTTTGGGGCTGTGCACATTATATGACATGCCATTTTTAGCTACATCCTCATCATTTCTAACGTTTCTCAACAAAATCTTAGTATACCTTTCTAGGCCCGTAACAAATTCCTCTCGCACTAAGTGCATTATGTGATATGTGATAATGTCTTATTAATTTTTCATCCAAAGATATCTGTGGACTTTAACTCGTGCTAAGATAATTTTGCAAATATTGATATTTATAAATGCAGAATTTCGTGGTGCATCTTTTGATGCAATCAGCATATTACTGCCATGTGTAGTTACAAAAATATTAATACATATCGCGACCTTAGTATTGTTTTATCCCATATGCCAAAAAGTCGGAATGGAGAAAAACAACAAAGAATATGTAAATCTTTCTCAAAATATATAATTTTCATAAAAAAATTTTGAATCTGGAAATATCACAGACATACACAAACATTACAATTATTAAGAAGCGAATTTATCATTTAAAGGCTAATATTGGAAATATGCTAACAGAGGAGGACTGCATAGCCTTTATAAACAAACAAAAGATCAGGCATAAAAACATGACTATTCACTTAGGAGATAGACAAAACGCCAAATTAGAAACACTGAAAGAAAAACAGTTTAAAATATATGGCTTCAAATACAATAAAAATTGGTTTGAAAATAAAACAAATATTGCAATTCCTATGGAGTCGCAGTGGATATTATCACTGGGGAAAAAATTTGCTCTACCTGTTGACAAAAGTAGTTTTTCTGCGCTGCATACAATTGCAGACGTAGAACAATGCATTTTGGCAATGGAAGACAATGAAGGCCAGGAAAAAAGTCTAGCCAGAACAATATTAGCAAACAATATTACGCGTTTTAAGAGGAAATTAAAAAACACTCCAAAAGATAAATTCATTCTTACAGTATATAAAAACACAAAAGACTTTTTGCGAAAAAATCAAAATATCATCATTATTCAAGCCGACAAAGGAAACAAAACGGTAGCACTTTATAAGGAATACTACAAGCTCAAAATGGATGAATTACTGGCGGAAAAAACTACATATCGAAAACTAAGAATCGATCCAACTACAAAACTCCAGAAAGAAAATAATAATATTATATCAGAGCTCTATAAGAACAATATCATCGATAATTGGCAAAAAAGGCAGTTACTTTGCTCAGCGGCGACGGCTCCCCGAATATATGGACTCCCTAAGATTCACAAACCGGATGTTCCTCTCAGGCCCATTGTTTCTTCGGTGCAAGTTCCGTGTTATAAACTATCAAAATACGTGGGACAAATTCTTAAAAACGTCATCTCTACAGAATACAATATATTGAATTCCACAAGACTTAAGGAACAACTAAACAACATCACCCTGGAAAATGAAGAAATATTAATTTCACTGGATGTCATTTCCCTTTTTACTAATATTCCAGTAAGTAAAGCCATAAACATAATAATGGAAAAATGGACCACCATTCAGAACTACACAAAAATGTCCAAGCCGATGTTCTTAAAAATACTTCGATTTTGTCTTTATGACAACAGTTATTTTGTATATGAAAATGATATTTTCAACCAAATTTTCGGGATGCCGATGGGAAACCCTCTATCACCTACTATTGCGGATATAGTGCTGGACAATGTATTAGACGAAACTCTAAAGAAGTTACAAAATGAAAACATTAAACTGAAATACATAACGAAGTATGTAGATGACATATTAGCCATAGTAAAAACCGACGAAAAAGATAAAATTTTGAAAATCTTTAATAACTTCCACACGAAAATACAATTCACTATGGAAATAGAAACAGATTCTTCAATTGCGTACCTAGATACCAGAATATACAGGAGAAGTAACAAATTAGTACTGAACTGGCATAAAAAAGATACAGCATCGGGCAGAATCATGAATTTTAATTCAAATCAGCCCAAAAATCAAATAATTAATACCGCGAAAAATTTCATCTATAGAACTCTCCATCTCAGTGATACACAATTTCACATAAACAATATTAGATACATCAAAAAAACTTTAATGGAAAATAGTTTCCCTTCAAAATTAATCCTCAAAATGATTGAAGAAACAAGTAAAAAACTAAATATCAATACCACAAATGAAACCACTATTAATAATGAAGAAAAGAAATATTATAGTGTACGTTACATCCCTGGCTTGACAGATAACACAAACATCAGAAACACAATAAAAAACAGAAACATTAATTTCGCATACAAGCCTAATACAACACTAAATAGAATATTTTCTAAAGTAAAAGCGCCAATAAATAAACAACAACAAAGTAATGTAGTTTACGAAATAAAATGTAAAGGTAATCAAAACAACAACTGTGATATGCTATATATTGGTACAACAAAACGCAGTTTAGAAACGAGAATAAAAGAGCACAAGAGTGATATTGAGAAAAACAAACATTCAACAGCACTATCGCAACACATACTGGACACTGGCCATACAGCTGATTTTGAAGAAGTCAAGATCTTAGATAAAAGAAAACATTGAAAAGAAAAGGTACACTATAGAAAGTTTGCGAATTCAACAAAAGAGGGAAAAGACGATGAATTTAAAAGAAGATACGGACAACATCAGCACAAGTTACAAAGTGGCAATAAAGTAAACCTGTGATATAGTTTTTTTAAGTTGTGTTCTTTGTTTATTTACTTTTTTTGTAAAAAAATGTTTAGTTTAAAAAAATTTATTGGACAAAATCCACCTAAATTGGGGTTTAAACAATAATTAATGAAAATTAAAATAATATTGTAAGTTTTATATTGAAAAAACGTGCAATGATAAGAATATTAATAAAATGTTTTTAACAAATAAATAGATTTCCCATCCCTTGATAAAGTCAACAAATAATTGACGAAACGTCGGGAAAAATGAAATAAAATAATTTGTTTTATTTGCATTATGAATCTTTAGGCCTTATTAGCTCATTTCAAAATATACAAAATACAAATTTACATTGGCCATACAACAAAAATAATTGTATATCCGATAGAATTTTTTTGTATTCTCACCACTGCTTCCGGCATATGTTTGGAACAAAAATGTACATTTTTGTAAACTTTCATCAATCCGATTAGAAATTAACATCTTTTTACTGAAAGTAAAACATCTTGTTATGTGCTCCAGTAACCACTTTTTTATTTTATTTGTAAAAAGTAGCTTTTGTTGCTCCATGTGTATACTAACTGCTGTGCAGTGATGTTATATACTTTTTTGAAAAGTCTTTACGCAGCTCGGAAAAAATTCCTACTTTTCCCTACGCGCTCCAAAAATTATCTTTACAAAAATTTCTACAACTTTTAAATGATAATATATGAATGCAAATAAGCCCATTTGTGTTTAATGTACATATACGTATATGGCGGCTCCATGAAAAATCGCTCAAATCCAAATCGCCCAAAAATAAAAATGAAAAATCGCCCAAAATTTTTCCATACAAATTTCGGGTGATTTTTCATCTTTTTTATGTGATTTTTCATTTTGAAATTTTGGGCGATTTTTCATATTAAAAATGTTTCCATGAAAAATCCAAAACTAAGTCGCCCAAAAAAAAAATTAAAAATTGGCCAAAAATTTTTCCACACAAATTTTAAGTTATTATTCATATGAAAAATCGCCCAAAATTTTACACCCAGAAATTCTGGTAATCACCAAAATCGAATATAGAATTTAAAATATATTATATTAAATAATTGAAAGTTTCTCCAATGTGTTCCATCTCCATCATTATTTGGCTTCTATAGCAGTAAAAGTTTAAAATCTTTCCACCCGGCCAAATGCCGGCTACACGGAAAGTCGTTGAAAGCACGTACCAAATTAAGCATTCCGAAGGCTGTTAATATTGAAAATTGTCGTAAGCGAAGCCAAGATTTAACATACCATAGAGTTGAAAATCCTTCCGCCCGCCCGAAGGCCGGCTATACGGAAAATCGTCGAAAGCGTTTCGCAAGTTAAACATTCCAAGGTTCACTAATATAAAAAATTTTCAAAAACGAAGCGGATATTTGACATACCATAGAGTTTAAAATCCTTCGTGCAGGTGGAATCAAGTCTTTGCTTCGCTTACGACAATTTTCAATATAAGTTGCCTTCGGAATGCTTAATTTGGTACGTGCTTTCGACGACTTTTCGTGTAGTCGGCCTTTGGCCAGGCGGAAGGATTTTAATCTCTATGGTATATCAAAGCTCGGCTTCGCTTACGACAATTTGCTATATTAGTAGCCTTCGGAATACTTAATTTGCGTGCTTCGGCGACTTTTCGTGTAGATGGCCTTCGGCCGGCTGGAAGAATTTTAAACTCTATGGTATATCAAGTCTGGTATTCGCTTACGACAATTACACGGAAAGTCTATTAATATTGAAAATTGTCGTAAGCGAAGCCGAGATTTGACATACCATAGAGTTTAAAATCTTTCCACCCGGCCGAAGGCCGGCAACAAGCAAAGTCGTCGCAAGCACGTCCCAAACCAAGCATTCCGAACGCTACTAATACTAAAAATTGTCGTAAGCGAAGCCAATTTTTGATTCCACCTGCACGAAAGATTTTAAACTCTATGGTATGTCAAACCTCGCCTTCGTTTACAATAATTTTCTATATAAGTGAATCTTGGAATGTTTAACTTGAGATACGCTTTCGACGACTTTCCGTGTAGCCGGCCTTCGGCTGGACGGAAGGATTTTAAACTCTATGGTATGTCAAATCTCGTCTTCGCTTACGACAATTTTCAATATAAGGACTTTCCATGTAGCCGGCTTTCGGCCAGTCGGAAGGATTTTAAACTCCATAGTATATCAAATCTCGGCTATCGATTTCGAAAAATCGACATACGCCTTTTTTATGTTAAGCCATTGATATATAAAATTTATTTCAAGTTGTTATAAAAAATTTTACAATTTCGAGGTCAAAATATTGCACTATTTTCAGAATTTTGTGTAGTTTTAGGAAATATAGCTAACTTTCGGTCTACGGTAGACAAATTCCCTTTTTATCGGGATCATCACATATAAAGATATACACTTTAATATGAATTGCACTGTTTTACAAACTTTTATTTTTGGAAAGTCTAAAATTTTCTAATGCATTTTTTAAAGGTATTACTAATTAGGATGTGTAAGCAAGAAAAAATCTTTTCGGCCATTGTCCAGATAACGACGATACATTTGTGTTTTTCGATGCACACTCGTCTTTAAAGCGCCACATAGACTCAAAGGCGAATAAATTGAGTTATATATCTACTAAATTACGCGTCGAATATTGTCTAATTGGCTTTGATCGGATAAAAAATTAAGGAGTTATTATAATGGATGAAACTCAAAATTTTCACTTTTTTAACCAATTTTTGACATTTCGGAAGCTGTTATGTTGTAGCACAAATATTAAAACAAATCCATAGTTTTATAATTTTATTGAATAGTTCATGCAATTACAAAAATTGTAAGCCATAATGGACCGAAATCGGCCAAAATCTAAAAATGCTGTAATAAAATAACGAAAAAAACTAGCATTTTTAAAAATCCCTACATTTTAATGATTTTAAAATATCTGTCCTTTTTTCCCTACGGTCATTTTTTTCAGACAAAAATCCCTACGAATAGGGATTTTTCCCTACATATAACATATAACTGCTGCTGTGTATTGAGTAACTTGTTATTAAGATGAAATTTTCTACTTTTTATAGAAAATAGGCGTATAAATGTTATTAGAAAAGATATTTACATGGAATAAAAAGTTAATATCGATGAAAGTTGGTATTTTACTTGATTTCTAATTTTTATTTTTTTTATTTAAAATTTTTTTTTATTTTTACAACAAATTTATCAAAAATGATGATATCGAGCAAAATGAATGCTTGATATCTCAGAAAGCAGGAACAATTTCGCGAAACAGTTTTTGGATTATGAAAGATGGTATTCAAAATACATAAACCCCATACTTAACTCAATTGTTTTTCAAATGATCGGTGGGCCAAAAAAAAATTTAACTTCCCAGCAAAAAGCCTTGTCATTTTTGTAATCGATAGTACTCTTTTAATGCGCTACAAAGTAATGAGTGGTACTTATTTGTCTTAATACTATGCTCCAAATTAGAACTACTACTTAGTCGTTAATAAAATTAGTACGTATTTATCCCATTATCTGAAACTAGTTACATTTTTTAAATCAACATACCTTTTTATATGAAAACTAATTTTTGTCGCTTAAACTTATAAGTCAACAATAGTTGAGTGAGTAAAGAAAGTACTTGTCTTCAAATCTGAACGAACGTTCGTATACCAGCTTGAAAACTTATTTGTCCTCAAGTAAGTGAAATAATAGCTAATTAATTGCTGTGACAATTTAAATACATATGTAAGGGATATCCCTTATATTTTGAACTTCTGAAACAAAAATCAGTAGTTATCGAGTCGAATTGTAAGTAGTTACGATTTAAATTCTCATATACTTCTTTGCCTACCAGCAAGTAAAGTTTTTGATGTGCTATCTCCATATTTGTTAATTTAAGACTAATCAAGAGCCAGTTTCAAATGTATAAAAAAAAAAAACTCAAATGAATTTAAGCTAACTTTAAATCGAGATCGGTTAAATACTTTTAATTTTAATTTTTCCCTAAGCACATAAAGAAAAAAAGTTTCCGTTCTGATCTTGAGTAGTACTTTTGTTCTTCTAAAAAATTTTAAGATTATACCCAAGTTGTTTTGTCAAAAGGCCACACAACAGGGATGCAAAATGAGATTTTACAAATTGTACTAATTTTCAAAAAAAAAATTACTTTTTTCAGACCGTACTAAATTATTTTTCTATTATTTTAAAATATTTTTTACTCAAAATTATATGTAGATGTGTGTAAAAAAAACAACACTTCACAAAAAAGGAACATTGAAGTGCATTTGGACTAAGTATTTCTATGTGATGATCCTGATGAAAAGGGACCTAATCCTCCGAAGGCCGACATTGATTTAGATAAATTTCCTGGAAGGCAAAAAAGTATATGAGAATTTAAGTCGAAACTACTTACAGTTTAACACGATAACTATTCACTTTTGTTTCAGAAGTCCAAAAAATAAGTGGTACCTCTTACAAATGTATTTACATTGTGACAGCAATTAACTAATTAATATTTGGCTTACTTCAAGCTACAAAATGAGTAGTCAAATAAGCGAATTGCAATTAAAAAAAAATAAAAAATTATACACATTATATTTTATTTATAGCTTTAATTTTCTGTATCTAGTTGGGATATGAACCTGTGGTCATTTAGATTTGCAGACAAATACTTTACCCACTCAGCTATTGTTGACTTATAATCTTAAGCGACAAAAATTAGTTTTCATATACAAACACATGTTGACTTAAAAAGTGGTTATCTACTTATTTTATTTACCAACGATTTGTAACTACTGGCAGATAATTAGAAAAATGTGTACTAATTTTATGAAAAACTAGGTATTAGTTCTAATTTGAATCATAGTAATAAGTTAAATAAGTACCACTCATTACTTTGTAACTCATTTATAAAGTACTACCGGTTACAAGAATGACAAAAGTTTTTACTGGTTAGATAAACTTTTGAAAAGAGTGGCGTTTTTTATTTTATACTAGTGAAAAACTGACGTGAAGCACAAAATAGCATTTCGGAAAAGAGACCGTAACTTCCACAATGCATTTCATATGAGGGCAGTTAAAGGTGGAGTTACATAACACGCGTTGCGCGCGTGAACGCGTTACAGACTTCTGTCGCAAAAAGTTTATATGGTGTTTATATAAAGCAAGTTACACAAATAAGTTTGAAACGCGTGTGCCGCAAAAATTTCAGCAACTTTTATCTTTTTCTCGTGTTAAGTGTGTTTTGACATTTAGTGTTGACAGATGCATCACATTACATATTTGTGAATGAAAATTGAACTATTACATATGTATTTCTTTCAAACTATTAAAACAAATCGAATTAGAAGATTAAAAAGAAACATAAAATGTTAAAAAAGCAAAAAAACCAATGAGCAAAGGCTTGAAATTGTATAAGAAAAGTTCCTCTTACAACTAATGTGTAACTTGCCGCTTTTAAAGCGTCTAAAGTTGGAAAACTCCAAACGCGTTGCCGTGTAACGCGTTTATAGAGGTTGAGAAAAATCTCTTTTTAAGTCATTTCGAGGGTCAATTTAGGGATAATTCCACTTGTAAAGAGGGTAACATGCCTAAGCAGTAATACCAATCATAATCTAGAAATCTACAAAATTTTACTCAAACAACTATTTTAGCCTCTACTGAAAATTCTTGCTTGGGAAGATAAATACCCCTTTTTATCGGGATTACCAGATTTTGCCAGCTGTACCCCACGAAAGCGATACGTTTTTACTAACTAGACCTTTAGTTATTTCTAAATTGTAGCAGCACGAATTAGATAACTTCAGCAAATCCTTTGCTTGGATTAGGCTGAAGACAGTCGAAACAAACAGTGTAACTATCTTTGATTTTCATTATATTTTGATATCCTTTCTAAAGGGTGGTTAAATTTTAAGGGCCGATGTTGATTTTGAATAAAACACAAATTATTTAGGAAATTATTGTCATTTCTTTTTATTATGATAATATGGTATGATTCAATTATGTATGGAACAAAATATCGGCCAAATGGCCGCCGCGACTTCGGCGGCACAACTCCTGGCGATGACGCTGATGCATAATTGAGATTCTATGCCGTTAATGTGCCGAATTATTTCATCCTTTAGCTCTTGAATTGTTTGCTGGCTTATCGACGTACACCTTTTCTTTCAAATAAATCCAAAGAAAGAAGTCCAACGGTGTCAAATCACATGATCTTGGCGACCAATTGACATCGATACCACGTGAGATAACACGGCAATTGAGTTTGTCGCGCAAAAGAGCCATTGTTTCGTTAGCTGTGTGGCAAGTGGCACCGTCCTGTTGAAACCACATATCGTCCACATCCATATCTTACCATCCATATCTTACACACCATAAAAAGTTCGTTATCATCTCACGATAGCGAACACCATTCACAGTAACAGCCTGACCGGCCTGGACGGTTCTTTAGCCACACTAACGCAAATAGCAGCAATATTTCCTGCAGTACGAGCTGTACGAGCATGCAGCGGTGTTTTCATATCTCCTACAGACCCAGTTTGCTCAAATTTTTGCAAAATTTTTCCGATTGTACGCACATTTGGACCAAAAAAATCACAAAGTGCACGATATGCATTTTAATTTTAACGCCCATTTTCATAATAAGCCTGAATAACGTTAATGCGTTGCTCCATTGTGTATCTTTCAATGGTTCAAATTGAATTAGTCAGAAATTGAGAAATGTCAAATGAATCCCAGAAAAAACTTGACGTTTAGGTGTGGTTCACATTCAACATCGGCCCTTAAAATTTAACCACCCTTTATATTTGCAGATAAATGCGGATTGGATAATATTCCTCTAGCAATTCTTTTAATATCATTAAATATCATTTTATTTGGTTCATATTTCCTTTATGCCTTAGACCAAGAGAAACATATCGCTCCTTTTTTGCAACGTAGTCATATCTCAAAAAACAAAACTGTTTAACTTACTGAAAACAAAATTTTCCTTAGCCTACGTTCAGACGATGCCAGTCTTATTAATCAGCTTCTTATTCAGCTGGGAGAGTGACAGAGAAATTTTTATATTCATTTCTCTGTCTTTCTCACAGTTGAATAAGAAGCTGATCATTAAGACATGCATCGTCTGAACGTTGACTTACTATCATCTGTAAAACAATTCTCAGAAGCATATATTAATGTAAACTGAAGTTATAACCACAAATAGCTAATACCGGCCATATACTTGCTAGTATTTTTAAAACCTTAAACGCGTTTTGCAAAGTTTCATTTGTTGTTTGTTTTAAGATATGACTACGTTGCAATGAAGGAGCGATTTGTTCTCTTGTTCTATAGACTTAAAAATTCGAAATATTCAAGAGAACACGGAAGATAGCACATTGCCGAAACCAGTCTGTTTTTCAACCAAATTTGACGTGTGATGATGGAAAATCGTTTCAAATTCAAACAAACTGCGTCACTATCAAACACTCAACTTAATAATTTCTACATCCAATATTAGGAAACATTTTTAATATGAATGAACGTAAACTTGTTAAACCATAAAAACATTTCATTATTAAAATCAAATTTTGCTTTTAACACTTTGCAGAATTTGTAGTAAAGTGAGAAAATTTTGAAATAGTTCTAAATTAGTAATTGGGGTGCTATTGTACTTTTACCTTTCGTATAGTGCTAAAAAAAATTACAATTGTACCAACTTTTCATCTCTGCCAGAGAATATTTAATTATTCAAGATTAAATTCGTTCAACTTAATTTTTCTTTTACATTATTTTTATTGAGAAAAGAATTTTTAAAGCATTTAGTTATTAAAAACACAAAAACAAATTCTTGGTCAATTGGCATAAATAATGATAGGTTTTAGGCCCAAACTTAAGGTACTTGTCCTGTGGTGGTTTCTTTAATAATAGTACATAGTAAAGTTCATGTACTTTAAAAAATATTTATGATTTGGAAAATTCTGATTATACAGTGATGATATTTTGCTAAAATGTTTGTTCTAGTTTGGTGTTGAGTTTTCTTTTCACCGGTCACGCCTCCGGAACATTTGGAACCATACGCATTTGCACCAGTCGTAGGACAAGTACGTTCAAGACAATTGTTCTAAAATGTCCCGCAGAGTATTTATTACATAAGCTTTTTCTTTCTCCTCAACCTTAGTTGAAAAAGCTTTGACTTTCGAATACTAGATAATTGTGGTTATGTTTTTTGTCGACCTGTGTTATCTTTACAAAGATTTATTTTCTCGCACCCCATGTAGTTAAATATTTTCCAATTCATTCAGTTCAATTTGTATGTTATTCATATTTACTTTACTAGTTTTCAAACATATTACATCATGCTAGAGGGTAATTGATTTGTTCTTCGCTTTTTCTTTTCTGTTACTTATAAGCAGGGCTCCGACTTTCATGCAAATGCATGTATATTGTGGTGATAGATAAAGAAGTATTGACTCATTATCTATGCGAATCATAAAATTTTGAGTAGTTTGGCACCGATTTCTAGCTGAATATGTTTGTATATTTTTACAGTAAGTGCATATTTTTGCATATTTTAGGAATAAATGCATATTTTTAAAGTTATAAACAGTTTTTAAATGCATATTTCTCAATTTTTGAAAAAAATATTAGTAGTCCGATTATTCATGGCAAAATGATACTACTGATGGCAACTGAGAGCTGGCAATTCCAGTTGATATTTAGTGCCTAACTGGCAACCATTAATTTTTAGTTGCTGACTGGCAACTCAACTAATGTTCGGTTGCATTAAATAATAGACGCAATTATGGTTGTTTTGTGTTTTTTAGTCTAATAGTAATAATAAATAAAAAAAAATTCATATTATTTCAGTTTTTAGTTGCATGAAAGTCAGAGCCCTGCTTATAAGTAAATAAATATATTTTCAGTATTGCCCAAACTCATGCTTGACAAGTACTGAGAAAAATTTCTTTCACAAAAATTTTAGCAAGTTCATTCTGCATGTACAACTTTCAAACCAGGATATAAATCTTTCAATATTTTTCTTCATGTTGCCCAAAATTATTAAATTTATTGAATTCAACTAGATTAATTATTTCAACAACAGAAATTATGAATATCATTTTGAAAATGCATTAATCAAATAAATGCACTTGCAGCATGAGTATGTGCCACTCTAAAAATATATTTAAAAAAAACCATCTAAATAATCAAACTCTCTTAACTGAGTCACTAGTTTATAAATCTTAAAATAAATTTGTGTTAATGTTTATTTTTTTATTTGAATTTGGCGGCACCCACCAACTCAACCATAGTGCAGCATAAAACTCGCTTACACATTGCAAAACAAAACATCATCATGAGCATTAGGCAAATACTTTGCTTTAAGATTGTTTTCCACTTAAACTTTTAATATGTACGAGCAAAAATAAAAAGCAAATGAAAATAAAAATAAAAATGCACAAGTGAATATAAATTGAAACACTTTCCATGCTGCTACTTAAAATACACTTCATATGGCAAGGAGTCTCCTCTTCATTAAACATGCTTTTCATAAATTGTACCTCCAATGACAGAAGATATTATGACAACTCAAACATTTTACCATGAAAGTCGACAGACAGTGTGATAGAAGAATATTCCCACAAAAATAAATCAAAATGGAACTGTAATTTTAAAGAAAGAAAAAACACACAAGTGGTTGTTAAGATTTTATTCATTCATAGAGTGAAGTTTTAAAATTTTTTAAGTTTATGTCACATGTTTTCAAGTACATGTGTTTCGTATTTATTTTGACTAATGTTTTGTTATGACTTTTCCATTGTTGTATTATATGACTTTTATTGTTGCCATGGGAGTCTTACTTACCAATCTATTTGCAATAAAGTTCAATGATACATTATGCTTCATTACGCATCACTTGAAAAACCATAGAAACAAAATATTTCTTGTTAGTTTTATTTTATTATTTTCATTTTATTTTGTATTGGAATATTCCTGTCTTTGTTAATAGAGAATGTGTAGGTATTTTTCTAATTTAAGTATCACTGTAATATAAATGGTTTGATTATGAAAGTCTGTTTTATAAAGAGAGAATACTTAACTTATTGGCTATTCTACGCACTGTTGGCTTGGTAAGTATGTACTTTAGAGTAGTCACAAAAATTAAAATTTGGAGTTCCTCAAGTCTCATATCTAGGGTTTGGGATTTCTCGGACTTTTGAACTTCCCGGGAAATGTGAATAGAAAAATCTCGTTCCCCGGAAAGTTTGATTTTCTAAATTAAGTAGATTACTTAAATGAAAATATGCAAAATTTTCATCGTTTTATTGATGTAAAATTTTTTTTAAATAAAAATTTATATAATAACAATTTTAAAACAAATTTCAAAGAATTTTTAAGTGATTTCAAGAAAATGGAGTCAGAGACTTCTTTATATTGGCAGCACTGTACACATCTTTTTTTAAGGAAAAAGGAAAATAAAAGAAACTATGCAGCTAAAATAGTAAAAATTGCTTCTTTATGTTTAATACTAAATTATATTTGCACTTTTTAAAGTTAACACAAGCACAGGTGATAAATAATTGATAATATCTGTTAAATGATCTGAGTCTGGCAGCGCCAGACAACAGATCTGACAATTTTTGTATCTGACAATCGTGTGAACTGCCAATTTTTTTTTACTGACAATATTGTCATATAAATTTATAATCAGACAATTGTCTGCCAATAAATTGTAAGCTTTTCTAACAACTTTGATACAACCGTGTGTACTAACAATATATATACCTTGTGCTGAAAATTTTTTATTGTCAGTACATCGTCAGCACATTGGTAAATCGACAATATTGTAAGATCTGACAACCATCTGTACAGGGCTTTAGTCTTTTCCCGCGATTTCCTGTCCGGGAATTCCCGATTCCCAAACCCTACTCATACCCCAAACCGATGGGTATTTATAAAATCCTACCCTAAAAAAGTTTCAGGTCAATCAGTTGAGATTGAGGCGAGTCGCACGCCTACCAAATAGTGAGCAAATGCTCTCTTTCTGCTTTTATGTCTCATAACTTAATGAAGTTGACGTTCGCAAATTATAAACAGTTCGTTTTTAAAGCAATTCTAATTTCCGAATTTGTCTAACTTCTGGACTGTTTTTTGTATATAAAAATAAAGGTGAATGTGACCATAAAAATTAATAAAACCTCTTTTCTGTATGCATTTTACAAAGATCCGATTATTTGTTTCAATTTGCGCTAAGAGACTGATTTAGTATTTGCAGAACTTCATTACAGTAAAGATTTTCTTGTAGCAACTGACGTAGAGGCACATCACCACTGCCATGTTCATCAATAACTTCGACTTAGAATCCAGTGCTTCATAACAGTGCTTCATAGTCCGCTTCAACAGGTTGTATTATATTAAAAAAGCATACACGACCTTTCTCAACTCTTGCAAAAACTACCGGCTTGATTCGGCAACCGTAATAAGGTCCAATAATTTGTTCAATTACTTGATTAATAGATCTTAAAAAATAGCAATGGAAGATTTATTGATTTGTATATCGACCCCTCGCGTAATATGATCACAAGGAAGAAATGATCAGAGGTGAAACTTCATACTCACCATATTGTTAAAAACGAACTTAGATTCTCATATTCTATTTCATAATAAAATTTCGTTGAATAGTTGAAGTTTCCTTAATTCTATTATCCACGATCAAACGTGGTAAAAGTGAACAAATAACGGTGATAATGACAGTGTAGTGGCTGTCGAAAATAGTAGTACTAATACGTTCTGCTCATCAGATTAAATGTTCTACCATTCCGCTCTTAATAATAGTTTGAGTTTACAGTAATTCAAATAATGAACTTAAGTCGAAATAATAACTTCCGACTTAAACCTATTCCATTCGAATAATAATGACGTACAAATATTATAAAAATAAAATTTATATAAATATAAATTTTATAAGATTTAGCGACAGCTTGTTTATACAAAACATATTTAAATATAATAAATATATAAACCTTCTCCTAAAAAATTAAACTTATGTCGCTTACCATCATAATATTTTCACTTATATATAATTTTATTGCATGAATAAAATTAACAACAGTAACAAGAAGTGAACATATGAGTACTTGCAAATTTAAAATGATTTGACTTATAATATACCAAAAATGTGTTAAAAGAAAATGAAAGCACAAAAACTCTAAATAATTCTAGTTGGCTTCAGGCCAACTCATTAAATAACATTATAAAAAAGCTTAGATATAAAAAATGGTGAAGTCTATAAAATCCAAAAATTTTTTAGTTATTTTAAGAATATAGAAGTGACACTATATTCTTAAAATAACTAAAAAAATTTTGGATTTTATAGACTTCACCATGGAAAGGAAACGTTATTAGTTTAAGATGACATATGCTACACATGAACATTGAAAAGATAACGGTTCATAATGGGAATGAAATCATTGTGTTAACTCCCTTACATTAATACAACGAAAAATAACATTAAAGGCATAACACATTGTTTTGCGGTGACGAAAGATTACATAAGCGGAACGAAACTTTTTTCAAGCATATTTTTACATTTTGTGTTGTCATTCATTCGAAAAAGTTTAAAAAGTATATTTGAAGTCTACTGATGATTTGGTAAAGATTTGGTAAAAATTCAGGCATATAGACGTGCATACAACAAATAAAACTTTTTTGAAATAAAATTGTAAGAATATATCAAATAATATATTTAAGATATGATTAATAACACTGTGATACATTAGAACTATTCAGGGGTTCCCATGTACAAATTCTGGCCCTAATTGTGGAAATCGCATCACCGAAGTGAAATTTTTATTAAAGCAAAAACAAATTTGAAAAAATTTTAAAAATTTGTTTTTGTTTTTCATACAAATTCTTCACCAAACAAACGCATAGAAATTCAAGCGTTGCCTTTCCTTTCAAACATTCAAAAATTTGTAAGAAAAGCAAAACAAATTTATAAATTATTTGAAATTTTTGTTTTTGTGCTCCATATAAATTTCACTTTGGTGATGTGATTTACACAATTAGGGCCTCTGTTTCATTGGAGCCCATAGACAACGAAAATATCTTAAGTTTTTCTATGTCACTTCGTAAAGTGATTTTATAACGAAAAGTGAAAAGAGTTTGAACTTTAAGCAGTCATAACTTCGTTTAATCAAACGAGTTTTCCACGAACCTTCTTATATATGAAACATATGATATTTGTCTTTCATATAAGGCATGACTTTTGAAAATCTGTTATAGTCCAAGATCCCACGGCGGCTAGAAGACATTACTTATTTTATAACTAACGAAATATGTAAGACAGGCTAGTAATACTATTTACTTTGAACGTACGTACACTTCTTATTTTTTGGCGGACGGGCAATATGCAGATATCAGGTGCCAATGGCGCAAAAAAATTGCCTACTTTACTTACATTATATGTAATGATTTTAAGGTATATTTTATATAATGTTTATATAATTTTGAATAACCCTTGGACGTTTTCTCTGCCAGACACTTTAAAGGTGGCAAAAAATTAGCTCAACTTTACTTATATTATAAGTCCTAATTTTTGTGTATGATGATGGGGGGATGATTTCAATACTTTATGCAAAGCGCCAGACATATACTAGGGGACAAACGTCACCCCAGACACAAATAAAATGTCACTGTAAGTACGAGTATGAGCGCAGGTATGACAATTGGACCCCTTTAAAACTGGCAAAAAACGAGCATTACTTATATGCTAAGACCTAATTTTTATGTATGATGCTCAGAGTATCACAGTAAAAACTTTGCTTACTGGTAGGCAAAAAAGTATATGAGGATTTAAGTCATAACTACTTAAAATTTGACTCGATAACTACTCATTTTTTTGCATTGTATTTACATTGTCACAGCAACTAGTTATTATTTGGCTTACTTGAAACTAAAAAATAAGTAGTCAAATAAACAAATTAAAATTAAAAAAAAGTTATGCACATTATGTTTTATTTATATATTTTCAATTGTATTTTATTTTTATAATTTTTTTTTTTTGACCCAGCTGGGATATGAACCTGTGCTCGTTCAGATATGAAGACAACAACTTTACCCACTCAGCTATTGTTGAGTTATAAGCTTAAGCGACAAAAATTAGTTGTCATGTACCAACAAATGTTGACTCAAAAACTTATTTTATTAATACATATCAACAAATTGTAACTACTTTCAGATAATGATAAAAATACGTACTAGTTTTATTAAAAACTAAGTAGTAGCTCTAATTTGAAGCAAAGTAATAACATAAATAAATACGCGCTACTCTGTTCTGCAGTTTTCGTTGAAAAATTAAGTTGATGTTAATTTTTCCCTTGTTCCTTGGAATATTAATCATGCCCAATTCTTTCTGAATTAAAACGTTGCGAAACTTAACTAAATAATCAATTTGTATTCACAAGCAAATACGTTGGAAATAATCATATTAATAAGCAAACAGGTACTGGACTTAGCTTTTCACGTGTTTACATGTTCATATATACTTAAGTATAAAATTAAACCAAAAAAGTTTGTCTTGAGTAGAACAAAAATCAGAAAAATGGGAATGAAGAAAAATAAGAAAAATGATAGCACTGGGAAACTGCAGTTAATATCAACTTGAAAGTGAATTTAATTCTCGTATTAAATTGTCACGAAAAATTTGTATATATAAGAATTGAAATCACATTCAACAGAGCCACCTGAAAAGTGGCGATAAGCAAAATACACGTGCGCACTGCTCTGTGTACATTGAAAGTTAAGTTGATGTTAATTATTCCTTTGTTCCTGGAAATATTAATCATGTCCAATTCTTTTTGAATTAAAACGATACGAACCTTAACCTAATAATCTATTTAGATTCGTTACTTTGTAGCAGGGACTGAAACCTAGCCCGAACGTGAACCCAAACGGGTTCAGGTTCGCTGTTTATAAAGACTTTGAATCTGAACCCGTTGAACCCTAAAATTCAGCAAAGTTCGGGTTCAAAAATATAAAAAATACAGAAGTATTTAATAGAAGAATAATAATAAAATAAAATATCTTGCATGCAAAAAAATTAAAAACAAAATCAAAATATAATAACGACCAAGGCGCAAATTCATACCAGATGGCAGCACCCCGACAGCTGACAATTTTTAAAAGTGCCGAATGGTTGCCAAAATTTTTGCTTTTACTTGTTCTGGGTATTTCTAATAATTTTTAATTTGAAGCATATTTTCTTATGTCAATGCGGTACGTAGGCTACAAAGTTGAAAAAAGGTTTTTTGAAAGCTAAATAAGTTAAATTGAATTAAATTTAAAAATATATATATTGCTTACGGCCCTTTTCACAATGTGCGATTAAGAGTTAACATGGACTTTAACGGAAACTTCGCCATACAAAACTTGCCGTTAAAGCCCACGTTAACTCTTAATCATATATTGTGAAAAGGGGCGTTAAGCTTATAAACATGAATATAAAATTGACATATATATATATTATTATACAAAATATTTGCGCGTGTTTAAATTTTTGGTTTTAAACCCGAATCCGGAACCGAACCCGAGCCTGAACTTTTCATTTTGATTAACCCGAACCTGAACCAATTTTTTTCATGGTTTCAGTCCCTGCTTTGTAGCCCTTTAATAAAGTACTACCGATTAAAAACTTAAAAAAGCTTTTGCTGGGATCATTTCAATATTTTGTGCAAAGAGCCTGACAAATACTAGGCGGAAAAACTCCCCCAAGGCACAAATAAAATTTCACTGCAAGTAATTTTATTTTATTTTATTTTTGGTGAATTACCCTGCAAACCAAAACATGTTTATTTTTATATATACTATTTTATATACACTATATATATTATATACTATTTTTAAAAACTATTTCATATAATACAAAAGGGTTTTATTTATTATTATATTCTATAGTTTTTTTTTCAAAAGCCGAGTAAATTCAAACGTTTTCCGATTAACTCGGTTAACAAAACTTACTCGAATAACTCGAAAAAAAAATATAAAGGCTTTACTCGATTGTTTGAATAATTTAAAATCCTCAATTACGATTAATCGAACCATTGAAAAGTCGATTAAAATTAATACCCTAAAGGGCTCCAACAAAACAGAATTGGTGCTTGAATAATTTTTTTTTAAACTTTTGTATCATAGTGTAATTTTACATAAGTACTTCTAAGGAATAGCTATAAAAATGAAGACATTTTTTCACCGCCACTTTAAAATAGTGCTAGGAAAACTGTAACTATTTATCTCTGTTTGCTCCAAATTAAATAAATCATTTAATTTGTATGTAAGCTAATATAAATTTCAAAGGCAATAAATCAGTCTTTATAAAAAATATTTTTTTTGTGGTTTCCATGTATGCCCTTGCATTTTTGTTCTGATGTGAAATCATCCCCAAAAAAAGTTGCCTTAAATTCCATAAAATTTTGTTTTCATTTTCGTAAGATTTTTTATTGCACCCGTTAATATTATTTTGAAAATGTAATATATTATTTTTAAACTGTAATATATTTCCTTTTTTAACCTTAAAGTCGGACATTCCTCCTTGAAATTTGGAAATAAAATGTTTGTCAAAATTAAAGTAATTTCAAATGCATGAATAACATCCTTTATAAAAAACAACCGCCTACATGTGTGCGTTTCGAACAAACTGGCAAGTTTGTACTTCTGACTTTTTATGCGAGTTTTCTTTCCACCAAAAATAAATTATTTTTCGCCACAAAGTTTTTTGTTCCGCCACATGTTGTAGAAAAAATGAATTGTTTTACGTTGGCTTTGTATTATTTATTTTGTATACTTGCTATATATCTGTATGTAAAATAACAAACAACAAGTGTAATAATTTTTAATTTAAAGTTTAAACATACACACGCCCATATTCACTGTCATTTAACACTCAACACATTATTGTAATGAATTAGTAACCCAGTCAACAAAATCAGAATGCATATGAAGAGATGAATGCGTACCATTTTAATTTTAATAAGCGTTAGACGAATCTTTGCTGCTAAAAAATAACGATTAAATAGTTTTTTTAATATCCTCAAAAATTTTAATATTTTAACTAAACATCAAGTTGTTGCAATAGGAAATACGTCACAAGAAAATTAAGTATAAGGTGTGTTCAGCAGTTTTATGTAAAGCACAACGCGAAACATTTTGTGATACTGTTTAATACTCTAACTCTTTGCTTCATGAGTGTTTTTTGTCCTTTACTAAGATGTCATACAAAAATATTTGTCATAGACCTTTGCTATAAGTCTTCAGAGATATGAAAGCTCAACAGTCAACTAGAACGTTGCAAATAAGTCAAAATTAAAAATGTGTTTAAGGGTTAATTTCGTAATTTTTCGCAATTAGTACTAAAATATCCCACAAAATGGGCTGGTTTGTATTAACATTATATCCTACGTAAAATTTCGGCTGCATGAAAAAGTGGCCCCAAAATAAAAATTAGAAATGGCCCCAAATTTTATATTAAAAACAACAACTCGATTTTTGGGGCCATTTTTCCTATTTTTTGGGCCATTTTTCAAAAAAATAAACTTTATTCAGCGAAGCCGCTTTTCGATATACATACCTAGAGGAAAAAACCGTTAAGCCGGGTCCAGGGCCGGCTATACAAATTTCTTTACTCAGCGAAGCCGCTTTTCGCTATACCCAGAGGAAAGACTCTTAAGCCCGGGCAAAGGCCAGCTATGCAAAAGTCTTTACTCAGCGAAGCCGCTTTTCAATATACAGAGAGGAAGAATTACTTAAGCCCGGCCGAAGGCCGGCTATGCAGTAATATTTCCTCAGTTCGTTTTCCAAAAAAAAGTGCCCAAAATAAAAAATTTCCCTAAATTAAAAAATCAAAAATTACCCCAAAATAGGGAAAAATTACACCAAAATAGAAAAAATGACCTCAAAATAGAAAAAATGGCCCCAAAAAATTTTGTTGTTGTTTTGATTGCAAAAATGTTGGACGCATTTTTAATTTTTTCAGTTTGGGGTCATTTTTTCTATAAGTTATCATACAAGAGAAACTACCAAATATCTAAACTCTGCACATAATTCTGTTATGTATACCAAAAATCAACCATTACAGAAAATTCTAAAAATCTCAAAAAAAAATGCTAAGGTCACAAAATAAATATTTTCTAGAAGCTCAAGAAAAAAAGTATGTTTTCAAAGATCTTTCTTTCATTCAAGGTGCAGAATAAGCTAAATTCGCACGGCCGAATACATTCGTGTTATGTCTATAACATAATTTAATCAAACAGTCTTATAATGCTTGCTGGGAAACTGCCATTTCGTGCGTTTATCACTATTTTCATGCACTTTGTTTTTAATTAACCTGAATATTTTTCACTGTATGGAGTATTTCCTTAAAAAAATAATAGCGTCTTTATTTGATGCCAAATCTAAAATAAATTTTTATATATTTTCCTTAGTTCTGCGAAAACAATTTAAATGTTTTATTATCTATCAAATAGCCATTGTGAAATGAATAATATTAAAAACCTCTAGCAACAAAAAATGTAAATAATCTTTTGTTGTTTTTAAGATGCATCACATCGAAGCGAAAGTATGAAACGAAAAAGCGTTTAACAAATCTTTGACGATAAGTATTGAGATGTTAAGTCAAAAAAATTGATTTTGAGTTTTTGATTGGGTTTAACTCAATTTTTTTCTCTTTCGTTTGGTATCAATAAAATAAAACTAGCGCTATTGCTTACATTCGTAAGTATTTTGCTTTTAGGTAATAAGTCAGAAGAATACATCGATGGTCACTTTTAACACATTTTATTTGAAGAAATTCCATTATAAATAGTCTGAAAGCATTACTAGCAACGAAATAAAACAGCTGCAAAATATTTAGTGTAGTTAAGTGTATCAAAACTAATTTCGGTTTTTCTTATTTTGAGGATAGGAACGTTTTTGTCAATGTATGACGTGTTGTCAATGTATGACCATCGACATATTAAAATGCAAATTAAATAATTTTAAATTTAATCTTACGAAAAACTAAAGTTTCTGACTTAACGCCTTAATACTTAACGTCAAAGAAATGCAAGTTGTTATATCAATTTTTGGCAATTTCAAATTTAATCATTTTTATGTTTAAAAATGCATAAACAATAAAAATACACCAACGATACCATTTTTGTCCAGTATCAGCCCAGTAACAAATTTTCATGTTTTTGAAGCACTAAGGCAATAAAGCGCATAATAATACGCTTTAAACGAAGAGCTTATTGCAGAGCAGTGAATGTATATGAAAGAAACTATACAAAAAAAGCAGATTTTGCACTGCTGATACAATGCAGATTTTTAAGCGAGAAAGATCCATATACTTACAGTTTTAATGCTGAAAATGGTGATGATTTTCAGCGCTTCAAATAGCACTTTTTGTATCAAAAATGTAGTACTCCGAACCGGGAAGTCTCCATAAAAAACTCAGCAGCGATATCAGCAGGTTTGTAAGCACTATTTTTATTCTGTCATAACCTAATTTATTCGAAGCAATTTTTTTACTGGGAGGTATCTTAATATATTCCAAAAGAAATTACACCTTTATCGTTGCAATTGGTGCACAACTTTGGATTTTATTCACAATTTAGTGAGATAACTTTTAAAAATTGTTTATGAAATTTTAAATTTTTATGCTCAAGCCGTTACGATATCTCTGAAAATAATGGGCAGATGTTAAAGGTAATTTTTTTCGAATTTGGTTTTTCTTTTTTACTGAAGAGGACAAACCCTCTTCCAACATAACGTTATATCTCGAAAACTAGAGATGATAAAAAATGGAGCTCAGATTCGAGTTCATCGGCTCAAATGAGTAAAGAAACAACTTCAAGTTTTAGAAAATTAAAGAGTTCACTGAAATTTTTATACTTATGGGCTTTTTATGTTATTTTAATATATATGGACTATACGATACTTTGATGTTTATTTTGTTAAATATGAAATTTAGATACAACTTGATAAAGCGAAAGCTGTTGGATACTTCACAGGCAACAACTTTTAAGAAGAATGTGCTTTTGTAAATACATTATTTATTAAGTTACGAGACTTAAAATACATAAAATCTCAAACTTTAATGGGCGTGCGATACGCCCTAGTCATAACTGATTGAGCTAAAAAATTTTTTAGGGTAGTTTTTTATAAATACCCATCGACTTGGGTTATGAGACTTGAAGATATCCAAAGTTTAATTTTGGACGACCGATCCACTATTACATATAAATGACATACCGATAAAATGAAAATGTCATATAAACAATATGTATTTAATTTCTATGTAAGCACAAAAACCCACATTACTAAACAACGCCTAATGAGACTGTACGTTTTTTTAGACTTAGCTGGGGTTTTCACAATTCTCGCACAGAAAGTAAATGGTTCTTAAATAAATTTTCTGCATTTGCATTTTAAACTCGACTATATCTGCACTAACTCCATTTAAAGTTAAATTAATATCATATTATAGAATTAGAAACATGAAATTTATATTTTAAATTGCTACTATAAAATAAACAATGACACAAGCATTTAATTCAATTTAATTAAAAATGCTAAAAACTAATACAAATTGCAAATAAGCTGTCACTTACCACATTATTTGTATTTTGAATGCTAAATCCATTTGATGATTACAGCAATCAACTGGGTCAGCGATAAATTTGATTCACGTAGAATTTATTTGTGTAGAAAATGCACAATAAAATACTTTCTTGGACAAATTAATGAAACTGTAAATAGAATAAATAAAATGTATTACAGGTTTATAAGGTTTAAAATCACTAAAAAGCAGTTTTCACAATTCAGATGTTCGAATTTAGTAGAAGATTTTTATGAAAATCAGTCAATTAGTTATGTCATTTCTTCGAAGCCTTCTTCTCAAATCGATAGTTTGGTTTGTGGAAACTGTAATTAAATATTCATTCAAATAATTCTAGAAAAGAATGCTTAGCTTCAGGGCAACTTATAGTCTAGCGTTTAATGATGGTCCTAGAGTTAGTTCTTTAATATAATATTGTTTCTCTGAAGTCAGCTAAAGTTTCGGAAATTAATTAAATTACCCTGCGGAAAATTTGGTCACAAATGATCCAAAAGTACTTGTCCTATGACTTGAGAAAATGAGACTGGTACCAAAAATAAGGAGTAGTGAATGGTGAAAAACACATACTGTGTAAATGGTCACATATTAACCTATTTCAGTAAATTTAGTTAGTACTCCGGCTAGTATTGCAGTAAACGACACTGAACAAATTCGATGCACCTGGATCTAAGGAATATCACATAGTACCTATATAATATTAATTGTCTCCCTTCAATGAGACTGCAATGCCACTCAGGAGCCTGTTCCGTAACTATATTCAGATATTAACTCCAGCTTAACTGGTATTTATAACATTGAAATATAAGTTCCCCTGTGGTCGAGTGGGTAGTGTACTAGCCTGTCATACCGGAGGTTGTCGGTTCGAATCCTATCAAAGACACCGCTTAAAATTAAAATACAATTTCTATTTGGGTTAATAATAATAAAAAAATAAATTAGTCGATAATTACAGCTGAATTTTTGAATAATATTTATATATAACCTACACCGATTATGACTCCATAAGACAGTTCAGAGACAAGTTACAAGGTGCATACAAAGTATCAATTGACCCCATCCTACGCCATCCCCATCTAAAAGTGGCTGGTCCGCTTCATAGGAAGTGTTAGAACTCGGACTGGTCCCTACCACCTGGGGACCGGTCACGTGACTTGCTTTGTGCCAGTTCCATTTACCGTAGGGTAATAACACTATGCAACATGAAAAATGCCAAGGAGTACCACATTAAAAATTTTAAATTCTATGTATAGTTTTTTTTTCTAAAATTTGGGATTTTTGAAGAGGCTGCTGTACTAATTTTATCATAACTTCGAAACGGGCTGCCCAATTTTATTACGAAGACCACTAAAAAACTTGAAATAAAATTACCTTTAAGGCGCTTAAATAATTTTTTTTGCTTATTGAATGGTTTCGGAATTATTCAGATGAAACATGATTAAAAATACACATTTATATACTTTTTAATGCAAAATTTAAAAGTTTAATTTTTTTTAATTAATAAAATATCGGATATGGCAAAATGTTACAATTTTTATTCATTGGTCAAAAATCTACATATACGACAAATAAATAAAGTATTATTTCATGAAAATGGATAGATAAGTATTGATTTTATTCACAATATGGTGAAATTACATGATTTTTACAAAAAAAATCGAGTTTTGAAGAGGATGCTCCACCGATTTTATTATAACTTAGGAAAGGACTGTCATATTTTATAATAACAAATTTAAACAAAACTACGTTTAAGCGGCTGACATACTAATGTTTGAAGAAACTCAATAGTTTTCGAATTATTCAGATTGCAATGATGAAGAATATAAATTGATTATTAGGCTAAGGTTCGTAACGTTTAATTCAGAAAGAATTGGGCATGATTAATATTTCAAGAAGCAAGGGAAAAACTAACATTAACTTAATTTTTCATCATACACAGCAAAACAGAGTAGCGCCACTTTTGGAAGCCGCTACACTTCCATCGCCAGTGCTCAGGTGTATTTTGCTTATCACCACTTGCCAGGTGGCTATGTAGAATGTAATTTCAATTCTTGTATATACAACTTTTTCGTGAAAATTGAATACGAAAATTAAATCACCTTTAAGTTGATATTAAACGCATTTTCCCAGTGTTGCCATAGGATTAGTTTTCTTCATTCGCATTTGCTGATTTTTTATTTTGTGATGAAGAACATATTTTTTACGCTGACTTGGAAATTTTTCATTTTTTTTAAATTTATAAAAAATCGACAATGGCAAATACTTAAAATTTTTATGAACTAATCATGAAGCCACATATACTAAATACAAATAAAATAAGCATTATTTCATGAAAATCAATGAATAGATATTGAATTTATCTATAATAAAGTGAAATGACCTGCTTTTTGTAAAAATTGCGAATATTTACACTGTACAATAAAATAATTTTTTTATAAATACCAAGGCTCCAACAGCTTATTATTCGGGCACATGCCACCAAAAACTGTATACATGTATGGACATTTTGAAAGTTTACATCTAAGGGCTCATTTTATGGGGAGTTAAATTTCACTCTCTTTTTTTCACATAGTTATACTGACTCGGCATAAGATATTTTGTAGGCCTTATGTTTAACGTATAATATGTGTTTCTCATTTCTATGAAAAACACCTTAGTTAATATTTTTGTAGAATATTTTAACCCTCTAGCTCTTAGCCCCATGTGCCTTTTTGGCCAAAAAGCTCTTCTTCAGCGGTATTATAGCCGGCTATATTTTTTTAACAAAAATATTCTTCGTGGTGGTCTACATAGAAGTGTTGAACACATTTTATACCTTAAACATAAGCCTTACCAGATATTCTATGCCGAGTCAGTATAAATATGTGCAAAGCGGTGGTGCGAGACTTAAAGCCCCCTAAAATAAATTCCATATGTTAACATTCAAAACTCCGATACATGCGTATATTTTTTTTGGTGGCCCCTATCAGAATCAGTTGTTAGAATCTTGTTATTTGAAAAAAATAGTATTGTTGGACAGTGTAAATGTTCGCAAGTTTTGCAAAAAATAAGTGACTTCACTTTATAATAAATAAAATCAATATTTATAGTATATGTGTCTTTACGATCAGTTAATAAAAATAGTAAGTTTGAGCCGTTTTCGATCTTGAATATATAAAAAAAATTTTGTTAGAATGGCTTAAAGGTAATTTTATTGCAAGTTATTTTGTGTTTTTTGTAACTTAATTGGGTCATCCCTTCCCACGTTATGATGAAATCGGTGTAACAGACTTTTGAAAAATCCTAAATTTTAGAAAAAATGCTGTTTTTGTAGTTAGGGGATCATAATACATCAGAAGAATATAGTGGTGATCAAAGGTAATGACAAAAGTTTCATTTTGTTGCATAGTGTAATTAATAACTTAAATTTAAAATTAACATTTATGATTTTAGGTTATAAGGGAGTTAATTTACGAAACTTTAATCTACATCTTGGCAAAAATAAGTGACCATTGCCAGAATAGCTTTTGCCATCCCCCAGAATTGTTAGAATAACACTCTTTTTCTGTAGATGGCAGAAGCCAATCCATAAGGGTATTCTTAAAATGTATGTGTTTCCAATAAAAAAAAACATTTTTCATAAAACTTGACCATACAATCCTTATTATTATTGATTTATGAACAAATTAAATAAACCACTACAATATCTCATTTTTCGTGTTCAAACGAATATTTATATCCGTATGTGTGTTGAGTTTTCGCACACAATGTAATAATATGTGTTAATGGTGTGTATTTATTATGTGGTAGAACGCATAATTTACATTATCTGCCATATAACACTCACTTGTACTAAAGGCAGAGACAACCTAACGCACTAATACATTGTTATGAACAAGGATACTCTTGTGTTTTATATTAACCAGATAGCTAGCCATCCTGCTTAAAAACCAAAATTACCACCACTTAATGGTTAAACCGAAACATTTACGGCAACGAATTAAAAACTAGTCGCACGTGCTTATCGCACATATTCTAACTATATAGCAATAGAGAATAATGTTTTTCTATGCAACAACTTTCAATACTTTCGTTGTATGTATAAAAATAAGAAGTGGGATAAAAAAATACACTTGAGTGGGTGTATATTAGATGTGTGAAATAAGTGGCGACTATCTCCTTAGTCCTTGAATAATCTAGATATTCGTCAAAAGATTTGTAAAAAAAAATTTTAATTACCTCAATTTAATATTTATACATTTTTTGCTGTTTTTTTATTTTTATTAATCAATACGAACTCGGATCAATAAACGCATTGCAATATAATAAGAAGAAATCATAAGAAGAGCTTCCAATGCACATTTTCTTTTCGCTGAAACAACAATGCAAAACTCAAACAGAAAGGTTGTAAACGGAAGAAAGAGAATGGTATTTTTTATGAGGCAACACATATCTTATAATATTTAATACATAACAAATCATTTACATAACTTAGCAGACCTTCTCCATCGCTATTGGTTTCTAAACTTATCCCTGTTAAAGAAGATTTCAATGGGAAATATTTCGTCCAATAATATTAATAATTTTTTCTTATTGAAAAGAAAGAATTTATAAAATCAACTAGTATGAAAGTAAAACAGGCCATCAACACATCAAAGAAAAACGGCTATTTTGAAATCTCTAACAAAAAAAAGGACATTCCTGCGACACATGTTTAATTTTAAAATATTTGTAAAATACATAAACCTTTTTTCTTAACTTTATAAATGAATTATGCAGACAGTTTTTGATATTTAGCCATAAATTAGAATAAGATTTTAGTAGTATTAACATAAAATTTATTCAAGAGACATCTGAATTGACTTCAGGATTTTTTTATCCAAAAGGAGCCTAAATATTTTTAAGTAAATTCAATCATAAAATATAAATCTAACATTGAAAACTTATGTAACAAAATCATTTAAACTAAAACAATTTTCTGCTTAATTAAAGTTAAGGATTTTTAGTCGAACTATATTGGTTTTTAATGCAAAGATATTTATTTATTTATTCAAGCTTGAGTTCGTTTAATTAATTTTCCATTTAAACTATTTTAGAGGGAACAAAGCCTGTCGCAATGCTGGTCACGTGACTGGTTCTCAAGGACTAGCCAGCGGATCGAGTTCCGGAACTTTATATGAAACGAACCGATAAGTTTTAGATATCGCTGGCGGTAGATGCAGTCAATTGACATAGTTAAGATACTCAGTGAAAGGTTTTAGACCAAAACTTAAGGTATTTGTCCTGTGGTGCTTTCTTCAATACTATCCAAATTACTGTAGTTTAAACAAATATATTTGATTTGGAAAAAACCTGCTTGTACAGTTAAAATATTTTGCTAGCATTTTTGTTCTAATTTTGTGATATGTTCTCTTTTTAACGGTCATGACATTCATGACGGTCAGGGACATTCTGTACCATTCCCATTTTCACCAGTCATGACAAGTACGTTCAAGGCAAACCTGCGATAAATTTTTCCGATACACAAATGAATGACTCTACTTTACACCAGAGGCGCTGCGAAACTGCTCTAAAAAGGCTAACAAAAAAAATCGCGCAATAGCAGAGTTGTAAATGAGATAAGCCATCTATCTCTCTTTCTACACAACTTTTCCCAAAGAATGTAGCACATTAATTAAGTAACTGGTAGGCATTAATTACCTGAGTGTGTTACTTCTCTTTTTTAAAAAATAAAATGGCCTTAAGGGTATCGGACGGGGGAGAATGATATCACCCATATAAAGTAATTCTTAATTTTCCTATATCTGCACAACTGCAATAGTGATACAATCTAAATTTAACGTCGGTTACTTTAAAAAAAGTGCATATACGAAAGAAGAGACAAGTACCTCCAATACTAGGGTATTCATTTTAATCGACTTTTCAATTATTCGATTAATCAATTAATCGAAATTGAGGTTGTTATATTACTCGAGCAATCGAGTAAAACTTTTATTTCGTTCGAGTTATTCGAGTAAGCTTTACTTCTAAAAATTATTCGAGTTAATCGGAAAAGTTTGAATTTAATCGGTTTTTTGTACATTTTTGTGGACAAAAATAAAACGAAACAAGTTTTTTCGCGTTTTTATATATATATTAATAATGAACACAAAAGAAGTTCTTTAAAATATTTTTTTTTGCACTATTCAATGTTGCACTTTGAGAAAGTTTTGCGCCAGGAAATATTTAATAACATTCCGACCTGTCCTGTATTCAATGCAGAATAAAAATAATCAGAATTGGCATACCACTATTGTTGTTATAAATATTAACTTGTAACACTTGGGAAATATTTGCCTAAAAAACGCAACCACTACTTCTGCTCAAAGTTAGTTTGATTAAACTTATTTTTTCATATCACAAAATAAGGTTAATTATGCTGCAAAAAGCTATTTTTATATTATTGTAATAAATGCGAACGCATATTTAAAAAAATTTTGTAATTAATGCAAATACAATTTTAACTTGTCTGTAGGTTACGATTTTTCGGCAAATATTTGCCAAATGTGACCGTACCTTAAGGCCTTTATAATTCCGAACATTACATTCTATATTTTAATACGAAACATCTAGTTAACTAGTTGCTCTCGAAATATCTTCTTTGTTTCAAATAGTTTTTGTTTGGTGTTTATATTTCCGAATTTTTTAAAAGATATTTGAAGTTTGTTTCTTTCTCCCTATTATTGTTACTACATTATTTACTTAACTTTTTAATCATGCGGACTATTAGTATGAAATAACGTTCGAATTCAAAGGCTAATTTCATATAAACAAAAAAAAATTTCCACTTTTTATTAAGAAATCTACAAAAACTCATTAAGAAAAAGAAAATTTACATAAAATATTTTAATCGAGTTATTCGATTAATCGACCAAAATTACTCGAATAAATTTTTACTCGAAATAGAAATTTTTTGTTTGATCGAACATTATTTGACTTTAATTAGTCGATTAATCGAGCAAACATTATTCAAGTGAATACCCTATCCAATACCAAACATTTTGTATTTTCCTTATATCTGCTAAGCTTCAGTGAGACGCTCTAAAATTTATGTAAGTTACTCTTAGAATATAGTCCACTTTTTAAGCAAAATGTTGAAGGTATAGGACCCCCTCCTATATGAAGGGACTATTAATTTTCCTATATCTGTACAACTGCACTAATGAGATGCTGTAAATTTTATGTGAGTTGCTATTATAATAAAGTGAACTTTCAATCCAAGCATTAAAGGTATAGCAAGAGGGGGACGTGTACACTTCATACAAAAACATTTTTTAATTTTCCTATATCTATATAACTAAAATAGTGAGACTCTCTATATTTGATGTGGGTTGCTCGTAGAATAGAGAGTACTAGGATCCCGCCCGATAGTTGAAATTCGCCCATTTGATGCGTACCCGGGTTTTCTTTTTAACCAGTTTTGTAACCAGTTTTTTAGAAAAAAATGTATATTCTGAATATCTAGAGAAAAATACCTTTCAAACCATATCTGTTTCATCAATTTTAGTAGACAATAAGATACTAAAAGTGTACGGCAAAATATCGTGTGGCCTATTTATATATAAGATGATGACTCTCAAGCTAATTCTTGGAGTACAGAAATGGGGGGCGCGTACCCCTCTACACCAAGTAATTATTATATTTGGAGAACCACCAGAGCGAGACTTTTTTGGTTGTCTTAGGCTACTCCGGGAATTGCCTGCGTTTCCGGGGAAATGCCCGCTGGCTACATAGGCTACTCTGATATTTTAAAGAGTCTCAATATTGTGAACCTCAGCAATAAGAATTTTTGATTCATGAGCGTGCGTAATCATGACCTAATTAAATTCAGTAAATTTTGCTTTAGCACACCCTTTAAATGTTAACTGTCGTAAATGTTTGTTGTTGTTTTAGCGGGCAATATTTATACAATGGTACTCACCGAAAAAACGTTTGCAGAATTTTTGCAAGTTTTATGGTGCTCTAAAAGGTAAGTAGTAATTTGTAAATTAAATGAAGTCTATTTTCTGATAGTTAAGCATTGTCTATATGCATTTCAATGGCGGTTTACCTAATCGTCAGTAGACTTCAATCACAACTTTGAAAAGTAACAAGTTTATTATAATTTATTAGTTGTTTAATTTTAATTTTTAGACCTATTCTTATCAGATGTTATAGAACTATATATGTATTTTATTGCAATTGGCTTTAAAACAAATAATTTTCAATTTAAAAAATGTGGGGAAAATGTAAAAAAATGCTTTCAATTCAATATCCTTTAAATGTGTTTTGTTAAGCCGTCGTGTTATGACTTTATTTACCTGACTTATCATTACATCGACATGGTTGGTTTACTACAAAAATACTTCCGTTTCCGTTTTAATAAAATCGTCCATACAATGTAATGAACACACAAATACAAACACAATAAAAGGCAGAAAGAGGAAAAAATTGCTATAAGGCATTTTCAGTTAAAACAACAAAGAAGCAAAGGTATGATAGAGGAAAACTACGTGTGTTAAGCAACAATTTTACGGATGATGCTGATGATGATGATGTTATTTTCTTTATTATCTTTCGTTTTCTTTATTTTTTTACGAATATGTATCTTTAAGTATCATCAAGTTTATATACTTTTTCTCATTTTTCCTCATAATACTTAACCTTTCAAGATGTTTGATGTATAAAGTTTGAGATGAAAACAACAACAGCAACAACAATGTTCATTATTGTGTCATTTCAACTTTCTACTGGTCATATTTACATGTTAAGGTTCAAATTGTAGTCAATGTTGTTGAGAAACTATTACCTTTTATATGCTAACAATATTTGTGTTGGTTTAAGAAAGGCATGAGAGATAATAATGATAATATATTGTACGTAAAAGCCAACTGCCTAATAAATCCAACCCCTAAGGGATACGCTTAGCACATGTTTCACTATTATTGTTTTTATTATTTCTACAAAGATGGTGTTTCATCTGATAACATTGCTGAGGTACATACATACATAGATAATATTGTTTGATATTTTTTGCACTTTGCTACAGGCACTAAAGAAATCACTTACTGAAATGAATGAAAATGGTAGCAGAAATATTTCTATATTAAAAAAAATTTAATCTGCTCGATGATTTATCCTGTCATTTTAAAAAAAGCTGTCGGTAAGTAGCTTTATAGAAGGCTACTTTTGCAAAAAGATATCATATCGCATGAAAAATATTTTAACTAACACTACTGCCATGACTCACTTAACGTAGTGTGACAAAGTAAGAAAACAAGCAAGATTACATCGACGGTTTCGTTCCCGTTCGTTTACTTTTATTAAAAAGAAAATTTGAATTTTTGACGAAGCAGTTAACGAAATTGAAGCCACTTTCGATCAGCATAGTATTCTGTATCATGGCTGATAATAAAATTTTAAAAATAACATAGTTTAATATACGCCTGGAATTCTCAGGTTCCCGGGAAAGCTACAAAACTTTTTCCTGTTACTGGGAATCATAATATGTCACGAATTTGGATACCTTAGTTGCATCCCAAAGATTACTTGCTTATGCCAAAAATATAATAGCAGTTTATTATTTTGTTGGTACACTCATTATTCGAAATCTTCAAAACTTATTGGATATCTCTTAAAAATGGACTTCATTTGTGCCTGACAAATTGATATTCAGAATCAGAACTCATAAAACTTTGCTCTTCGGCAGGTAGAATAATTTGGTTACGTTGTGTAAAACCATTTCTAATTAAAATTGTATTACAATTCCGTTTCCTTCTGACAGTTTAGTAAATTTCGAATTTTGTGAAAATGCTTGATTTCTTAATACCCTGTTCAGACATGGATTTTTAATTGACACAATTTAATTTTAATTGAGCAAATAAATTTAGTGTTTACACATAGTAAATTAAGCGTACTCAATTAGCATTTGACTTCCCAATGGTGTAATAAATATACAGGTGGCCGCATAAGGCAACAAATACAACAATAAAATAAAAACTAGATAAGCGCTGTCAAAAAGAAATACACGTTTTTGACGTAGCTTATGCACAAAGTTACCAGAGCAAAAATAATAATCTGACGTTATACTGCCATCTGTATACTTATTATATCAACCGCTTGCCATTGTATACAATTTTTGCTTCGCACTGAACATACTTCGCACTAAACATGCTTGTCACAAAGGGTTGCATTTCGAACTTTACTCAATTTATGAAACAATTAACTAGTAATTGTTCAATTTATTAATTGAATCCTTGTATGATAAATTGAGCTCAATTAAGGCCTTAATTATTGCGTAAATTTCCTAAATTGCGAAATTAAGGCGTATGTCTGAACAGGGTATAACTCATATCATTTATCCTAATTGATATACAGTTGACACTCGATAATTTGAAATTTAAGGGACTAGAGAAAATGTTCAAATAATCGAGAGTTCATATCAACAAGAGTTTAAATTCTCAAAAAAGAAATAGAAAATTTTAAAATAAATAAAAAAATAACGTCTGTGAGCACGATGACATTCGTATATATAAAGCAATACATATAAACTTAAATAGGTTAGGTTAGGTTAGGTTGTACAGGTTACAAGTTTAAAGATTTAAAAACCAGGCCACTTGGGTCCCTATAGGTACCGTTATGTTACCTGAAGCCGGAACGTGAAGATAAGTAGAACCCCCTTACTACGTTTCCCTATTCGGATCAGTATTCAGCCAACCCGACGATCGAATGAAAGAGTTTGTCCGTCTAATGTCGCAGTTTGATAAGGCTGCTAGATCCTGGGGCAGCGGGCTGCCCAGTGAAACCACCCTTTGCTCAGAAAGAGCGGGGGCTCTACATTTTCTTCCTCCTCCTTATTATGACAACTTCTACAGAAATCATTATTATACAGTGTCCTTTAATTACCGCCACAAGTGTGCGTATTTGCTCCCGAGGGGTCCCCTCCAGGATTGCAGATCTACTACAATCGTATTGGGGCCATATTAACCTCGAAATCGAGCAGGTGAATTTCGAGTTTTTTTCGAATATAATTAATTTTGCTATGAACTGTCGGGATGCCGTCCTTTTTGTTCTTCTAATAACTCTACAGAAAAAAGACTACACACGTTAACAGTTCAAACGTTTATTCTTGAATAAACTTAGTTTCAAAGAATGGAATAAAATAAATGGTAAAAAAATAGAGAAAAGCTGAAGTAAATATTAGCATTGTCAAGCAGAGTTGTATTTATGTGCAGTTAAATATTAAATATGAATTTATATGAGTTTTATTGAAAAGATGGCAGTGTGGTGAAAATCGACTGTTTATGAAATTGATTATTCTATTATTTTCTTAAAATATAAAATTTTCGATGCTATTATAAGAGTTTTGTTGAATTCATGAAAGCTGTGTCGAGTTTATGAAAATGTGATAAATTTCAACTTTATACAAATTATTTTATTTCTACATTGAAATCATATATTTTCTGCTGTACATATATAAGACAGTTGAATTGAATTCTTTGAGAGCGTAATGAGTTACGATTTTTTTCGAAAATAGTTAATTTTGTTTTTGAAATCATAATTTTTCGGTGCATTTATGAATTTATGAAAGTTTTAATGAATTTATAAGTTTTAATGAATTTATAAAAGTATGGTTAATTTAAACTACAAGGAAAAACTTTGCTTACTGGTAGGCAAAAAGCATATGAGGATTTAAGTCGTAACTACTTACAATTTGACTTGATAACTACTTATTTTTACCCGACAGCGCGACGCAAAGAAGGGTATTGTGTTTATCAGCCTATGTATGTATGTGTGTTCTTTTGCTGCACTATATAAACCGAACCGATTCGTCTTAATCCGTCGAGTATCACTAAAGATATGACAGTAGTCAAAATTCAATATGGCGGCCAACAGGCGCCATTTTGTTTATACAAAAAAAAAATGGTCGCTAACTATATCAAAATGGGTATCACTCGACAGGTATTTGAGAATCATCTTTAAGTTTCTCTTAAGATTTTTAATTTCGAATGACCATTTAAGATCTGTGACGGTTTAAAGTTGTTTTCTTTTAATATTTTACGCAGTCGGGTTTTTTGATTTTTTAAATTTATGTCTTGTTGTTTGAGAAGTTCAAAAAATAAGATGTACCCCTTACAAATGTATTTACATTATCACAGCACTTAACTAGTTATTATTTGGCTTAATTGAAGCTAAAAAATAAGTGGTCAAATAAACAAATTAAAATTTAAAAAAAATACACACATTATACACTATTTAGATTTGAAGACAATAACTTTACCCACTCAGCTATTGTTGACTTATAGGTTTAAGCGACAAAAATTATTTTTCGTATACAAACACATGTTGCCTTAAAAATTGGTTGCCTCCTTATTTTATTAATACAAATATCACCAAATTGGAACTACTTTCAGATAATAAGAAAAATACGTAATAATTTTATTAAGAACTAATTATTAGTTCTAATTTGAAGCATAGTAATAAGATAAATAAGTACCACTCATTAGTTTGTAACCCATTAATAAAGTACTACCGATTACAAAAATCACAAAAGTTTTTGCTGGGCTTTTTTTTAAATTGATTATTTTTTCTTGTTATCATCACAGTTTTTTGTGGCATCAGAGTTTTATTGAATTTTTGAGATTATGGTTAAATTTCGTATTTTTTATAGTTTTATTGTATTTGGAGAGCGTGGTGAATTTCTAGTTTTTTGGAATCAGTAAAAATTGCGATATTTATGTATACATTTAAATATTTTTTGTTCAATTACCCAAAACTCTACTCATCCAAACCCAAGTTTTTTTTTCTAAACATCTCAATCATGCCTGAAGAAAAACGAAACTCAATACGTGAACGATATCCATATTTGTTTGGTTTATGAAACGACTTGATACATGCTAGCATGCCAAGAACTTAAGCCTGCTTTCCAAACTCACTACTAACTATCACATCCCTTGAACTGCAGTGTTCATACTAATTATACGTCATCATTACTAATATTTATTAAAAATTCTATAATTACTATAAAATTGTCATTATTAAATACAATCATCTACATATACTTTCATGTCATCGTGTAATTAATTTAAAGTATTCAAAAAATTATTTTTAATTAATTATTAAACAGTAATTGTGTGCTTAGAAAGCAACAAATCAATTTATTAAATTGTCGGACCAAATGGCGCTATTTTGTTCTAATTTTAATATATGGAAAACAGCGACTACAATTTTTTCTAAATAAGATGATTAATTTGTTATATTCTTATCGACAATCTGTGATGAATTCATTAAGTATTTTTCTAGTGTTTAAGTGTGTAATTCGAAGAAAAATAAATAATAATTTCAACAAAATGAAATATTACTCGTATTACAATAAACACACACATACAACTACTTAATCGTGTGTTGTGTGGTTGTAGTACAAGTAAATAATATGTCTTATCAATTGAATTGTCGAATAAATTGTATTGTTAAAATTAATTTAAATAAATAATAAAAATAAAAAGTAATTGCAGCATCTAAGACTTAGATTCTAAGTAAAGGCAAACGAGGAGGAAAGGAATTTGTAATTGAAAATTTATTACCAAGTTACGGATGTTGTTGTCTTGTCTACTTATTGTTGTTGTAAATTTGGCAATGAACCATATTTTGAAAACAATACATAGCAAGAAACAATTCGATGTGTTCATTTATTAAAGAATTTGATTTTATTACACAGTATGTTAATATTTATAAATAAATTTTCGCGAAAAAGTTGTATATATAAGAATTAAAATCACATTCAACAGAGCCACCTGACAAGTGGTGATAGCAAATACACGTGAGCACTGACGATGGAAGTGTAGCGGCTTCCGAAAGTGGCGCTACTCTGTTCTGCTGTGTACGTTGAAAAATTAAGTTGATGTTAATTTTTCCATTGTTCCTTGGAATATTAATCATACCCAATTCTTTCTGAATATAACGTTACGAACCTTAGCCTAATAATCAATTTAGATTCACAAAGCAAATACGTTCGAAATAATCATATTAATAAAACAATTAGCTACTGGCTTGAGCTTTTCACATGTTTACATGTTCATATATACTTAAGTATAAAATCAAACCAAAAAAGTTTGTCTTGAGTAGAACAAAAATCAGAAAAAATGGGAATGAAGAAAAATAAACCGATGGCAACGCTGGGAAAGTGCACTTTAATATCAGCTTGAGAGTGATTTAATTCTCGTATTCAATTTTCGCGAAAAAGTTGTATATATAAGAATTAAAATCACATTCAACAGAGCCACCTGACAAGTGGTGATAGCAAATACACGTGAGCACTGACGATGGAAGTGTAGCGGCTTCCGAAAGTGGCGCTACTCTGTTCTGCTGTGTACGTTGAAAAATTAAGTTGATGTTAATTTTTCCATTGTTCCTTGGAATATTAATCATACCCAATTCTTTCTGAATATAACGTTACGAACCTTAGCCTAATAATCAATTTAGATTCGAAAACGAATTCAGTCAAGAGTATTTATGAGCAACGTTATGTACACTTAAAGTATTGATTTGTTCAACATGTTCTGGAAAGATAATATGTAATTTATTTCTGATCAATACACTTTCGAATATGTTTCATTTATTTTATACACTTCACTAATTTAGGATATGGCACACGAAGTTAATCTATGTTCAGACCCTGAAAGTCTTATTGATAAGATTCTTACTTTCTATTCTTCAAAATTTCTTAGGCGTTCACACACCAAAAGTCTTATTGCAGCTTTGTTGCCTTTTGTTTATGCATGAATGTAAGCAGGATACATTTTTTGCCGACATATCTGCCGTTAGAAAATATCTGATACTTTACAAGACAATCAACTGAACTTTCTAAAATCCCCTCAGATATTTGGCATATTAGTCGGCAGTTTTCTAATACGCCGTTTCTGTTCATTTTCTGAAATATTATCCAATTAATATCAGACTAGTCTGCACATTATCTAAAGGCAATTTAATTTCCTTCAAGACATTTAACACAATACCCTGCACATTTTCTGATCTACGAAGTGAATGCTAAAAGTCGTACTTTTAGCATTCACTTCTGCTTATTGTCTGTTTTTAATTTTGGTTACAATTCTCAGTTATCTATTGAGAGGTTTTGAATAAATGCTTGCATTTTTAAATTTATAAAATATGCGTAAATGTTTTCTGATGAGATGACTTAAGCAGCAGAATGAATCATAGAAAATTTTATAGGACATTTTTACTAAGTCTCGTATTTTAAATCCAAGTTTTCTCCGACATTAATATGCTGGAGCGTGGAAGCATTTGAAGAAAGAGCGCTGCTTTTATTGTTTGTAACATTTGCTTGAGCGGGGGGACATAAAAATTTTCGCGAACGAATATTTATTTGTGTGCTAAATATTTAAAGCCGCGTCCACATTTAAAAAATTAAGTTTGCGCCGCAAATACTTTCGGCGAACACGTTTACAAGTGTGGGCCCATCTTTTAATGGTTCATTATATAGAATTGTTACCTTTTTTATTAGGAATGTTTCTATAAATTAGAATTTTATTTAGCTTAGTTAAATTCTTTTTTTAGGCTGTACGAATAATCGCCCAAGTGAAAATCGTCCGAAACAGCTAAATGAAGAAACGCCCGAAATTGTTGGGTGATTCGTCATAGCGAAGAAACACCCAAAAAACAGTGTCCGATCGCCAAAAAGAAAGTGAAGAATAACCCAAAAGTGTAAAATGAATAGTCGCCCGAAGTTGTTGGGTGTTTGTTCATTATGTAAAATCGACCCCAAATTTTAATGAACCCAACATTTTTTTCTTATCTGAAAATATTTAATATCTGAAAATGTTCAAACGCCCAAAGTCGATGAACAATCACCCAATTTTTTTTACAACAACTTTTGGACGATTCTATATATTGATTTTTCGGGCGATTTTTCATTTGGGTTATTATTCATATAACCGTTTATCAATTTAGCCCTCGGCCGGTCTTAAGGGCTTTCTCCTCTCAGTACATCGAAAAGCGGCTTCGTTGGCTAAAGATTTTTGCATAGCCAGGCTTCGGCCGGTCTTAAGGGCTTTCTCCTCTCAGTATATCGAAAAGCGGCTTCACTGAGTAAAGATTTTGATATAGCCGGCCTTTGGCCGTAATTAAAAGTTTTCCCCTCTTGGTATATCGAATAGCGGCTTCGCTGGAAAAATGCTTTTTGGGCTTTTTAACATTTTACAAAAATTTGGCATTTAGTCATTATGAACAAATACCCAAATATGTAAAAATGTTGAGTCGCCCAAAGTCGATGAGCAATCACCCAATTTTTTTACAACAATTTTTGAGCGATTCTACATGTTGGTTTTTCGGGCTATTTTCACTTGGCCGATTATTCGTGCAGCCCTTTTTTATAGAGAATTTCATTTCCTACAAAATAACTTTCAGCCATTTTCTCAAAATCGCCTACTTATAAGTGGGCGATTTTAAGAAAAAAAGTGCGATTTTATCAAAAAATAAGCTTATGGCGTTTTCTTTTCTAAAACAAAAGTGTACCATAAGTGTTACATTTGATTGGGCAACATTTTTAAATGCTCCCCTGATTTTTAAGAAGTGTTGACTATTTGGCGTTTACAAAAGAACAATAGTTTATTTATTTCAGAAACAATAAAAAACCAGCTGTTATGTAGTGCCGCACTAATGTCCCCTTAATTAAAAAGAGTGTTGAACATGTGAGGTTTGTTTTCTTTTGAAGTGCAACATCATAAGAAAAGAACTCGTTACACTATTAAAATAACACATATTTTTCAGAAAAGAACATAAAGAAATGTAAAAGGCAAAATAAATGCACCACATTACTCAGAAAAGAAAACGCCATTAGATCGGCTTGCGCATGTGTTCTTTTTGTTTAGAAAACAAAGAAAATTAACTTACATTATTTTTAAGCTGTGAATTTAGTCCAACTGTATTTAGTCCAACTGTATTTAGTCCAAAGTTATATAATTAGTTTGGCTTAAGTTCGTTAATCAATTTAATCTTTTTCATTTAAATTATTTTTATTTATTTATATCAAGAGGAAGGCTTTTTCGAGGCGGCCAAAAAAATTAAATTTCTCACGACCACTCTAATAACATGTTTTTGAAATTAAAAAAAGATATTTAAGTGACTTCGGTGAAAAATGTCAGGCTTACAAATTAAATTTTTTACATTCAGATATATTACTTTAATATTTTGATAAATACATTCACACATCGTTTGTAGACGCCCTGTATGTTTCACGTTCAATTCAAAATCCACTCATAAGTCACCATTTAAATGTTTTATTTTTATTCTTTGATTTTATAGTCATTTCTTTTACATTTTTTGTTGTTCATAAGTTCATGCACTTTAAAGGCTTCCTTGCGTTCCAGTTAGATTATTGTCTTTCAAATCAACAAACCATACAGGCAAATGTTTCTAAAAAAAATATAATTGATTGCTATTAAGGGAAATAAAATTAAATAACAATAAATAAATCTCTTAAAATTGGACAGAAATTTTCGAAATATTTTTATTATTATTATTGATTATTATTGGTATTTATTGTTATCAACTCGTAAGCTGAAAAGATGAAAAAAATGGCCAGGTTAAAAGATTTAAAAGGAAAAGCATTTAGTTGTCATCGTAACTGACAGTTATGGGTTAACATAAAAAGTAGATATATACTGAAATTAAATACATATTGGAAATAAAACTAAATATCCCCTGAAGGAAATGTCGATAGTAAAATTGTACTGACTCACTACTGACTTTCTCACTAGTACTACTGACTACTTACACCGCAGACAATGCTCTGTGCTATAGACATATAGCATGTGCTTATCATTGAGATTCGACAAGAAACCTCAGAACTATTGACTAACTATTGACTAGGTAGTTCTCATGGGACAACAAAGCGACATTTGAATCAGAGACTCACTAGTACATGAGACAAAATGTTAAAAACTTTTCTTCCCTTCAGAGGCAAAATAAAAAGTATAGACGATTCGTTGGCTATGTCACCAAAAATTCACAAAACTAATCGACGAAAGTGGTGACTTAGAGACACTTGGCTCCAGGGTTCCTTCAGAGTCCGCATATGTAATACAGTACTGCAGTATGTACACACAAATGTTTATTTACGGCCATTTTCACAAGAGTTAACGTGGAGTTCAACAACAAGCTTTGTATGCTGCACTTGCCGTTAAAGTCCACTTTAACTTTTAGTCGTACATTGTGAAAACGGCCCCTCATTTTAATTTATTATTAAAACGAAAATTACTGCTGTCACCAAAAGTGTAGTAAGAACATAAATCTATTTTACGGAAGTACTGAAATGACTGAAATAGAGTGAAATATTTAAAATTATATGTATGTAATTATTTTTTTAGCAATTAATAACAATAAGTTTTGTAAGTATAGTTTCCTTGAGATGTCTGGGTTAAATGCATTTCGTAATGGACATAAAGTCCATTTCAGCAACTGAGATCAATAATCTTTTTCAAGGAATTTTAATGAACTTACAAGCAATTAAATTGTTTTTAATTGTTTTTTAGAATTTTTAGCTAACTATAAACTAAACGAATGTTTTTAATGTCATTGGACCGAAGCTTTGTAGCCTTTAAATTCAATTTTATTTCTTATCAAGAATAGACCCTTAAAAATCAGTAGCAACTGCTATGTTAACACATCAGCTCTATTTATGAAATATTTTTTATTGTTACTTTTAACCTTTTCAAATCTTTGCACAGTGTGACTTTTCGCAATTTTAGGTGGCCAAAATTAATAACTCTCGTTCTGGAGCAGATATCGAAATGAAATTTGGTATAGATAATGTCTATGTCTAAATTAAGCTTTGTAGAAAAAATTGGCGTGGTCAACTGACTAAAATAACGGACACCCTAATAAGCATTTTACTCTTGCAAATACTTAAATTCATTGTGCAATAAAAGCCAACATATATTTTTTGAAGAAAACTTAATTTTTTAATTTGTATTTCTTTACTGCAGTAAAAACTTGATAGTCCGAATAATTGATTGCAGCCCCTAATCCGGATTAACAAATTGTCCGGCTAACCGAATAATAATTTTAAATCATTTTTCTTGTATTAAAACTGTTTTTAAAACACATATCCACAATTTTAACTATATCTGAAAGAGATAAAGTTTTGTGTGATCTCTTTACTGGAGGCATCTTGCATACATGCTGAACTTCAAAAGACAAATCAAGAAAGATATAATAAAAACAAAAAAAATTTTGTCCACGAATCTTTCTATGTTTTAGAAAAATACATGGAATTCCGTAGCAAAACAGTTTGTGTTTGCATCAAAAAAGGAAAAGAAAGCATAGTTTCGTAGTAACAATTAATAGAAATTAACACATACAAAAGCTTGTATGCAATACGGATTATAAAGTTGTAATCAATCCGGATTATAGAGCACACAATGTACTGAATAATGATGTCCGAATTACCGAATAGTCCGGACTAACAAGGTCTGGATTATCAATCCTTTACCGTATTTATTAAAAAATATAGCAATCCTCTTATGTTTAAAAAATGTCAACGATAAATTTTTTATAGTATGTACTATCATATTACTTATACGCATACAATTTTACCCAAAAAAATTGGAGATTCGCATCTTCTTCACATGCTTTTTTTGGAACTAAAATATGGTTCAATATGTTCAACAATCAAAATTAAAAATCGGTACTTTTCAAGAGAGTACAAAAAACCCGTCAATTATAAACTCAAAACTAGCGCATTCCTAAAACCGCAAGTTTTAAAATTTCTCTTATTGAGTTTTCAATACTCTATAATAAATTTAACACCAAGGCGAGTCTTACCCAGTGCATAACATAGGTAAAGTATCTAAAAATACGAATTTTGCATATCCCATAGTTGGACATGATAAGGACAGCGCCATAAAATAATTAATAGAAATCATTTGTACTCGAAACTTTGCAACTTTGATACAATAAATTGTTAATTTAGAGTTGCAAGGTATTAGGAAATTTGGTTATTTTTAAAAGAAATCTTGCCTTTTTAATATTTTCTAAGCTATAACAAGTATAAACATTGTTGTTTTCTTCGTACAAAATTTCTAAGATAAAAAGTTTCTGCACTCAAGTAAAACTCTTCATTTTATTTTATATATTTATTTTTTAGACAAAGTATTTTAAAAATACATTTTATTTTCCCCATCCAGCTAAAGTGAATTGAACTTAATTTTTTCTTTGAAAGCAGGTGTCTCGTATGGTAGTGGACAACATGAAATAGTTTAAAAATAGAATAAAAGTCTACCAAACGATGGATGATGCCATGTTAAAGTGAAGATACAAACATCTTGGGCTGTGTTAAAATAAAATTTTTTATTTAAAAATTGGTTCTTTATTTTCAAATATTTTAATATCAAATTGTCTAAATATTTGTTTTTTTTTTTTCTTTTCCTCTGGCTTTCAAATATTTATTTATGAGTTTTAGATGAAAAGAGAAGTTTTATTTTTATTGCGTGTAGGAGATGAGAGTAAAAATTTCATAAATAATATTAAAGCATAGATTTTCTATTGAAAAACCTGAAAAATAATTCGTATTTTGCTAGAAGTATTTGCTTAGGAGCCATAGATACCAACACAAGAAAATTGGTTTTGGAATAAATTGACTATCAATTGAATAGCTGCTAGTTTTTGAAAATATTAAAGAAGTTTTTGTTCATATTTTAAGTAAAAGCCAATTTTTATATATTATTGTTGTTAAAGAAACAGGCAGAAAATAATTTAATCATATATAGTCTACGATTAAACGCTTCAGGAGATTGGCTATTCATATTTTAGGGAGGATTTCAAAGCTACACGGTGATAGTCGAGTAATTAATGGCACACCGTCGTATCTTTTTGTCTATTGAGCTATAATCGCTTAATAAACTGTTTGTATCTGAATACATTTTGTTGTTTTAACTCATACGAATCAAGAGATAATTTAAAATACTACTGACGCTAAATATTTGCATTTCAATTCCTTTGAAAATAGAAATATTTTCTTATATCGAAAACTATTACCAACGTTGTTATTTATTTACTTTTGATAAAAAAAAATATCTTAAAGATTATTTCAAAAAAATTTATAACCACACTAAAGACTTCCCTACCACATGTTTTTTTATTTTTATTTTGCAACGAAATAAGCAAACAAAATTGTAGTACATACATCTAAAAATTATTGCCAATATATTCTCACATGGCTAACATATTGTTGGTTAAATAAATTCCAGTGTTTATATATGGTACCAGCAAAATTTGCCATTAGGAACTCAAGCATATTTTTAGTTTTTTATTTGTTTCATTTGCTGCTTAGATAAATATATCATATCAACAAATGCAAACAGCAAAAAAAAAAAATAAATGAAAAAAAGAGTTATTTATGTGTTATTGTTCAAATTATTTGATTCCCCGTATTCCATTTTCGTTTAAAGCACTTAATTAATGGTTTTCAAATAAGTATCTGGGTAATATGGAGATTACTGTTTGTTTTAATATCAAACATAAATCCTAAAATAGTTTTTTCAAGCGCCATTTCTAATTAATTGATGTCAATTGATGGTAGAAAGTTAATTATGCTTGAGGTCAAAAAACTAGAGAAGCTCATAATAAATTAAATATTATGATAATCGTACATATGAAGTAAAAATATTAACAATTTCATTTAATTTTTAAATAACTAAAAATTATCTCATCGATAATTAAATAAATATATGTATGTACAATATAATAATAACTATAAGACGTTAATAGCATCTGCATCTGAATAGAGAATGCTGTATTAGGGTGCGTCGATTTTTTTTATTTATTTTTTTTCAAAAATGAGGGGTATCAAAAAGTTGTGTTTTGGTTAGATATCCACACTTATATTTACAAAAACTGGCGATTATATTGGTTTGCTTGGTCGAAAAATTTCTGTGTATGGGAACCCTCTTAAAGAATGGAGATAGGCGATAGGTATTAAGGTATTCACTGGAATAATGTTTAGTCGATTAATCGGAGAACTTAAGTCGAATAATGTTGGATCAAAAAAAAATTTCCATTTTCGGGTACAACTTTATTCGAGTAATTTACGTCGATTAATCAAACAGCTCGACTAAAATATTTTGTGCGAATTTCCTTTTCTCGATTGCATTTTTGTAGATAAATTACTGAGTTTTTTTGCGGTTATATTTATTATTGTATCTTCAATAAAATTGAACTAACAATAAATAACCAAATCTTAACTCTAAAATTTTAATTTTTAAGTCCAGCCACGCCAGAGAAAAATTTTTGTTTCAGCGGTCGGTTCTTTGATTATCTTACGTGTATCGTGTTCGGATGAGAGCAAAAGTTTCCCTGCTTCTCAGCCGAGTGTGCACTCAAGTATTTTTTGTATTTCAACCAATTAATACGTGTGGTTGTCATCGTTCAATCACAAGTGGGTGAAGAAGGTGTATGTGAATATATAGTGACAATAATTGATGAGTGATCTGAAGACAAATCTAAAGATGTTTCAACTTTGATCATTCCGCTGGGCACACCCTGTACCACTCAAAAATCAATAACATAACAAGTTGGCTGTCCACTTGGTATGTTTTGCGCTATGGCCTGGTTAGCCTTAAGCACTGTGGCGTATGAAGGCCGGCTGGTAGCTTTTTGGCGAAATTGGGGTAATTGGCATTGTCGAAAGTAATAAGTTGAGCATAGTCACGGCAGCCCCTATAGTTTGCACTGTGGTTTTCATGGCAATTGCTGCACTTATTAATTGTTGAATCATCTTTTGGCTTATCACAATCGAAAAACAAATTTTAAATTGCATAAAATTTATTTTTCAACTCAAACGTTAATGCCAGAGTAGGAAAATAAACTAAACGAAACGTTTGCTTTCAATTGCTTGCAATGACAACACGTTATTTCAAGGTTGCATTTGGTGCAGAAGTCGAACAGCTTGTATAATAGTCTAAAAACAGCTTAAGTGACACTGTAAGAAAGCTTGCTGTAGCCAATTATGCAACGTAAATAAGAGGAAGGAAGGATACACATTTTAAGTATACTTATCTTTTAAAAAAGCACTGGCATATTGCTATCAAACACTAACTATTTCAAACAAAGAAAATTGAATTGGATATTTTTTCTATTTCTCCATCTGCTTTGAATAGCGAAAAATTATACTTTATAATAGGTCTGTCCTAGATTGTTAACAAATTCGCCCAATCTTACCCAAATGCATTCCAGATGACTAAAATTAACAAATCAATGAATTTTGGAAAACATTTTTAGTTTATTTGAATTTAAAACTGTAGATCAGTAAATTAGCATCAATGAAATGTTTGGGCTTGAAATATGGTTTTTTCGCGTTCATGCAGTTTTTGGTAACTTTGATCATTTTAGAGAATGAATTTGTTTTATTCTCATTTGTTCGAGCTTGCCAAAATATTCTGGAACAAACCTAATGCGCGAAGTTTTCGAATACCAAAAAATATTTTCATTCTGTAAAATACTGGAGTACCAAACGTTTTAATTTTGTTTGGTTATTTCATAAATTATGTACTTTGCAAAAAAATTACATTGAAAAATATAATTATTAAATATTTCCCGATGAAAAAACATCTCAAAGCGAAACATGACGATCAACCGTGACCTAATTTATGGCCAAATTTAAAATTTCATTAAACCACTATAAGGTGCTTCAATGAAATTGTTAAATTTAGCCCCTGAAGCTCCTAGGAGGCCCCTAGACAGGTCGAATGTTTAGCCGACCTCCGTTGGTTTTCTAGTTTGAACACTTTTTACACGACTGCGCGACGCAAAGAAGGGTACTGTGCTTATCAGTCTATATATGTATGTATGTATGTATGTATGTATGTATGTATGTATGTATGTATGTATGTATGTATGTATGTATGTATGTATGTATGTATGTATGTATGTATGTATGTATGTATGTATGTATGTATGTATGTATGTATGTATGTATGTATGTATGTATGTATGTATGTATGTATGTATGTATGTATGTATGTATGTATGTATGTATGTATGTATGTATGTATGTATGTATGTATGTATGTATGTATGTATGTATGTATGTATGTATGTATGTATGTATGTATGTATGTATGTATGTATGTATGTATGTATGTATGTATGTATGTATGTATGTATGTATGTATGTATGTATGTATGTATGTATGTATGTATGTATGTATGTATGTATGTATGTATGTATGTATGTATGTATGTATGTATGTATGTATGTATGTATGTATGTATGTATGTATGTATGTATGTATGTATGTATGTATGTATGTATGTATGTATGTATGTATGTATGTATGTATGTATGTATGTATGTATGTATGTATGTATGTATGTATGTATGTATGTATGTATGTATGTATGTATGTATGTATGTATGTATGTATGTATGTATGTATGTATGTATGTATGTATGTATGTATGTATGTATGTATGTATGTATGTATGTATGTATGTATGTATGTATGTATGTATGTATGTATGTATGTATGTATGTATGTATGTATGTATGTATGTATGTATGTATGTATGTATGTATGTATGTATGTATGTATGTATGTATGTATGTATGTATGTATGTATGTATGTATGTATGTATGTATGTATGTATGTATGTATGTATGTATGTATGTATGTATGTATGTATGTATGTATGTATGTATGTATGTATGTATGTATGTATGTATGTATGTATGTATGTATGTATGTATGTATGTATGTATGTATGTATGTATGTATGTATGTATGTATGTATGTATGTATGTATGTATGTATGTATGTATGTATGTATGTATGTATGTATGTATGTATGTATGTATGTATGTATGTATGTATGTATGTATGTATGTATGTATGTATGTATGTATGTATGTATGTATGTATGTATGTATGTATGTATGTATGTATGTATGTATGTATGTATGTATGAGGTTTCCTTTGCGGTACTATATAAACCGAACGCGTAGACCGATTTTGACGATTCTTACGTCAATCGATTCGTCTTAATTCGGGAAGTATCACTAAATATATGACAGTAGTCAAAATTTAATATGGCGGCCAGCAGACGCCATTTTGTTTCTACGAAATTAATAAAAAGTCGGCGAACTATATCAAAATGGGTATCAATCGACAGGTATTTGAAAATAATTTTTAGGTTTCTCTTATCATTTTTAATTTCGAATGACCATTTAGGATCTGTGACGGTTTCAAATTATTTTGTTTTATATTTTTACGCAGTCGGGTTTTTTGATTTTTTAAATTTATATCTTGTTATTTATTTTTTATTGTTACAAATGCAAGAAGCAATTGTATTTTATTTTTAAGCGGAGAATTTGATGGGACTCGAACCGACAACCTCTGGCATGACAGGCTAGCAAACTACCCACTGGACCATAGGGCAACTTATATTTCAATATTATAAATACCAGTTAAGCTATAATTTGAAGTTTGGCTTTTGTACCCTCTATAATTTGAACTGCTAATGCGATGTGTTTATGTTTTAGCTTTATTTTTTTAATTTTAATCAAAGTTTTGTTAATTTCGATTTTTTTTATTTCCTTTTCGAGAACTCAAACTCCTGTTAATATGAACTCTCGATTACGTAAACTTTTTCTGCGGTTCCCGAACAATTCCAAGAGTGGTTTAAATATCACAAAATTAGGGTCGAAGATATCGCAAAAACGGTAAGTTTGGACTTGGTGTACCTAAATCTATTAGAAACAATGAATCTTTAAAGTATCTTATTAGTTCTAAATCAATTTGATTGATTTCATATACCAAATTATAATACCGGTAGTAGAGTTTCGGTAGCGGTATATACCGATACCGATGTAACTCAAATGCCGCTACCGCTAACGATACCGAAATAAAAATAATTTTAATACCAATACCGCTAACGATACCGTTATTCGTTTCGGCTGCCAACTTTGAAAATTTTATGCTGATTGGATTATTCGTTTGGATGATTTATTTCCAAAATATTTTGATTCTCACCAACTATGGGTTGTTGTTATATTTGCGAAGAAACTATAAGGTAGGTCGCATTTTGGTACGAATAATTATTTGAAATTGACATAACTTTTAACATTGTCGGTCGATTTTGTAAAAATATATTTAATTAATTGAGTTATAAATTTTAGTCGAACTGTATAGTTTTTATCCAAAGTTATTTGACTAGTTTGGCATAAGTTCGTTTTTAGCTTAATCTTTTGATTAAATTATTTTTTATTTAAGAAAGAAATTCTAAAGCATGTAAATATTGAACATTCAAAGAAAAATTTGGATGTACGGAAGGTAGAACTGACACCAGATGTTTCGAGACCACCACAGTCTTCTCATCAGAGTCCTTTTACCTACAATGCCAAGGACGGCAGATGAGAAGATTGTGGTGGTCTCGAAACATCTGATGTCAGTTCAACCTTTCGTACATACAAATTTTTTTTTGAACGTTCAATATTTACATGCTTTAGAACTTCTTTCTTAAATAAAAAACTAATTAAATAACTTTGGCTAAAAACCAAACTAATTAAATAACTGAATATATTTTATTTAAAAAAATAGCTTGCTTTTTAATAATGTATAAATCTTTGCAAAGAATTATTTTAGGAGATGCTAATTTTTGAGTTTTCCATTTTTGAGTTTCTCAAGTCAAAATGAAAAAATGGAATAACTTTTATTTTGTCCTACAATTATTTTTATTTTTTTTTTTAAGACCTATACTCATTTTTGTATAGTATTTTTTCGTAAAAATCATTGCAAGACCAACCGTGAAGAATAAATAAATAAAATAAGTACACTTGTTCCTTGGAATATTAATCAAGCCCAATTCTTTCTGAATTAAGACGTAACGAACCTTAGTCTAATAATCAATTGGGATTCACATGCAAATACGTTCGAAATAATCATATTAATAAAAAATTAAGTACACATGTATATTATTATCTAAAATTCATGATTGATTCTCAGTTATAACGTTTTTTATGACCGTCAATAGCATAGAGTTATTCCACCTCAAACCAATTAACGGGTGGAGTTCACCATCTTTGATTTTGATAAAACTTTGTGTGGAATTTTTCTAGTATGTATATTTAAGTAATGGATATCAAATTTTGGATTTTTAACTTCATGGTTTATGGAGATATGACGTTATCAAAACTAAAAAAATTAATCTATAAATTTGAGTTCACTTAAAAAATTTTTGATATTTCCAAAAGTGCTTAAGTTACAGATCTTTAGCAACATACCGCCTGAAAGGTTATAAAACTCCCTCTACAATGACGTAAGCTTAAATTTTTTAAGAGCACAAAAATATTTTTAAAAATTTTTAGATACCCGAAATTTAAAATCGCCATATCTTAAATAACGGCAAATTTAAAATTTTCTAAAAATATATATTTTGTTTCACTTTTACATCTACCGAGACAAAGTGGTAAAATTCGTATATATAAAGTTATCGACAAAGGTTATAGATATAGAAAAATTAGTAGAATCTTTAATTACAGTAGTTTGCTTTAAAAATGAAACTTAAAATAAAACCGGTTACTAAGATAATTAGAAACCAGTTTTAAATTCATTAACTCTTTCTAAGAACCGTGATTGTTTAAAATAATTACGTTTTTCGCGAATATCTCTAAAACGATTCGTAGGCAAAATAAAAGAATTTCAGTTTCGGGTTCAGCGATCGATAATTATCTTAGAAAGCACTCTTATATTAAGTTTCATTATTATTGCAAATTAATGTAATTAAAGATTCTGTTAATTTTTCTAGCTTTTTCCACAAATTTGTCTATAACTTTATATATAATAGTGTTTACCAATTTATGGTTAAGTAATTTCAGTACACATGAAAGTGAGCCAAAACATATACTCTTTGAAAATATTAAAATAAAGTATAATACGGCCACAGCCGTATTATACTTTATGTTACATTTTTTCCACTTGGACTAACTATGTTTAATTTGAAAGGTTTTTTCTTTAATGAAATAACTACAAAATCGATGTAATTTTAGACAAGGAGAAATTTTCAACACAAATTTAAACAATATATGATCGTAAATTTGAAGTAATATTTTATAGTGTATATAATAATATTCCCGCTTTGGGACTAAGAGGTATATGTACATAGATATGAAAGTGAACCAAAACATATGTATTATGGCGCTTATTATTATAGCGATTTGAAATTTCGGATATATATATATATATATATATATATATATATATATATATATATATATATATATATATATATATATATATATATATATATATATATATATATATATATATATATATATATATATATATATATATATATATATATATATATATATATATATATATATATATATATATATATATATATATATATATATATATATATATATATATATATATATATATATATATATATATATATATATATATATATATATATATTTATATTTTAATTTTTACTGAGGGCAAAAAAATTTTATCACACTATCCTGAAGAGCGTCTTATTACCTTTAAAATGGCATATTCTTGAGCTCTGTAACTCCAATATTATTTTAGATATGTGTAATTATGTAGAAAAACTCAACTATTTTAGATATATTTTTTATATATTGATCACGTTATATCTCCTTAATTAGGTGACCCAGGAACTCCCCATTTTTATCTGTGTTTTAATTATAATAAAAACAGTCAATACCGAGTTTCATCAAAAAGAGCGGATGAGGTCCATTTCACCCTATTTTTTAATTGATTTGAGCTGGAATAACTCTATAGCAAAATATATTATACTGAAAAAGCAATTGGAAGCTTTTTTATAATGCGGAGAAATTCTTACAAAAATATCTTTGTTGAATTGCACTATTTTACTTAAGACATAAATAAATACCTTATAGATCCTTAACACTTTACCAATTTCATTAAGAGCTTGATTAAAATGTAAACCTCAGGTCTGCGTATAAGCCTCGATGATTCTCAATAATCACAATCAATTAATATCAAATCACTCCTGCCAATTATAGTTTTATTAACTTGCTCTTTTTTCCTTCAAATTAGTTAGAAACAAATAATAGTAAAATAAACATACAACAACAGAACAACGTTTTATTTTAATTAAAATCTAAAAAAAACCCCAAAGAACCGTGTTAAAGACAAATTGTTACAATTTCTATTCAGCCACAAAAAAGTTCATCCATTCACTCGTTTATCCATCCAGTTACCTGTGGTTGGTTTATCTTAACCAAACAGTTTACAGAAAAACAAGAGACAAAAGCAAAAAGGAAATCTAAACAAAAATGCTTAGACACCTGAACTTTAATGTATTTAAGTTTCAGCGGTTGTGTGTATTTAAAAGCACACAGATGTACACACACGGTGGTACTCTAACTATGAATGAAAAATAAACTTAATGAATAAACCATTAGTTACTTGTACTTAAATACAAACATTAAAACCAATAAATAAATGGCATTGCAACCACAACTACGCAAAGTTGTAAAAACGACAAATAAACTAGTATATATTTTATTAAAATAATGATGCATTTAGTAACAAGATGTAAATTGAATTTTTATCATAAAAATATTCGAAGATTAAAATCACTCACATGAGCATGTTAATGAACGCAATTAGAAAAAGTAAATTGAAATTTGTTAACCCTTTGAGGTTTCAAAGGGCATTATTACCAACATAAGATATTTCTAATAGTTTTTTTTAATAATTTTATATAAGAAAACGAGATATTATATTAGGGTTTCCGTCCAAAACTTATTGAAAATTGCTTAGAAATGAGATAGTATTTATGTTTTTGTGTGGATTATAAAATCTTCAAGCATATACATAGAACAGCGTACATTCATATATAAAACACGCAAGCAAACGAGAATATGACACTTACTCTTCATATTGATGACATTTAGTCATCATATATATGTCACTTAATCTAAAAACGAATAATGCTTTTATGTCTACTCTGTGTTGTAGATATTTTCAATGGTGACGTTGCTGAGGTGGTTAAGGCGTTGGCTTATAAACATGGGATGAATTTGGGAGCCTAAGATTATATTAAAATTAATACTAAAATAAAAACCAGTAAGAGTAAGAAAAATATGCTTAATCATTCCATTGACTGTTGTCATTATTGTTGATGAAAATATGTCCAACTATTGTAAATGTACTATTGTAAATGGTGACAAATATCGTGTAGTCAAAAACGAAGGCACTTCTTATAGTATTGATGTCAAATTACATTTGCATTATGACGGTTTTTTTATCAGTGTATAAGAACCAATGTGTAATAACATTTATTGATTTTATATTGATTTGGTAAAGTAACCGTTCTATAATATCTTGAAACTGGTTCCACATTTTTTAGATTGAGTTTTGTTATATATTTCATTTTTGCTTGAGCTTTTGAGGTAAAGCTTACGAGACAGTGATCTGAAGGCAGGCACACTGCTGTGGTGAGATCGAGATCGAGATCTCATAGATCAAGACGTCGAGAAAGACCCAATATTATATGGACAAGATTCACACATGCGGAATGTAGATCCAAATCAACACGGTCGCAGATTAAGATCATGGCACAAAACCGACAGCAATGGACTGATTTTTTCCGCCCTATGCTCCGACTAGGAATTTTCATGTAGTTTACTAGTGTATTGTATTTATTTGCGTCTAGTATGTATTATGTACATGTAAATTGTAATTGAAAGAATGAAAAAAATAATAAAAAAAATATAGAAACGCCCTCACTCATTATATATTTTTTTTTCAAATCTATATTTTGCCTATTTCGATATATTAGAGGTTCACCTTGACGAAAAAATAAGAAATGGTACTGCTAAACAAAGTTCAGAAAAATACACACACTGTAAAAATCTCGTACATAAATGTACACAAACACAGCTCAAAATAACCAAAACATCTCTATTTTCATATCAATTATGTGTGTCTCCCAGGGATGATAAATTAAAAAATGCATTTCGTACCAACGAGCTTCTAAAATAGTACCTTTTCGGCGCAAATAGTACTAAAATCTTTTTTAATTTTTGTAACCAAGTACGCCACTCGATTTTTATTGATTTTATGTGCTCATTGTGTCAAAGATCATATATGGCCTTGTTTTCTAAAAATAGTTTTGATAAATTCTTTTTCAAATAATGGAGCCAAAAATCAAATAATTTAAATTTCAATTTATCTCAATGAAACTTCACTTTTGCCATATGGCAAAGAACCTACTTACTAATTTCTTTATTATTAATGTGTTACCTTCTAGTTAAGCAAACTTGAAGTTTGCTAAAAAAAAATTAAATTCGTTCACAGTTGATAAACAAAACATTTCTTCTATTAAAATTTGAAATCCAACATTTCTGTGTTTTTCTTGAATAAATGCGTATGTCGATTACGTAGATTTTAAGTTATTAATGCAAAATAGCTCTATTTTAAACGCTTTTTACATGAGAGTAAAAATTTTCGGGATATCATGAATTAGTTTCGATATTTTTCATGCACAACAAACTGACTTCTATATTGATTCCATAAATTTTTTGCAATAACGACTTGAGTATTCCTGTGTGATGGATCATTTAAACACTCAAGCAGAGATACGATGTTATTATCTAAATACATTTTGAAATCTTTTTAAATATTTTGTTGAATTTTGCTTAGTAAATGTTAGTTATGTCGACATATACGGTTTTAGGCAAACTTGCTAGGATCTCGTTCGTAGCTTTATTTTTGTCTGAAGTTTTTACACAAAGTTATTTTGGCAAATATATGCCGAGTGTTAAAAAAATCAAAGATATTCATACCGTGGACACAATTCCAGAAATATTTTGTTTTTGAAATATTGTAAAATATTAAGACATTATCTATATTTTGCCTATTTCGATATATTAGAGGTTCACCTTGACGAAAAAATAAGAAATGATACTGCTAAACAGAGTTCAGAAAAATACACACACTGAATAAAAATCTCGTACATAAATGTACACAAACACAGCTCAAAACAACCAACACATCTTTATTTTCATATCAATTATGTGTGTCTTCTAACATATTTTTTTCTCATTTATTTAGTTTTCTCTTTTTCTGCTCAGATTTGTACTGTGTAGTTACGACAAACAATAAACACAGCACACAAGGTCTTATTATCTTAGGACTTCTTTGTTTGAAACACAACAACAACGTTTTCAAAATATTGTAAAATATTAAGACATTATGACTTGATAAGACACCGTTTGAATCACCCAATTGTGTTTTAAAAATTAAGATTTGGCCACACTATACCCCAAACAACAAGGAAATTTTATCACAAAGGCTCGTGCAACTTATACGTATAGTCTTAAAAACTGCTATATAGAATAGTTTTATAAAATAGTTGCTTAAAAAAATTATACCAATTAAAGAAATGGGAATTTTGGGGCTTTAATTTATTTCTATGGGACTCATATATTTTCATATATTTTCCCGCTAACACTGGAATAGGGTGATCGATTATTCGACATTTTCCAGAAACCGGTTTTCGAATAGTTCGACTATTTACTAAAAACCGGTTACGGTTTTTAAATTCAGAAAAATCCGGTCGACCGGTTTTTTTGTGAGAAAATTATAATGCAAAAGTTTTGATTTTAATTTGCTTAAAAAAAGATTTAACAGTTCATGTAAATATTATCCGCATAAACACATAACTTTGAAAATAAGGGCAAGTTCCTATTTAAAAATTTCGGCCGTTAATAGTACTGAGATCATAAATATACCATCTAATTTCTAAGCTTGGAAACAATTTCCACATAATTCTTACCAATATTAGAAATGTAAAAAAATATTGCCAAATATCAGGATGCCTAAAAATGAGATGGTATTGTGCCTATCAAGAACTTGGTCTTCATTTTGATCTCAGTAATTTTAATGGCCAAAACTTTTGAATAGGAATTTGACTTTATTTTCTCATTAATGTTTTTGTGCGGATCTGACTTCTTTTTTCTAATTCATTGTTTGGTACAACACTATAATCGCTATAATTTCAGATAATTTCTAGTTGCACATTATAGTACCCCTTATATGCGGCACGCCTTTCCATTACTTGATCAGCACAGTTTTTTCTTACTAAAAAGACCTTTCCAGGAGGATTTACAATCAAAACCCGAAAAAAAATTTATTCACACATATAGGGGGAGCCCTAGTGCACAGATTTACATTTTTTTCTTTTTCTTGTGTATTTCTTGACATTCGCGCAACAAGCATTTTTTTCCCAAGATGGATGTCGAACTTCATATAAAATAGTAAGCTTGATATAAATTATACATCACAATGCCAATTTAATTCGCCCCTGCTACCATCTTATAAAATTAGTTCACCTTATTGCATGCTTCAATAAATGCTCATGAACAAAAATACTTAGGAAAAAGTTCGTCAAAAAATAATAAAATATACAATCGCAAAGTATTCCACTGGGCCGGTTTTTTAATTAAAAAAAAACCGGACTATTCGACATTCGAAAAATCAACATTTTGAAAAAACCGACAACCGTATTGCAGGAAAAACCGGATTAAAAACCGGTTGAAAAACCAACGCGATCACCCTACACTGGAACCGCTTCAGCTGTATACGCATGAGTAATATGATGGAATGTACTATCATATTACTCATACGTAATTTAAGAAAATTCGCATTGCGTAAAAAAAATGCCCGTTCAATATATCGTTAACATTTTTTGAACATAAGAGGATTGCTATGTTTTATTTAATAAATAGTTAAGAAATAAAAATTAAAAATGAAGTTTGTACTATTTTCATGCAGGTAAATAAAATGTTTCGGAATATTTTACTATTTTTATAAAATCTGCTTTCCTGGCCACATTTTTAAACGGGCAGGTAACAATTAAAAGCCAGATTAATTATATTACCGTTCTACAAAATTGAACTTTTGGTTGTGCACATAGAAAAAATTTTTATATTCTGAAAGAGGAGCAAAAAATAAAATACACGTGTATTCCACTTTTTCTAGATTAATTCGTATATTTGCAAAAAATGCAAAAAAAAATTAATCATAACATCCGTATTCCACATAATAAACTTTTTATCGCCTTTATCAAAATCCCTTACATGGCGGGACTATCGGATATAAACTTGTATGATTCTATAAAGACGAATACATAGATAAATAAATACTTTTCTTTTGAGTACTAACAAATTTATTTAAACAGCTTCTGATGCTGAATTATGTACATACATAAGAAATCATAAAAAAAGTTTCTATGCAAAAAATTAATTAAGTTATTGAGATAAAGTTTAAGTATAAGGAAAGTTTGGATGCTTATTTAGGTGTTTATATGAGTCCGTATTTGTTTCGCGACAAAGCAACCAACAGTACTCTGACAACATGTGCCTTATATATGCTAATTCTTGGTGAAACCGTTCTCCATGTTCATTACTAAAGCTTTCTTAGTTTGATGGAAAACCCCCCAAATGGTTGTGGAGGAAGTGTATCTGAAGTGACATGTTGACTCACATCTCTTGGTAGCCATCAATCATATCCTTAACAATGTCCTTGTTATTTTTAGCAATTTTATTGCCAAGAAAGTTCTCTGTAACATTTTCAAAAGCTATCCATGACTTATTTTCTACAGGGAAAGAAAGAAGAAGAACTGTTATGAAAACTAAAATCAGACAATGTGCAGAAGTGACTGCTAAAAGTCATAAGACGTAGATCAAAAAATGTGCAGACTACTCTGTTAAATGTCTTAAAGGAAATTAAATTGCCTTCGGATAATGTGCAGACTATTCTGATATTAATCGGATAATATTTCAGACAATGTGCAGAAACGTCGTACCAGAAAACTGCATACTGCTCCGCCAATGTTTGAGGGAGTTTTAGACAACTCGGCTGGTTGTCTGGTAAATTCTCAGAATTTTTCCGATGTTAGACATGTCGGCCAAAATTGTTTCCTGGGAAGAGGGAACACCAATACGTTCTTATTTCCCTTTTGTTTGCTGAGCTGTCAAGAGTGACTCAGCAATATCCTCCGTCTCATGTCATGCCAGTACAGCCTGTTCACATGTTCATAGCACATAAGGGTATGTTATGAATGTCATTTTTGTTTTGTGCAAAATAACATAAAAAATACGAATTGATCTAGAAAATCTGGGAGAACGGGTATTCTATTTTTCGATGTAGACTCAGAATATATAGGTCTTCTTCATGTGTACAAAAGTGTGTAGAACGGTGTATTAAATGCATCTAATAAAATTTTCAAAGAAATGTTAAAATCTCGATGAGCGTTTTTTTACCATTAATTTAGAATTTCGTAGACAAATTAATTATGTTAGTCCAATGCTGGATGTAGCGTGCATGCTTTAATCAATTTAAAATTTCAACTCCAGTAATTTTTTAAGTCTATTCTCTTGCATTATGGAAAAAAATTTAGCTCTGAAAAAATTTTGAGTAAAATTTCCAAAAATTAAGTTCTATTTTTGTCAAAATTTTGCCATCTTTCACCCTCATTGCTGAGTCTTCACTTTCAGTTTTTCATGGCTACAAGAACTGAATTGAGATAACTGAAAATTTTCTTCTGCAAATTATCAAGGATTTTGCTAAAAATCATAAAATATTTTTATGAAAACTTTGGCTGTGATTTTTACCGGAGATATTTACAAAATCATGAACAAAGTCGGCCAAAAACTAAAATTTCAAAGCCAAATATCTCTGCAAATATTAACGATACCTTAATGAAATTAAATGTATTTTCTTTGTCAATTGATGAGCTTTACAACAAATTGCAGCTCATTAAAATTAGATAATATTTACAAAAGCTTTGAGGAAAACAAAGATTTTCATACTCGTGATAGTCAAGTTTTACACCCTGTTGGTCACCGTGTGTTTTAACAAGGTGGTCCAAGTTTCATCATTTTTAAAGCTTAGGCACTCTTCTATTATTTTTACATATACTGTTTGGCAATTTTTAAAGATACAGATTTATTAACCCTTTTTCCAATTGGAACCACTGTGCGCTTGTGGTATATTCTAAAATTAGAATAAGTACACAGAAAAAAATTCATTTTTCAATTCAAACACAAAATTCTCTGAATCAAATGTTAATTTGTTCAATTAACGTCCTAAAAAGAAATTTGTAAATTCAAATGCAGAAGTTTGTAATAATTTGTTAAAAAAAACACTGATTTTTTTCAATTAAGTTCTTTAATCAGAAAGCAGAACTAAAAATCAAATCAAAAAATATCATATTTTTATCAAGTTGCCGACATTAAGTGAAGTAAAAATGAAATGATATAATAAGTCAATCATGTTTGTTAAAAAAAACAGTATCATGTTTTTTTCTGTGTAATATGTGAACAATCCCGTACATAAGTACAAATTTATAATTTGATGTAGTGTGCTTACTTAGCACATCCTAAAGGTAACAACCTAAATATGTAAGTGATTAATTTAAAACGATATTTTTCATTCTTAAATATAAAACTATTTCGATAAAATGTAGTTTCAAAAAGTTATTCGAATACTCGAATGATAATACTACTTGCGACTTACGTACCATATTCCCTGACCTACGACTACCTTATATATTAAATCCTATATAAGTAGCCATTTTTCAGAATGATTAAAACTTTGTTTAGACAAAAACCTCATATAAAACACATGTTTTACTATTTTCAAAGATATCTTTCACAAATAAGGCTTTTTTGAAAATTATTTGCATTACAAATAACCAGAGCCATTCCAGAAAACAAATGCCATACACACACCAAAAATCCTAAATTTTATTTTCACTAAATAAATTCAATGAATTATTAAATATTTTGTATAGAAACGGACTTAAAAACTACTTTGTAAATATAGAAAAAATATCTCAAGAGTTTCATTGAAAAAAAAATAACAATTTTTTCTTTCAGTGAAAAATTTTCCAAATCTATAAAACAATTCCACTTTAAATATTTTCAAATTCTAAACAAAATAATTTACTGAATGAAACAAAATTATTTACTAAGTTGTTTAAAAATGCTTACAATTTCTAAACAAAATAGTAGTTTACATTAGTTACATTAGCCACTCGGAAATAAAATACTCAGCGTCGTGACGAAGTCGATAAAATGTGGCAACGCTTGCTGTATGTTTTACATTGAAGTCGTTCAATTTTGACAACGATTACGACAACCGTAATAAGAGGCATTGTATCGGCTTATACATATATTGTATTAATTGATAAATTACAAACAGAGTAACAAGCTTATGTACATATGCACTTTCCATCTTTGGTTAGGTTACCGTAATTTATAAGGCTTTTAGCTTATTACATAATATTTTCCAATATCAAAAAGCGATAAAAACGTTAAGTTAGATTAGACTATTAAAACTGCCGATGTACTAACGTTTAACTAAAACTTGCAAAGACAAACGTTTCACTTTCGAAAATTTGAAAAGTTTCCAAATACATTAACAAAGTTGATACTAAATTTATTATGATTATCATGTTTTTTGTGATAGACGTCAATACATAATTAATGGTTTGACCATATATATTACACCACTATCAATTCATCAGAAACATTATAAGAAACAAGTAGTCGATATGATAGTAGATTTCACCAAAAAATGAAAAAAAAAACACTACAATATATGTGTAGTATCAGCATTTAGAATACACATCAATCACCAAACATTAGAGTATATTCTACAATAAGCAACTGTTATGTTCACTAACGACACTATACAAACCATTTAAGTCATAATATTACCAACACACTCCATATTTCAATTACACAATATTCAGAATAGATGAAGGCGGATACACAATCAGTGCGATTCTCACTAGTCAGTCAATTAGGCAAATAGCCAGCCGCCCATTAAGTTTCGTACGTTTACCCAGTCATTCAACCCGCCCGCCCGCCAGCCAGCCAGCCGACTAGTTATTATTTTATGACTTTACTACTCAATTATTAAGCATTTTTGAATACTTTATTAAACATGTACTCATGCATATTCTCAAGCGCTCTTAAACACATTTTAAAATTATATGACCGTGTGTTTGTTAAACATTAATGCAAGTACATAGTTACAACAAGTATGCACCCAGCCACCGCCACCAACAACTAAATATAATAAATAGTTGTAACTGTAGTTGCTGTTGGTGTTGCAGTTCAAACATGGTCTGAATTTAAGCGCCAGTCTATAGTGCGATTGAATGGATATAAATTTATTGTTTTGCATATTTATTCAATAGTCGTAATGTTGCAGTGATTTTTTTCTAATAGATTATGCAAATTATATTTTAGCGGTTTAGATTGTAATACAGAAGTTAAATGTTTTTTTTTTAATTTTATTTTCTCATGTTTTAATAAAAAATTCACAAAAGTCTTTAGCATTTTGCGATTTTAAAATACCCTGCAATAATTTAATTTTGTGTGCATATCAAACAGACAGCTACAAAAGCATTATTGACAATATTTTGATTACAATAGAGCCATTAATTATTATACTTTTATATGGTAACTTGACATTAATTAGAGTGTTCATGAAAGGGATATTTTTGAAAAAATCGGGTAGCAGATTATTTTAAAGAGAGTAATTCTGAGTGAATGTAACAAATAGGTGTGCCCCATGGCTTTTAATTTTAGTAAAACAAATTGAAGACTATCTTGTAGGTACTAGAAAAACCTACCCACCATTTTTATTTATAATTGTATAGCTTCTTTCATACATACATTTCATACATTTTTATGTATGCTCTACAGGGATGGCAAAGTTGGTACAATTGTACCATTTTTTGGTCTAATTCGGATTTTAAAAGTACAATGGTACACCAATGGCTTATTTAGTACAATTAATAATTTTTTCCATTTTTTTAGGAAACCTTATTGCAGTTGTTTTATTGTGATCAAATATTTTATCCTTTCGTCCACTTGTACATGTGGCACTTTTATCTGAATTAAGAGCCTTTTTTTGTAAAACGCAACAACAAAACACATAAAAAATTCGTCAACGCTTAGAGTTAAGTTTTACAAAATAAGGCTCTAAATTTAAAATTTTCGAAGTATTGAAAACAAAGTTCGGCTTAAAAGTGGTCAAAACGTCTCTATAATTTCAAGCTCTTAGTGATCATGATACTTATTAGAGTCTGAAAAAATAAATTTTTTATAAATTTATTTGCATTGTAGTAAAGGTAAATTTTTCGGAACTTTATTGAGACTATGTATGTCGTTCTACCTTCGAATAGCTAGTATGTGAGCTATTTTAGATTAGAAATTGCAATAGCTAAATCCGACTTAAGCACAGTTTCCCTTTTGCCACAGATACATATATGCATAGAAAAGTTATGTATTTTCTGTACTTAAGAAATGTTTCTGGTTTCAAAAATCTGTTTTGGTACAATTATGCCCAAAAAAGTACAATTTTAGAGAACAATTGGTACAATTTTAAAATCTCATATGCCATCCCTGATGCTCTAGCTTCTTAAGTAGAAAAGATATTGAAACGATTCATGTTTTCTTTTATAGGAGAGTAATGATCATTTTATATTAGAGTATGCGAAACCCGGAATTTTTCATGAAGCCGGATTTCGAATTATTTGAAAAATAACTTTTTGTCAAAAATACGTTTTCGAATACGGTTTTGTGCAAATAAGCCGGTTAACCGGCTTTTAAAAAATATATGTGCAAATTTTATTCATGTGATCTTTTCCTTGAAATAAGTTGTTTCAAAGAAATTTAATTACACAGGCGCTAAAAAGAGTGTCCTCAGTTTCTTCCTATCAGCTACAAATTTTTTTAATGCGCATGTCTAATTTTTGGATCAATAAGAAATGAAAACAATTACCTGCATAATATGCTCAAGTAGTTTTATGATTTGATCAACTCTTTCAGAGTTATTCACAAATTAACAAAATTTTTCTTTAAACAAACTCATAAAAATGTAAAACTGCAAACACCTGCTAATTTCTGTTCTCCAGGACAGGTGTCTTACAGGCAAAATAATCCATATATCATGAAAATCTGTGGACAAATGTTGATTTTATTAGCAATTAAGTGAACACGCTTAAAAAGTACTTTCGTTAAAATTTTTTTTTTCAAACAAAACATAAATTTATTTCCCAAAGAAGTTTGTATGAAAACGGTATGACCGATTTGGATGATTCTTTTCTTTTTGTTGTTGTTGTATTCAGAACCTCAGGACGAATCCTGTATGAAAAAAAAATTTGAAATGCAACTAATGAGGTAAAATGTCGGGCTTTGGGCAAATTATATTTTTAATATTCGTTTGAAATATATTGGAAATTAAACTACTTAAACGATATTTATAAAATTTTCAGTTTGTTACTAATTATCCATAAAGAAGAGCACGCAATAAACTTTTTGATATGTAACGGCAGACGAGTCGGTAAACCATCGGCACTATTCGTTTTCTCCCCCAAACGGAAACACTAAAAATAACGTTTATCGCCAAACGTTACGATAAAAGCATTAAAATCAATTTCGACTCGAAGAACTGATTGAGCGAAACCAGAACGAGCAGCTAGTTTTTTTCATAAATAAGGCGGTAAATTTTAATACGTTATCAATAGCAATTAAGGGTTTGTTTTAAAACAAATAAGCAATTGGTTTAAAAAAATGAAATTGATCAGATTTCAATAGCTTTTAAAGAAATAACGTCAAGTACACAGAAAAAAATAAGTTTCGTTTTTGATAACAAAAATCCCGGTATTCAATAATTTTTTTTTCAAATTTCCTGTGATAAAGAATTCCCCTATATTGATAACAAAATTATTTCAAAATAAAAATATATATATATAAATTAAAAAAAAGTTGACATGGCTGGAATACGAACCCGGGCTTTCCGGACGTAAAGCATACACTCTCTAGCTGAGCCATATCCCATTTATTTTTTTATGGGATACAACTTGTTTTAAGTACTTATGTATAAAAAGAAAAGAAATAACCGGCATGGAAAAGAAATACTTACAACGAAATATTTTATTATGTTAAAGATAAATGTTATTGAAATTCATATTTTTTTAATAACATGGTTTTATTGAATATAATTCTTGTCTATTTTTTTCTGTGTATGTAACAGAAATTTGTTTATGTTTTTGGTTTGATAAATTTCATAAGTAACATACTTAAATAACAAACATGCACATACACACATTAATTAACATACTTAAATAATATTTTTAAAATAATGTATGGGACAGCATAACGAAATTTCAACGGATTTTTTTGCATACATATTTTTAATTAAACTTGAGGTAGAATAAAATAACAGTTTGAAAAAATGGAAAAATACCATTTGTGGTATCTTTTTAAAAAAATTTGTTTCAATAAAATCTAGATAATAATTTTGCTTGAAAAAAGTATCGACTAATCGATAATATAAAAGCCGGCATGCCGAATTATTCGAAAACACAAATTATTCGAGGCCAGTTTATAGTCAAGAAGGCAAAAAACCGGTTAACCAGTTTTCGGTTTCGGTTTTTGCATACTCTATTTAATATTGCTATGCAAAACTGAAAAGGAATAATTAAATGGCCAAAGTGGCCACTTGAAAATTACATAGTTTTTTTCGCATTTTATCGATTTCCAATTGAACCCTGTGTTGAATTCACTCAGAATTACTCAAGATGATTTCTTAACGGGTTCGACTGTTGTTTGATGGAAAGAAAACAGATTTGTTAGCAATTCAACCCTTATTTCGCGATACAACTTCCTTAACTCCGCCAGAGAAGGCTCGGCTGCGCAAGGATGTCCACAAAGTATGAGGAGCAGGATCAGATCCAGGGGGAGTGGTCATGTCCCCATCGGCTAGTCGCTCAGAGGGAAAAAAGCCAATCTAGCGACGGAAAAATAAAAAATTTTATTGAATTAAAAAAGTTTTAACACAACATCCAAGCAGACAATCAATGTATTTAAGCATAAAACTTATTTGTCACTAAGCTAACTTGTTCAGAAAATATTTGGTTGTATTTCTTTAATGATTTTTATATCAAATTTGTTGGCGTATTGTATCGGTAATCCTGGACGTTTTCGGACACAGCAACTTCTTTGTGATAAAGTGCTATTTTAAACGGTTTGCTTTATTTATTTGCTGTTTCAGTTAAGTTTTAGAAGCGTTAATTATAGAAAAATCTTGTTTTTAAAACTTTTATATTGACACTTGCAAGAGATGACTTTTACATCACTTTTTCCAATTTTTATGGTTCCGTACACCAAAAGTGTAACGACAGAATATGTAAAACTTTGGCCGCTACAAATATATGACAGCTGAAAATTAAAGGGAGTTCTAAAGCGAGCAACGAAAAATTTTGAAATACTAATGTAATTTACAGACACATATATAGATACTTTAACTTTTCAAAGTTAGTGTTAATTGGTGTAGTCTGTAGAATTGACTACACCAATTAGCACTGATATTTAAAACAATAAAAATTAAAGGGTGTTTTATCAATTAATGTAATTTTGTTATGTAATTTAGACAATATAAAGCAGATTGTATATTGGAAACCGTAAGAGGTAAACTCTTGAAATTTTCAAAACCGCTAAAACTAAAAAATTCCAAAAAAAATATCTAAACGAAAAATCGCCAAAACGAAAAAACCGCTCAAAAAAGTACCAAATTGAAAAAATCTATAAAGCGCAAAAAATCACAAAAACTGAAAAGATCGCCAAAAAACGGAAAAAAGTCGTCAAAACGAAAAAAGCACTAAAACTAAAAACATCATCAAAAAACGAAAAAATCGTCAAAAATTAAAAAAATTAAAAAAAAAAACAAAACGAAAAAAGCGCCAAAACAACAAAGAAATTGTAAAAATAAAAAAATAGCCAAAAACCGAAAAATTCGCCAAAACGAAAAAATTTCAAAAAAATCACTAAAACTAAAAAAATCATCAAAAACCGAAAAAATCCCCAAGACCGAAAAAAGCACCAAAACCGAAAAAACGCCAAAAAATTTAAATAAATCGCTAAAACTAAAAATATCGGCAAAAAGTGAGAAAAAAAATTATAAAAAAGAAAAAACGCCAAAACCAAAAAATCGGCAAAACTTAAAAGTCGGCAAAACAAAAAAAAACTAAAATTCACAAAAAAAACAAAAAATCACCAAAATTAAAAAGCGCCAAAACGACGAAAAGAAAGTTAAAAAATAAGAAAAAAAACTAAAATTAAACAAAAAAGCAAAACGAAAAAATTTTTTAAATGAAAAAAGGGCAAATACGAAAAACGATATATACATATGTGTATTCGCACTTTACTTAATTTATTTTTTATTTCTATGTATCATATAAACACATTGATCGTCCGCTTTAAGTTGTACAACATTTATTGCTAAAATCTAGTATCCAAAGCGACTAAACGGATCACGTTGTAAAAAAGTTATTATCATTAAAAAGTTAAGCAAAAGTTACGTGTGAGAATTTATATTGAAAAAAGGAATAAGATATAAAAAATTATTTTTCTTTTCAATATAATTTCTCCCACGAAATTTTCGTTTCATTTTATAGTATCATTAAATTAAAAGTTCTAAAAAAACTCCGAAGAAAATGGATGATAACTTCAAAATGGCTGTAGCATTCAAAATGAATGTAGGTTAGAATATAGGTTGGAAAGTAAACTAAATTAAAATCGATGTAGCCGTTTGGGAGCTACGATGCCACAGATATGCAGATTTATGCGGACTCATGCGGATACAGCTAGAAAGGAGGTGATATCTTCTAAGCCGCTAGACCTATTTTCTTCAAACTTAGCTAATATAAAAACAACTAATCAAAATATGTACAGCCGTTTTGGCTTCACAATGGCTCAGACAGACACACAGATACACAATTCTCCTTCTTGGTCGGCGGCTAAAAAGGAGCACTAAATAAAATATTTTATAAACTAAAAGGGAAATTTTTGTTTTATATAAGACTTATGGCGTTCTTTTTTTTAGAAAAAAATGTAACATGTTTTTACTTTTTATTACAAAAATCGCTATTTCGCATTCCTTTAAAGCAACAATTTACCTTAGTAAGGGATTTTACAATAAATTCTAATAAATTCTGTTTCACGAAAAATTATTATATTGCAAAATTTCCGTAAAAAGTGTAAACAATGCAACATTTTTTCTGTAGAAAAGAAAACGATTTTATATTGGAATAATGCAGCATCATTTCAACCTCTTAAATTTATTGGTAAAATTAGTCTAATATAACAACATTTAGCGCCCACTGTGTCAAACATTTTTTACAGGAGCTAAAGGCCACAGGATAATTCGTCAATTAATTTTTTGTATATCTGACTATTAGTTTGGCGCAAGATTGCCGCTAGATTGACTTTTTCCCTAGTGTGAATCGTTGTTGTTTGAAATTGAAAAATATTATTGTAATCAAATTGGATTTTGATGCTATCCCGACTGGATTATGGCCAATCGAATGTTGGCAGTTGTACAAGCTATCAGAGAAATCTTATTGAAAAAGAAGCTTTTTTACAATAATAAATAATTGCTAATACTGACCGTTTAACCGGTTATGTGTATAAATGTTAATAAAATTAGGCACTAGTTAGTTGCAACAACCGATAAAAAGTAAATTAAATTTTGAAAGAGAGTTTTTTAATTGCAAATACCAATAATTCGTACTAAAATTCAATTCATAATATTTTATTCGGTTGTGCTCATCATATTCTTTACTTAGTCATGACAAAAGTATACGATCGGTTGATGTAATCAATTTAAGAATTGTCTTTAGTATAATGATTCTCTTACCCAGCAAAAATATCCGTCTACCGGAAGCAGGTTTGTAAGGGAGAGATTTCAGTACTCTCCCTTACCAACCTGCTTCGGTATTATATGATTCTTGTATGGGATGTCCCACTTGGTAGGTCTGGAGGTATGAGCTTTTTTTGCGTATCTTAGATGCATTAACCTCATGTCTTTGATATATGTATATAATTAAAAAATTTTTGCTCTTTATGTCACAATTTCACTTACACTCGGATAAATTGTTTAATTGAAACTATTTTATGTTGTTTTTATATTTATTTATGTATTATGTGCTACAAATAGAGCTGAAAACTATATTAGACTACAATTTACTTTTATTAAATACTTTTTGCTCGCGTGTTACATCAGGAATCGATCCCACGATCTCCGCATTGTAGGCTAGAACACTAACCACTAAGCTACCGAGGCACATTTATTTTCATACACAATACGATAGAAGAATAAAAAATCAAATAACGAAGTAAAAATAACACTCGCATCCATATTTCTATCCACGTAAGCGAGAGAGTATGCACTATAAAAAAGTTTGAGTTGAAAAAAAATTCGGGTTTAAAAAACATGAAAAAAAACTTAAATAGCCGACCACCTTCCCCGTGTGTGCGCTAAATTTCTTCATTCGCTTACTTTATTGCAACCTCATAAGGCACGCACTGTGCTCTTTTGCGCATTTCCAAAGCCCTTCTATTAAGTCTTACTGCATCATTGTATCAAATTTATTTTTGCTGGGTATGGTATTGAACATGGGTTGTTTTTTGGCTTCATAGAAATTTGATAGCATATAGTATTTTCAACAAATATTTTATCGGCCGAACCATTTGCAAACCAAATATAAGCTAATGAATCATGCGATATGATCGTGATCTGATCTATTTCATCCTTTTTGATTATTTTATCACTATACCGTGGATTTATAGATGATGTTCGGTGAGGTTCTCTCAAATAGTCAGTTGTTAAAGTAGTGAATATGAAATGTTCTTAAAAAACGTGGTAGAACGAATTTTCAAGCTGACATTACTTAATTTTAATGCAAATTCTTAGTACATTTTACGAGACTTTGAAATAACTCTTTGACTTTCCCTCGTATTTTAAGCTATTTCAGACCACTTTATTCAAAAATACTTTTTGCATACTAAGACATTTTACATGAGTACGCAGAAGCTCGATAATGCTGAATTACAAATGTAGACATTTCCTTGGTTGAGCCAGTTTAGTATTTTTTCTCCTCTGGCGTATATGCACAATTAGCTTGTTTTACTAAAGTTTTCATGTATTTTCTATGCCGAAGTACACAAATTTACACTGCATCCGGTTTCGCCTGTTAATGCTTTTAAGCAATGCTGGACTTCAACCGGGAGAAAGGATACTGATTACAAGCATTTGGCTTAAAAACCTATACTTCTTTTTTTCCTCTTTTTAAATACACTTTGGTTTTTTGTTAAAATCATGCTTAATCGACAAAAAATAGGATGCTTTCGGAAAAATAAACTCTGATTGCGGTGATATTCACCACAAATGTTATCCATTAAAAGTGTTAAGAAATATAAATTTTGAAACCTCGGGCCTATCACATTTCTGAAAGACACCATCACGAAAATTCGAAAAATTCTATAAATTTGACTAAAGTGGCCAATAAAACCCCAACTATAATTTTTAAACTATAAAAATGAAAATGTTGTATATGATGATATTTTGTAGTTTAAAATAATGTTTTTGGTATGGCGTATATTTTGATTCTTTTAATATTAAGAAAATTCTTAAAATCACATTGTCCATAGATTTTAGTGGCGTAGTGTATGTTTTAAGGTACTTAGGATGTACTGTACACCGGAATAATGTTTTCTTTCCCATTTCGGCAATTGTGCAGCTAAAGCATTTGCTATCTTTGATCTATACTTGTCTAGAGTCATGGTGAATTTCATTTTCAATCCGAATCGCTTTCGATTTGGCATGGATTTACTCTATGGCCAATTTTGCATCATAAACTAATATTGCTCTTCAATTTATAGAGTGTAAAGGAGGAAAATACTATAAATGAAAAACGCCCCATAAAAATAGTTAAGCAACCAATATCGATTGCGTGAATATAATGAAAATCTGATAAAGATACTTGTACATGCTGCATAAAGTTGTATAAAGTGTCACATTTAGTTTGAGGCTAAATTAATAAAATGCTTTAATTTATTTATGTTGGCAGTACGTACACATGTAAGTCCTAGTGTATGTACATACACCCCCAGTAGGCCAAGTCTTCGAGACATCATCAATGCATGTGCGAAACAAGTATCTATTACAGACGAGGAATTGACGACAGTTCAAGCCAACTATTGACGATATTTTCGATCAAAGGGGGCAGAAGTCGTTGATGACAACGTTGGTAACTTTCTATTAAAATTATTTTCGATGAAATAAAATGTAATAATTGAATTGAACCCTCAATCTCCATGCTGATAGGCTAGTACGCTCGCTACCTACTAGTCTACCGAGGTACTCAAAAAACCTTATATGTGGCAACTTAAACTTTTTAATGTGCATAAATGGAAGCACGGCAACTTCGATATAGTTGTTACTCCTGTTGTCGGCAATAAAACTGTACAGACATCAGATTACATGCAGTTGCTCTGCATCTTGTCGTCAATAAGGCTTTGTAGCATATATATTCATAATCTTTTCAGGACAAATCCTGTATACACGACAACGTATGCCACCATGTCGCCATACTTATTTCTAAATGTATTTTATAGGCCGCAAATCATTGATTGTCTTGCAGACATCATCAAAGAATATGTCTTCGATAATAATTGGGCCTACAGGGCATAAATGTGCATGTATATACATATGAACGAATGTAGGTAAGCCATTCATATTTCGAGCTCGCACCCATACATTCCTTTTGAGTAAATAAATTTTTGTTTGTAGTACAAGTTTCATTCAAAAGTGTTAGTACAAAGTAGTTGCACGAGTATTTATGGACTTCTAAGTTGCACATGACTCTGTGGGAATTTCTTTTGTAGACTATGCAAATATTTGTTAGTAGCAAAACTTTTTATGACGTCTATTATTTGCGTTTTTTTTTATCAGTAGTTGTAACTAATGCTATAAATTTATTAAAAGCACTTGTTATTGTTATTTAATATCCGTTGAACTGATAATTTCTAAATAAAATTTAAATTGTTTTCATTTGAATAATAAGCTTATAAAAGAATCTTTTTTTTTGCTGAGGAAGTTCATATAATCTTGTACATTTCACATACATGGAAAAGAGAATTTTAAAAATCCTTAAATTATTTTCAGTACTAGCAGTTCATGTAAATAATAGTTTAGTCTCGGAATAAAAAATTAAAAAGCTGCAATTATGTATACAAGAGTGTACGCTGTATTAGTTGGCTAAAAAGTATCATATAATTATGTGTATGCGTAAAGTCAAAGGTCAAAAAATTCATTTTTTTTGTAAATATCTCCTTCATTTGAAAAGATAAGTTATTATTTGTCAAACTATTTAAAAATTTGTAGAGCATAAAATTGCTTACAAATTTCGTTTATAGCAGCTGTTTTTGATATTAAACAAAACCTTTTATAGCGTTAAAAGCCTTTCCAAAATAAGTGAAGCTTGTGAATCCTGATTGTTTATTAGGCTAAGGCTCATAACGTTTAATTCAGAAAGAAATGAACATGATTAATAGGACAAGGAAAAAAATTAACATCACCTCAATTTTTCAAGTGGCGCTACTTTGCTTTGCTATGGACGTTGAAATATTAAGTTGGCGCTAATTTTTGCTCTTGTACTTTGGAATTAGGGTAATTTTATTCCCGGAAATTTTTGTTTCCCGGAAGAGCGGGAAATAAAAAAGTAATTCCTGGGATCCCGGGAATTCCCAGGAATTGAAGAACGTCATAAAATATTTACCGAAAATTTTAATTTCGGTAATCTATTGATTTTATATGAGCATAATGAATCATTTAATCATTTTTTATTTTAAACTGAGCTTTATTTTAAAAGTATTTCAGAAACAAAACAGTTCCTAAAGAAATGAGATAAGAAATCAAAAAACTTAACTATTTATTATTTTCACCGATGGCAACTCTGGGAGAGTGCACTTTAATATCAGCTTGAGAGTGATTTAATTCTCGTATCCAATTTTCACGAAAAAGTTCTATATATAAGAATTAAATTCACATTCAACAGAGCCACCTTACAAGTGGTGATAAGCAAATACACGTGAGCACTGTGTACGTTGAAAAATTAAGTTGATGTTAATTTTTCCCTTGTTCCTTGGAATATTAATCATGCCCAATTCTTTCTGAATATAATATTATATTTATTTTAATCCAATTGCAAATAAAAATGTTCATCAGTCTTTTATAAAACTCAAACAAACAACACGAAATATTTTCTCCGCTAACAAAATATATGTTGAGTATTTTTTTATATTACACAGCGGAACAGTAGTTTTTGTTGTTTAAATAAAAATAGCTGATCCTTATGTTTTTTCATCTTGCAGCTCTAGTTTTAAAGTTATAGTGACATTTACCATTTGCATAATTTACACCACTGTATTTATCAAAAAAAAAAAAAAATAGAGACAATAATAAATATTTAAAATCAGTTTCAAAAACATGTTTGTTTAAAAAAGCTATCAAAATTTTTTTCTGTGTATAATGCTTCGAATGTTTATAAAACGAAGCCTTTACCATTCCGACCAAGTCATCTTGTCAAATAACGATAGCACAAAGTAAACAAAGATACGAAATAAATTACAATTTTAAATTGTTATTTTAACCAATAAATTGTTTATTCACAAAAATTGCAGCGACAATTTACATTAACAGTATGCTTACAATTTGAAGTGGTTAGATTAATCAACATATAATTTTGAGTGTATGCTGAGAGATTTGGGAACTTTCCAAAAATATAGTTGAAGTCCATTGATGGTTTAGTATAAGCACCAATGAAATGCACCCATTGACACAAGCTAACCCACAACATATGACAACTTTTTTATTTAACATATATTTAGAAAATTTTCTTTTTAAAAAGTTTTAACAACGATATATGAAAATAAACATTTATATTCTTTTGTTCAACCTGTTTTATTTTAAAATTTTTTATTATAAAATTATTATTTGCAATATATCGTTATATTGCTGATTCAGATGAAAAGACAAGAGTAGAAGTAAAACAATTGTTAATAAAATATACGAAAATGCCATAATAAATTTATTTTGCCAACAAATTGCAATATGGAACAATGTATGCATGTCCATGTATGTAAATCACTTTCAACTTAACAGAGCTAAACTAGACATAACAAAAACTTATTTATATGGAAGCAAATAAGAACAACAAAAAGAAACGTATAAACTGCATGACAGTCGACAAAACATTTGGTTTTAATAAACGCCATGGAAAATGTGTATGGATACTAGAGTGCTTGTTAATGACAAAAATATTCTATAGTAGTCGAATAGAGGAAAACACTAGATGTGTCTTTTTCTCATTACAACTGAAGTTGCGGTCTGGTTAAAAAGTAGAAACTCATTGATCATATCAAAAGATGAAGACTTATTCTATCTAGGAGCTGTTGTGCAATATATGATGAGTACTGGCTACACCGTGCAATGTTGCAGGTACGTTCCAAAAAATCGCAAATTTACCATTACTGATCATTTTAAATAACTTTAATATCCACAAAGAAAATCATATAATACAACCTGCTCATCGCCTTACATACATTTTTTTATTGATCGCAAAATAAATCCCTATAATAATCTACAGCACGGTTTCTATATTTATAAAAAAACAAATAAACAAAATGCCATTAAAAGTTTATAAAACAATAGTTACAGAAAGTCCTAAAAAAAAACAAACTACATGCATTGTAAATCAATTAAAAGTGCAAAACAAGAAAATTCAACTAGAAATAAGTCTACGAATATCTACACCTCCAGCCTGCCCTGTTTCACCATTGCTAACCCTGCGTGCATGCATTAACTAGTTACCTAAACGTAAAAAGACATATGCAGACGAGCACAAACTGGACAAGAATTTTAATTAAAAAGTGTAGAAAATAGCAGCAGCAACAGCAAAGTAAAATTCATTCGTAAATAGAGATACTTTTTTGCAAAAACATTTTATTACCAACAAAAACAAAAACAACATTCCGTACAATGATAATTAAAAACGTATGGATCTGTATCCTAGTGTTCTTGTATAAAACATTTAGATTAACAATATGACAGCTTTAATAACACAATACATATTATGGTTACTTTGAACAGTGGCTCGCATAAGTTTGCGAAAAATGTTTTGAGGTATCATTTGTGGGCTATAGCAATTTGAACGTTTACGACGGCATAAGCAACTCCTGTTCAAGCTTAAGCTGCGCAATTACCAAGACAGGTCATAAAGATGTTTTTAATATGCAGCACTGACACCAAATTTCATATGCGCCCAAGGGTACAACGAGGAACCAGCGCTACTAGTGACTAGTGAAGTGGTTAGTATTTCCACCAATGGCGTTAGTGATAAGGTACACCAAACTGTAGCTACATCTTTCTCCAGATACTTATAATTGTAATAGTTATTACCCAATATTCGATAGGTTATTCTCTAACCCTAAGTAATTCAGGAAACTTGTTTTTTTCTACGACAAAATTAGCACCGCTCCGGTACTTTTGGCTCAGTGTTCTGTATAGTGTTATGGCGTTAACCCCGTAGGTAGGTAAAGGTAATGCAGAGAGGGGTCTATTGCCACCTCTAATGATATCGCCGTGTTAAGTTCGCCACTCAAAAGCACGTGATGTAGATTGTGGTGGGACTAGCGGTAGTTATTAAAGAGCTAGCGAATATACACGTACAGAGCTAGTTCGCTGTACCACTGGGTATAGAGCTATACAATATACATACATACATATCTGTGCCCACAAGGAATAACAGCTAAACTCGAGTTAGGACAAAACTGAGTTATTACTACCATTGTACTTCTTGCATTCAAATGCATCTCCACTCAAAAATGTATCATTCTTGCTCAAAAAAATTACCATTTTATATTCAAAAATATAAACAACCAAAGTCAATATTCCGCTTTTACGATTACGGAATAAAAGCCTATCTCAAGTTTGTTCAGGCAAATTTTCTTAAATAGTCTCTTAAGTAGAATTAGGATTTTATTCCAAACCGTGCCTCTCTGGTTTTTGATATAAAACAGCGCTTCTTTCGAAGCATCAAAAACGCTCTAAAATCATGTCTGTTCGTCTTATTGCATCATTCAATTATATTATCGTCAACTTACAGGCAAAACAAATCGTGTTTTATTATAAATTTCTTTCTTCCACGCAATAGCCCTGTTGGCCATGTCTTAAAGGCATCTTGCAACACCTTGCATGACAATGTAAAAGCGTCGATGACCTGTTGGTAACAGCTCAAACAGACCAGTGAGGAGATTTTGGAACAAATTGCCGCTAAGTACATACATGACAACAAGAGCGACACTGTCACCCATCTTCGCATTAATGACCATGTAAGTGACAACATCCTCAGAAATTTTCCCATTACATTTTTTTTTGTTTCTTTTTTACACGTTTTCTACAATAACAATTTGAGGAATTTGTCGCTCAGAGAGTATTTAATAATGGGTGGTTAAATTTTAACGGCCTATGTTGATTTTGATTAAAACGCAAATTATTTAGGAAATTATTGTAATTTCTTTTTATTATGATAATATGGTATGGTTCAGTTATGTATGGAACAAAATATCGGATCCGATGGTCCAAATTATCGATGACGCTGAGGCATAATTGAGGTTCTATGCCGTTAATGTGCCGAATTGTCTCATCCTTTAGCTCTTGAATTGTTGCTGACTTATCAGCGTACACCTTTTCTTTCAAATAACCCCAAAGAAAGAAGTCCAACGGTGTCAAATCACATGATATTGGCGGCCAATTGATATCGCCACCACGTAAGATAACACGGCCATTGAACTTGTCGCGCAAAAGAGTCATTGTTTCGTTAGCTGAGTGGCAAGTGGCATCGTCCTGTTGAAACCACATATCGTCCACATCCATATCTTCTAATTCGGGCCATAAAAAGCTCGTTATCATCTCACGATAGCGAACACCATTCACAGTAACTGCCTGACCGGCCTCATTTTGAAAAAATACGTCCCGATGATGCCGCCAGCCCAGAAACCGCACCAAACAATCACTCTTTGTGGGTGCATTGGTTTTTCGACAATCATTCTTGGATTATCATTCGCGCAAATGCGGCAATTCTGCTTATTGGCGAATCCACTGAGGTGAAAATGTGCCTCATCACTGAAGATGATTTTCTTCGAAAATTGATCATCCACCGCCATTCTGACCATTCGAGCATGCACTGGTGTTTTCACATCTCCTACAGACCCGGCTTGCTAAAATTTTGCACGATTTTTCCGATTGTACGCACTTTTGGACGCTTAAATTGACCGAAAACATCACGAAATGCACGATATGCATTTTCATTTGAACGCCCATTTTCATAATAAGCCTGAATAACTTTAACGCGTTGCTCGATTGTGTATCTTTCCATGGTCCAAATTGAATTAGTCTGAAATTGAGAAATGTCAAATGAAATGCAGAAAAAAACTTGACGTTTAGGTGTGGTTCACATTCAACATCGGCCCTTAGAATTTAACCACACTTTACAAGAAGTTTTAATAGACATTGTAACAGTTCAATTTCCCCAAATTTTAGCGAGCAAGAATATATCAAAATGATTAAAACTGGTGACAGACTTAGCGACAATGTCCACAAGAAGTTTATTTTGCTAGTTATCATGACCAGTTCAGAAGTTTTTCTTTTACCCATTCTTTGAATACGTTTTCTATTAGATTGTCTTAAAAGAAACTATAATCGACAAATATCGTACATGACAAATGTCGAAATTTCCTTAAGTAGGCGTCGATGAAAATGTCCTCTACGACGAGTTGCCCAACTGGGGGTGTTAAATGTAGAAAGAGAGCATACTTAAAATGAGTTTTGAGTTTTTAAATGTGTTAGCGTTTATTTAAAACAATGCGTGCGACAATGCTGACTAACTTTGTAATTTAAACATTATGAACACTGAGAGATCTCTGTCTTATTTTTGAGCATCCTCGGAAGCGCTTCAAAACATCGCATGTGGAACATCGCACAAGTAGATTTTTTTCCAAATCAAAAAGATTTGCTTAAAGTATATAAAGGAATCTGACTAGTATTGAAGAAACCACCACAGGATAAATATTCAGATATACGGGTAGCACTGAGTATCTGAATTATGTCAATCGACCCACTCCAATGACAACGCCATGTAAAATCGACAGGTATGAAAAATGAGCTAGTTCATTTAAAATAGTATGTAAAATTAACAGTTCATTTAAAAGAGCATGAAAAATTAACTAGTTCATTTAGAATAGTATGAAAAATGAATAGTATCAAAAATGAACTACTTCATTTAGAATAGTTCATTTAACATAGTATGAAAAATGAACCAGTTCATTTAGAATAGTACGTAAAGTTAACAAGTCATTTAGAGTAGTATGAAAAATTAACTAGATCATTTAGAATAATATGAAAAACAAACTAGTTCATTTAAAATAATATGAAAAATTAACTAAGTCATTTAGAATATGAAAAATGATTTAGATCATCTAGAATAGTATCAAAAATGAACTAGTTCATTTAAAATAGTATGAAAAACTAACTAGTTCATTTAGAAGAGCATGAAAAATGCTTTAGTTCATTTAAAAGAGTATGAAAATCAACTAGTTCATTTAGAATAGGATGAAAAACATTTTTATATAGTAAGGTTAAAAAATTTTGGCAGACACTGTACATAGAAACTGCATGCTAACTTGAAAAATATATATTTCCAGTCTTTTTTATACAATTTATGTATTTATTATATATTTTTGTCATAAAAACTAGATAAAGGACAAATTTATACGTTGAAAAGAAAACAAAACGTACAAGTACAAAAAAAGAACATCAAGGCATGCTGATGTTGTTGACAGCGTGTTAAATCTGATGTGTCAGTAATGTGTCAACAAATAAATATGACATGTTTCCTAGTATTAAACTAAACACGACCACATACCTTTTAATAGTACAAGTACAATACTTCAAAGAATTTCAGTTGCATGTTACTTAGAATTTGAAATAAACATAAAATAAATAAGAAATTTAACTATGTGCTTAATTTCATTATTATGACTATTAATTAGCAAGTTTTTCATCGTGAGTTAACAGGTAAGCCTTCTTTTACGGTAGTAAATGCATTGTGAATAATTACAATTGAGTAAGTATGGCAAATGTTTAGTCGATTAGAATTGAATTCTATGCCGATTTAGGCATCTTATTTCAGAAACTTATAGGCCAGAGAACTTTAAAGGAAGATGGCATGCAGGTATTTCATTATAATTACTTGCAGATGAGAACACTACGTCTGCTATAATTAGGCTTGTAGTATTCTAGGAGGTGGTTTGATGAAGATGAAGAGCAGTATGGTAAATACTTTATCTATTATCTATTTCTATATACACCATTTTCCACCCACTGCCTTTAGAAATAAGCTCCTTTTTTAATTAAGGAATAAAGTACTCATTACAAATACCCAGTAAAAATTGAAGCTTGCATATAAGCAGGTATATAAAGGTGAGAAGCAACTCTCCTGCTTACAATCCTGCTTACAAGAGGCATGATTTTTATATAGAGAAATCCCACTTGTAAGTAGAATAGCCTGACAAATAAATATGTTCTTAGTGATTCGAAATTCTTTGGAATACCTCGTACTTCCCTGTTAGCGAGAGGTGTAAGCAAAAAACTCAAGAAAAGGCTTACATATGTGCATCCATTTGTCATATGCCTCGAAACCCCTAACAATTTGGTTACTGGGTATTTACATACATAAAATTTCAACGTATTCTACTTACGATATTATGATATTATTCTTAATTATGATTAATATAATAATATGCTATCAAACATTATTAAAACAAAGTCAAAAGTATCGACAACTTTTGATTCTGTAAACACATATATCATCATATTCACTGACTTTAAAGAGAATATCGTTAAAATCTTGTTTATCTTAAAATATGTTACAAGCTTTTTTGTGTTTTTTCAGTCAGTCTGTCACTTTTTATTTGCATCATTATGGTGGTGATATGAATGCATGTGTCTATTGTGTTGCTGTTTGCACCATGTCTCTGTTAATGTTGACAACATGTTAATGTCGCTACTTATTGCTTTTACAAGTTAACGAAGGACTCGAACATTATAAGAGCTTTACAAGTATGGGTAGTAAGTAAGTACCAGTATAACTGGTATGTTAAAATATCACTGCTGCTACTTGTAGTTGCTCCTCTTTGTGTACTTGTCTTCAACAAGAACAATGCATGTAAAAATGGTGGAATATATATAAAGGTATAAATTCGTAATTTTCAATTTATTGCAACTAGGGATGTAACGATACGCCTTTTTGCCGATCCGATACCGATACCGATATTTAAAAATAAATATCGCCGATACCGATTCCGATACCGATACGAATATTGAAATTGAGTTCAAGTTTAGATCAACAAAACTCAAGTGCAATTTTTTATTATACAAAATTACATTGTAAGAGAGAATATTTAAAATTGATTTTAACCCAGTATAAAAAATTTGGAAGTAATGTTTAAGGAGCTACATTTTCTTTGCTTCCAAAAAATCTATATTAAAAATATGCAGATAATTAAGATAAAAATTTTAATTCCTTTATAATTTAAAAAAATACTCGCCATGCTTTTTAAAAAATCGATTTTTTAAAGAACATTTATCAACTAATATTCTTCTAAATAACTTAATAGCTTAATTATTAAAAGTCTTCTAAGTTTATATTTATTCACTTAAATTTACATGAAAATAGAGTTTAGAGTTTAAATTTGCATAAAAAAAATTGTGCAAATGGGTAATTTTTTATCCTTTTTCCTTGAAAAATCATTATAGAACACCGAAAAAGAAATTTGTCCTAGCATCGCTTCCAATTCGGTGATTGGTAATCGAAAAAAGAACTTCTTGCAGTGGCAAGGATATTTAAAACTAATTAGAAGTTATCCAAATTTGCAATACTTCCGGATCGCGAATTCTACATTTGCATGACTTCTTTGGAGTGTATTTTTTTGCTGGAATAAGATTTAAAAAACAACGACTTGAATTTGAATTCATGGTAAAATTAACAAAAAATAAATAATTTTTTACAAAATAACAACATAAAATATTATTAATTTTTAAAATTGATATTAATAAGATTTAAAAAATAACGAAGTAAAAAAAACTCTGAAAAAAATTTTAAAAGTATCGTCGTATCGACAGTAAAATATCGCCGATACCGATGCATCGGAAAATCTGAAGTATCGCCGATATATCGGTATCGGTATCGGTATTCGTTACATCCCTAATTGCAACTGTACATATCGAGCCATAGCCACCAAAAAAGCTTAAGCGACGTGTTTTTCGAAACTTGTTTTTTACGAAAATCGATTATTTACGATATTTCGCACTACCTGTTAAAGTTTCAAAGTCATGACAAGTACCGTTACGGAAATACAGCAAAATAAATTTTAGCTTAAGTGTATTTTTCCTTTAAATTTTTAATTTGTTTACATTTATAACTGCAAAGTGTCGCTTAAGCTAAAATTCTCTTTTTCAAGTTGAGCTAAACTAGTGTCAAATACTGCAAGGATATAAATAAAAAAGTTAAAGAATAGCTTGCTAAGGATAATAATTACTAGTTTTAAAATAATTTGATTCATTTCACTGATTTATCATGATATCAAAAATATATTAGCCCCCACAAACATGCGTTGTCTTATAGGAAATGTATTAAAACTATTAACATTACATATAACAGTCCACTACAATCCTATATAGCCAATATTAACGATCTACTTCAATTTAAACCAAAGATTACTAAAAAAAATACTTCTCCTGTAAAAATTACTTATTGCCGATTAAGCTTTTTTGGCGGTTATGGTACGATATGTGTAAATAGGTACATTTTTGCCAAAACAATATCGGGTCTCTTTTCAGCTTTTTCTAATTGTTAGAAATAGCAGTTTGCCATAATTAGAATAGTTTATAGGGTAGTTTTTTTAGTTAGTATTTATTAAATATCTTAAATTTATTGAAGAGAACTTATTGTTTGCATTCTCTGCCAAATGTAACTATTGTTTTTTGGCAAACACCACATATTTGAAATTCAATGTAAAGAAATTCTTTTACTTTTTACAACACAAATTTGCTATGTACTCTATAAAAATGTAAGCAGTTCATCATTTCTGCTTTCAGCTTGTAACATATATATAAAAGGAATGATAATGTAAGTTAAAATGGAAAGGGAAAGACAAGTTTTCAACATGATAATGATTATAATACTATGTAGACACAAAATTTTATATGACGAAAATGTCATGATTTTTTTATACGTTTGCAATAAAGCGATAAAAATAAGAACCAAAAAATTATTACTTAAGAAATAATCAAATCGTAGAATAATTCTCAAAAAAAAATCTGGCTACTTGATGAATCAGTCCGCTTTTTATTCGCTGTTTCAAAACAAAAAAAAATCCATTACCTCTACTGCGTTCATTTAAAAATTTTAGGTAAAATACTTTAATCAATGACCACTAACGTGGACAATATCTGAACACTTTGAAGAGCTCAATGTAGCTAGGAAAATGAGGCTCTTCACAGTCGTGACGGGATACTGGGAAGATACAGTTTTCCACCTTCCTTGCGAATGCCCGGCTTTGCATGTCTCTAAACACAAATATCGTGGCAGTCATCATCAATTCTGGATGACCTATCGAAATTGTCAAAGACCAGTCTACGAGACCTGATCAGATATCTCAATGCGACGGAATGGGCCTAGTACCGACTACCGTATGCGTGAACTTGGATCTAAACATACATATTTCTTGCACAAATTGTTACACGACTTTTATTAACACTTACGATATTTTGAATATAAACTAAATGAGAACTATCAATCGTGAGTAAAGTTATGCTTAAGATATTAAAATACGATACTAGCTCGTTTGTCACAACCATACATTTTTGATACAATCATAGTATTGTACATCAGAATCGAGGTACCACAGGTACAGAATTTCAGGCCGATAAAATATTTCCTGTAATACTTTCAAGCACGTCATCTTATCATCATGATAACGTGCTAGAGATCTATAGGTATGCAATGTATCCAAATCGGAGTTTGGATTGGTTGAAAGCATCTTTATTCCCCTTTCCCAACAGAGAATTTCGTTAAAGCTACATGATCAATGTAGCGTCCTACAGACTGAAATATCAGCCACAAAAAGAGCTGCAAACTCGATGAGATACTATGCGGTATACAATAAGAGTATCCAAATTTGTGCTGGCAGAAAGTTTGCGATCAAGCCTCTATCGGGTGTTAATACAACATCCACTTTGGCGTATAAAAACCGGATGTCTCTAAATGAGCTAGCGAGACATTTAAAACTATACAAATTATTGCAGACTCACTAGTAAAATTAGGAACACGAACATACATTCGCGATACGTATCAAATGGTTCGTGTCCCGTTGCAATGATGCAAAACATTAATTCAGGAGAATTTATTTGAGATCGCGCAAGCTAGATAGTCTAATCAGATCGCCTCCTCGACATCGAGGCTAATATCGCGTAGTATGAATGTAGTAGACCTGATCGTGGACAACTATTTACACTTGTGGGTATAATTATAGTGCACTGATTTCTAGGTGGCGATGCTAGGAAATTTAATCTACCGTATAATGACTTCTGTAGAAGTTGTCATAATGAGGAGGAGGAAGGGAATGTGGGGCACCCTCTTTCTCTCATTACCCTAAAAGATTTCTCAGCCTCAGCGAGTTGCAACATTAGATGGATAAACTCGTTTATCTAGTCGCCGAGTTTTTTTCAGCACTGAGCTAAATGAAGAAATTTTATCTCTATTCACGTCAACTGGGACCCAAGTGGGCTGGTTTTGGCAGTCTGTGCAGCCTAGCATAACCATAGTATAGTTGTAATAACCATATCTTTGTTGCGCCTTGGATTTTAAGTTAACGTAATATCATGCATGTGGGATTTCAGCAACAATATTTATACAACTCAAAGCCCAACGGTTCTGTAGATCAATACATATAGAGAAGCCACATTCCTTTTCACAACCCTTTCTGTATCAATGTGGATAGCGTAAATCTCTGCCTAAAAGACTATTTAGGTCACAGTAATCCTTCCAAAGTTCTGAGATTTAAGCTCTCAGGGAAATATTCCGATCCTGAGCCAGACTCTAGCTAGGTGCCATCAGTCAAGATTAAAGCTTCATTCTAAATTGTTCTTTTTTTTAAGAGAAGTAACACAATCAGGCAATTAATGCCTACCAGTTATTTAATTAATGTGTTACCTTCTTTGGGAAAGTGATAGTGTAGAGAGAACAGGTGGTGAAGTGGGAGAGAGATAGAAAGCTTAATTAATTTACAACCTTGCTATTGTAGAGCAGTGTTGCAAGCTTCTCTGGTGTCAAGTAGAGGCATTGAGTTATTTAAGCTGTGTAGTCATTTTATTAGTTCTTTTACTTCGCCGACAGTTCTGCTAAAATACGGGCGAAGGAGGGTGCTGTAAAGTGCATTAGGATATGTTAGTATTAATCGCTGCCAGTACTGACATGGTGTTCAGTGCTATGCCTTCATCACTTTAAAAGTCCAACAACAACCAGCACAATAACACATTAATGCACATGAGAAAAATGCATGATGTTGTTGGCTTGCTGAAACTAGTCTTGAACTCAAGACCTCAGGGTTTGTAGTCAAACGCGCTAACTACTCAGCCAACAGCAGTTTCTTGTAGTCTGGGGTTTATTTCAACAAGGAGGAAATTAAGCATTAGTATTAAAACTAGATTGGGAATTAGATTACCATGGGTACGTTCTATTTAATCCGGGAATCTCTCCGACATTGCAAATATTGGACTGCTGCGTATGATGAACTTTATAATAAGTTATGGGTGATTCAAAGGTGAGAACAAATCGTTTAAGCGTAGCTTCAGAGGTGTCGCAAAGGATCTAAAGGTTTAAGTGAGTGTGATAAAATTCTTAATGTCCCGCTTACCTAATGTTTGCATTGCTACATAACGTATATACTTTAAACATTAATTTAAACTTTATGAATGAGAAATATTAAAAAGTCCTATTAAAGCTCATGTTTTCTAACAAGTTTAGCTCTTTTTGCGTTTCAGAAAACCCTTTTTCTATTATATTCTTCATTGAATGGTAAAATATATTCGTCCTAGTCATTTATATTTTTATTTAAAATATATATTTTTTTATAAGTTTAGTATGACATACTGAATATGTAACATAAAAAAGCATTTAGTTGATATCAACAGGATTTGCTGTCATTATGATAATAAAATGTTACTATCATAATATTACAAAAATGTTATTTTATGACACACTTATAACATACATATTATGTATATGTTCATAAGAATAAACTTTTATTTGACTGCCATTAAAATAAAATTTCTGAGTGTTGGCTGAATTTTAGGAAATATTCCTTATGCAAATAGAATTGCTTGCGAACGTGATTGAAAAATGCATTTACAAAAAAAAATATTTATGTATATTGGGGTGTTCATTGTATAAATTGAAGATGTTTCTTTGGTTATTTAAGCCGCTGAACATAAGTCTGCACTATAATCTTGCTGGTCATTTTTAGTTTTTGAGATATACCGTTATTTAAAAAATGAAGGCTATTGCACGACATATGTTAGCATAACTGGAAAAACTAAAATTCGACACCAAAATTACATTTAAGGCTGGGGCCACACGGGCGTTTTTAAAACGCGGCGTTTCTGTTTTTTATATTAAATTTGAAGTTTTGGAAAACTGAGAACTTTACAGTTTTAATATAAAAAGCAGAAACGCCGCGTTTTAAAAACGCCCGTGTGGCCTCAGCCTAAGTTGAGCAAACATTGTTTCTAAATCTGTTCATTAGATCCAAAGATTTCGTAAAAGTTTGAGCCTAAAAATTAAAAATTTTATAAAAAATTTAAAAAGTTTTGTGTTTAAAAAATCATTAAAAAATAAAAAAACATTAACAGTCTCATTTTTATCTAATATGATGTAGCTTAATATATTTCAACGAAAATTAGCTCTTTTTTGTTGCAATTGGTGCAAAATTTTTGATTTTATTCACAACTTAATGTGAGAACTTTCAAAATTTTTTATGAAATTTTTAATTTTTTGGTTCGCACTTTTACGATATCTCTGAAATGAATTGGCAGATTTAGAAACAATGCTTGCTCGACTTAAAGATAATTTTGTTGTCGAATTCGGTTTTTCTTTTTTATTGAATAGGGCAGTTATGGTAATATACACATATCGTGCAAGTGTCTTCATTTTTAAAATAACGTTATATCTCCAAAAATTAAAACTGATAAACAAAATCTTAGTGCAAATTCGCGTTCAGCGGGACAAGTAACTAAACAACTTCAATTTCTATGGAACGAAACAGTTTACCAAAATTTTTAGATTTGTTGGTTTTTTTTTGTTATATTATTAATTATGGGCTTTTAGATATTTTGCTGTATATTTTGTTAAATATACGATTTATATAAAAGTCGGTAGAGCAAAAGCTGTAGGAATCTTTACAGACAACAACTTTTCAGAAAAAATTGTTCATGCTGTTGTCATATTTTTCGGCCTGTGGGTCATCACGCCGTATAAGTGTAATTTAATGAAATTTCAGCCGTAAGTCGGTTATTTCGCAAGGCGTGGTCCCAGGACCGTGAAATTTTTGGAGAATAATTTTTGCATCAAGCCTCAACTTTTCGACGTGTGAGACTTGACTTGACTTCATAAAAAAAAATTTTCATACAAATAACGAACGCCCTAATGTATATAGAACGCATGTATTAAATTAAACTGTCATTAGATTTGTCGCTTTCTTTATGAAATACTGTAGCTATTCATAATTTACTATGAATTAAACATTGTTTTATTTTTTGTTTATGAATAATACAAATATTTTTGTATTCTTTAAACAATTTGACTATAATTAAATAGTGATTTAATTCCAGTTAAATAGGTTATCAAACTTGACATGTAAAATGAATAATTATTAAACTGAAACAATAAGAGCATTAAAAGCAACAGCTGCAACAACAATGTCTTATTAGTCACATTTTAATTATTAAACTGTTGACGCATATTATTTTTATTAGTTTTTCATTATATAATTTTTTGCTTTCTATGTAAGATAATTCCTTGAATGGTTAGAATGTTTAACATGAGGAATTTGCATATATAAAAGGCATTATTTGAATATTAATTTGGAATCGTTGTAAGAATGTTGTATACATTTGGCGGCGGTAAAGCTATTTGAGCATGATTTTGAAACATGACTTTTAAGCATGACTTTGTTGAAGGTTTGAATTACATATGTATCTAGTGTTTATTATTTGTAATACATTTTGCTAATTACAAATATAGAATAATTAAGGCGTAATATGAGAAGAAATTTTTTGAGGTATTAATGTTATAATTAAGCCCTGTACAGACGGTTGTAAGATCTTACAATATTGTCAGATCTGCCAATGTGCTGACGATGTACTGACTAACTTCTAACTTCTTTGTTTTAAGGAAAACTGCACATGTTCAATTTTATAAATCTATTTTGATTTGCTCATATATATGAAACCTGATATGTAATCCAAAATAATTTTTTTGTTGCTACTGAATTAAAAACGTTACAAAAATATTAGCAAAAAATATCTTACATGCATAACCTACTGAGTAGTATGAAGATTTTCATGAGTTTTCGTTGAACACATCTGTGGGTTACGAGAAAATATCATTCAATATACATTTTTTTAATCGAAATTTTTTCTTAATATAATTTGAAAATTAAATTTGATTTGTTTGCGTATATGCAAACAAATATCGCTAATTTTAGCACGAAAACAAAAGAACAAATTCTGTTTATAGAGTTTCAATTGTGGCATATCGTTTTTACTAGCTTTTTTTTAATTTTTACTTAAATACCATTTTTCCTTAAATACCATATTCATTTTTACCCTTTTCGTGAATAAGAGGCATACATTTTTTCATGCGATTTTCCTCCATTGAATTTAACATTATATTGCGCCATCCCAACAACAGAACAAAATTGTCGATCGCAATTTTAAGAAAGGGAAAAAATATCATTCATGATATTGCTGCAATTACAGCTCATTTACTTTCATTCATTCACAGAAAAAAATAAACAAGAATTATGTATAATAAAACCATGCTATTGAAAATAATATGAATTTCAATAACATTTGTCATTAACTTAATACAATATTTCGTTGTATGTATTTCTTTCCCATGCCGGTTATTTCTGTTATTTTCATACACAAGTACTTATAACAAGTTTTATCTCAGCTGAAGAGAGCATGCTTTATGTCCGGGAAGCCCGGGTTTGTATCCCAGCCATGTCAAAATTTTTTTTTATATATATATTTTTTTTCTTTTGAAATAATATTGTTATCAACATAGCGGAATCCTTTAACACAGGAAAATTGAAAAAAAAATTATTAAATACCGGGATTTTTGTTATCAAAAACGAAGCTAATTTTTTCGGTGCTGGTGAGATTTACTGCCTGTTCAACGATTTCGAAGGAAAACCTGAGCGATCGAAAGCCACTTTCTCGAAATCTAGTCAATTTGGGTTCAACAATATCGACAGCTTTCGCTTGCTTGCAGTTACGTGTGTCAATGTTTCTCTTTTAAGTAAATTTCTAGTTTATTTGACATATTCCATTAAAACATTGAAAATACTACTAAATAGTTTGAAGAAAAATACAACCAACAAAATGACAAGAGAGCCCATTGTAAGGTACTCGCAGTTGTACAGAAAATTTTTATAATTTTCTAATACAAATTCTAGTCTAATACAATTCTAGTCTAATACAAAGTAAAGAAATAGAAAGTAAAGAAAGCAGAATTTTTGAATGGGTTAGTGACTTCTATTTTGTTAAAAAAAATCATGAGTATGTGTATAAATAATAAAAAAATTAATAAGAATGATAAAAAATATTATAATAAAGAGAGATATTATGAGTTCTGCTTCGACATTGTTGAATCTTTTAAGTTTTCTTTCTACTTGTCGTTCGAGTCATCGTTCGTATAGAAACACATTTATGACTTTGTTCATGAACGCAAATCAGTATTCTTTCGCTTAGAATGCGCATGAACATCTTCTTTCGACATCGTTGAACAGGCAGTTAGTTTATTTAGTTTTATTATAACAATTAAAATTCTTTAAATTTTTTCCAGTACACTAGCTTCTAAATTTTTAACTTTAACCTCAAAAAAGAGATGTTTACTAAGAAATTTTGTATTAAAATTTCAATCTTATATTTCGATGTCTAGGATATTAAAGCATTTTATTTATTATAGTATATTTAATGATACTTCTATTTTTTACCTATTTCGATGTTTACCTTTTTTTATTTATTTCGATATTCTGGTGAATTTCAATACTTTTGGTTGCTACAAAATTTTTTATAATATCGTAAAATTTAAATAGCGTAGATCGAAAGTATAGGTCTATACTTTCCATAATTTCTATGCTAAATAAAAAATTATATAAAAAAAGTAAGTATAATTTCCAATTGGCTAAATTTTTGTTAGAAAAAGACATATAAATATGACCTAATTAGTAATTACTAACAAATTTTGTTAGCTGTTTCAATCAATTGCATAAACATTTGTGTTTATACAAACACACAATGAATAAGAGTACTGTTGCGGCCAATATGTATAATGCTAGCATTTTCTTTTTTTTTATTATTATAATTTTTGTGCTGTGGAAACAATTCCATAAAGCAGAGAAATTAAATAACCAAAATTTTTAATTAGTCTTATGGAAATATTTTAGCATTGAACATTTAATGAAAAATTCATATATTTCTGGTTTTGGTACTATAACTGATTATTTCAACAAAGATGATATACACATATGGAAATTGGAAAAATGGGGTGAAAAAAATCAATAAGAATTGTTAGACAGCTATATGTATGCGCAGTATAGTGTTTCACATGAACCAATTGGCAAATATTGATTACGAATGAATGAGCGATGGTTGAAAACATAAATGTTTTAAACTGATACTTTTAAAAGTGTAAAATTATAATTTAGATTATTCATACAGTCAATATTAAGATGAAAAAATTGCTCTGGGCTTTCGTCAAAGTTAAAGAAAATATTTTTTGTTAATTTAATAAATTTATTTAAGTCTGATGTGTTTATTAAGAAGTTTATATAGACAATTTGAGTAAAGGGTCAGAGGTCAAAACAAAAAACTTAACAGTTACTTAAATGCTTACATTTAATGTTACGGTCTTGAAATGTTAACTTTATACATGACCTTTAACTCTGTACTTAATTCAACTTTAATATCTTCACTTTCGAACTAAACCAATAAAGTAGATATTCATTTATCAACATCGTAATTTAGTACCAATGTTAAAATTTTATTTTAGCTTACAACTGTCTTCTGCAATTCTTTATGAACTTCGGAATGTTTGAAATTATATTTTTTTATACTTCATTTCATTTTAATTACTTCAGCAGCAATTAAAATTTTTACAACCGTACAAGGCACTAAACAATTTAAAACCTTAATTTATGTAGAGGGCTTGGTAAATTTTGCCTTACAACTTGACAATCATAATTAATTTACAACAATTTAAGAAAGAATTGGAGAAAACGAATAGAATCAAAAACAAATAAGACTCAACTATATTTTTGTGTAGCCTTGTTCATGATTTTGAATTTAACATCTTAAAACTCATTTTTTTGCAGTCAATTAAAAATAAATAAACTATTATTTTTTAAATACTCTTCAATTCACACAATGGGTTACTTACTATTCATACGTATGAGAGTACTTGTGATGAAGCGACCTTCTATAGCTCCACATTTTATGTTCATGGTCATATTCATGTTCAAAAAATAATATTGTTGAACGTACGTGTGTATGTTTCTTATGGAGTCTGTTTAAATTGTTCATAAATAAACATAAGATAAAATTAATCAATTTCCTTTAAGCGTTTAAACACGAAATATACATATATATGAAAATTTTTATGCTAAATGTTAATTACAAGTCATTGTTTTTCTGTAAATAGGTATATACCAGACATCTGCAACAAGCCATTTGAAACGCCTTTTAAATCACACTATGTTTTTTCCAAATTGTGATTTGATTTGACTTGTAATTTACATGCTAAGTTATCACACCATACAAAAACAAGAATGATTTACAAATTACAGGCTTGTAAGTAATAAGAGCAATGAACAAGAAAAGACAGTAAATCATTTGAGCTTGTAAGACATGATTTAAATTGCGTGTCACATATATGTGCTTAGTGTCATTTTTTCCTTTTTTGTTTTTATGTATGTTTGTATGTGGATTTGTACATATTTATGTACTATTATATATGTACATATACATGTGAATGGGTCTAATCTACTAATTGAAAATTTACACCCTTCCTGTTGATCGATTTATCTGAAATTTGCTAGACATCTTTATTGAGTGTAGCCGTTTTGGTATTTTAGCGGCTTTCAGTTTTGCCGTTGTTTTCCGAGGAACTTTAGGGGTTTTGGGGAGTGTTTTGTCTCAGTTTTTTAGAAACCGGTAACCTTAAAAAATTTTGTGGGATTTTTGTAAAAGTTTTTGGGATTCCGGGGAACTTCTGAGACTTAGAGGGTATTTTAAAATTTTTTTCGGGAATCCGGAAAAATTCTGGGATTTTGGAAAGTAAAAGTTTTTAGAAATCAAGGGAACTTTTAGGATTTTAAGAGATTTTTGTAAAAGTTTTTAGGAGTCCGGGGAACTTCTGGGATTTTGTAGAGAGTTTCGTCCCAGTTTTTTTGGATCTGGGGAGCTTCTGAGATTTCAGGAAGATTTTTGCCCCTATTTTGGGGAATTCTTAGACCGTTTACGTATCTAAGGCTGAACCCACACCAAGTGCGACAAAACAGTTTTTTGTGACTAATACGACAAAAGAAGATTAGTTATTATGAGACAACACACACAAAATTTTTTTGATGTGCGTTATAATCATACGAGAGTGTTTGACTTATAAGACAAAAATGTTTTGTCTTACTTGGTCTGTTTTCAGGCTAAGTGTGGTGTCCGTACTTAATGAAGGTGGCTTGGCTAAACACCAGGTGTATTGGCTAAATTCTTGAAAGGTATCACCTAAGTTTCTTCCAGGCAATATTTAAAAAAATATTAATTTTTGTAAAAAATATGTCTGCTATAAATGCTGTGCTTAAATTATTTTTTAAATATATTTTCTTCATATTTATCTAAAACGGCATTTGTTTTTGCTTCCATACAATCTAAACAAATGACAAGTGTGATTCATTTGTTTCAAATCATTTTGATGACTTTTGACATCAATCAGCAAACACATACTAATACATTTTGTTTGTATGGGTTTTATTTTGCAACTCTCGCTCTTACAAAGTTTTTTTTAGTGTATGTCAAGCAATAGCAAGAAACAAGCGATAACACAACCTGCATTTTTGAATGTTCATGCCACACTGATTGATTTTATTTACTTCAGTTTTGGCCAAACATACACTATCTTATTCTTTGTTTTTTGTATATGCTTCGCGGCTAAATAGATAGGCTGTATGTATCACACACAGTATACGTGTGTAGATGTTAAAAAAAACAGCCTATACTCGCGAATATACGAAATTGGGAGAATGGCCACCACCGATCTACTTTTAGTTAATGCGTGTGAGTATATATGTATGAGAGTAAAAGAGTAAAAAGTCCCATGTGATATGTTTTGCCGGTTCCTGATTTATAAGTACTTCTTGGTTTTTGAAGTTGTGCTCTTTTCATTTGAGAGAAACAATTCATGTAATAACTTGATTCTCACGAAACAAGACATGATTTGATCCTCTATAAACTGTTTAGTGGTTTCATTTGTTTTGCTTTGCTTTGAGTTTTAGGAATAGTGTGAGTGAGTTTAGTATTATGAATTACTGTGAATTGAAATTCAAATGGCTTGTTGCATATGACTAGTATATACTAAAGGGTTGCACAACATGTCAACGTGGGATTAAGAATTTATTTATTTATTTATTTTTTTTTCAAACACTTTCACAACGGTGAAGATTATACATCTAAATTGTGCTGAATTCAAAATGTAGTGTGTGTAAAAAATATTGAATTCATATAATAATGTATTGAGCGTTACATAAAAAAATTTGTTATATATATAATTTAAATATATAATTTAAATATATAATCTATAAATTGTAGGACATTAGATAAACGTAAACAGCAGAACATTATCCGCACTGTGGCTTATTATATTTTCGAAGAATTTATTAGGTGGGCCGTACTTTGCTACGAATAATTATTTGAAATTGATATAACTTTTAACATTGTTGATCAATTTTATTAAAATCAATATTTTAAAAGACGCAAATTTTTTTATTTTTCCATGTGAACCGAGGCTTAAATTGAAAAAGTGGTCATAGCTTTCAAACCCTATAGTCATTTTTTGTAGTGTTTTTTTCGCTAAAATCATTCCCGGAATGTAACGCTCAATACATAAAACTCAAAATATTTAAAAGTATAATTTTATTTCAGAATCCATCTAATGAGGTTACATTGAGTTACATTGGTAAACAAAACAAACACAAAATGTACGTTTAGAATGAGAATCACCCATATATATATGTAAGAAGGCCTGTTTACAAAATTATGTTTTGAAAACAGCTTTAACATAAAATAAAAGTTTGATTAAAATAATTATTATCCATTTGGTTACATTTAATGATGTCCAATGTCATATTACCCGTGATGACATTTAAATAGCGGACACTTGAAATCGTAGACCAATTTTAGAAAATTTTTCTTATATATGCCATTGCATTGCATAAACGCCAGCCTCTGTGCCCGTAAGAGTTCCTGAGCAAATAATTTCAAAAAGTTGCTACTCTTTAGGTATAACTTCTTGATATATAACATAAAAATTAACACAAATGCATATTACTATTCTCATTTATGCTGATAAGTCTGTAATTTTAAAAACACATTCTTAACCCTTCATAACTTTCCTTATTATTATTCAATTTTTAGTGCATATACACATCTCCTAATGAGGCACAAAGTGTCAACTATCCAGCAATAGCAATTCTGTACAAACATTTATATTTTACCGAAAGTTATAGACTTCGGACCGCCGTTTAAGTTCAGCGAGAGTTCTTTGACCTTTTTCACCCTCCTGTAACGATTACAACAAAATAGTAATTTGGAAAAGCTTATGCTAAAAAAAAACTTTAAATCAAAATGTTGTATTTAATTATATTTTGAAATATTTAATTTGCTAATTAATCCCCAAATGCATATAAAAAATAGATTTTGCCTGATTTTTTTATAGCAATCACCCACATTAAACAAAAGTTAAATAAAAATGTTTAAGCCATTTTAATTAAACAAGTTGTCACAGTAAACAAAATCAGTAAAATCATCAAACAGATGTAAAAAAAAACAAGAGAGAAGAATATAGTAGGTCAAGACGATTTGTATGTGTACCCTATGTGTTTTTCAATTGGTTATACAGATGAAGAACACTATGATACAAAAGTTGAGAAAAAAAATTATTCAGGGGCTCTCATGCAACATATATGTTTTGATGGAGCCCATAAAAAAAAGAAAATAGCTTTAGTTTTTCCAATTAACTTCGTAAAGTGATTTTATAACAGTAATTGTAGTGAAGAAACTGGCTTTCTTAAAGTTAGAACTTCAAACAGTCCCTACTTCTTTGTTACAAAAAGGATTTCTACGATGTTTTCTGTATTTGAAAGAAATGATTCTTGTCAATTAAGTTCCCTCAATTAATTATGAATAAAATCAACATTTGTCGATCGATTTTAATGATTTAGGCGTTATTTTATTCTAATATAGTCAGCTTTGTAATGAATGATAAAAATATAAGATTTTAGGTCTCTCAATTTTTTATAAGTTTTTGCAACTAATTGCAATGAAATCAATTAAGAAAATCAGTTTAACAAACATGTATAAAACATAACAACTTTGATAGTGGTATGATACAATGCCCATTAAAGCAAAAAACAATAAATAATAAGAGCTTTCTGAGTGTTCGATTAATCATATAGTGGAAACTTAGTGCTAACCAAAAACAATGTTGAACTTTAATTAATGTAAGAACTCGCCAAAAAAAAACCCTTGTATTCTATTTCGTGACAAAAATTGGTTAAATAGTTGATGTTCCTTTATAAAAATGAGACGGTGTAGCGGACTGTCGAAATCCATAGTACTAATACTTTCTGGTAATCTGATTAAATATTCGAACATTCCACTCTTAATAATAATTTGAATTTACATTAATTCAAATAATGAACTAAAAAGCCGAAATAATAAATTTCAGAAAAAAGTTTGATTTTGCATGAAAAAATTAATTTTTCGCCGCTTATTTCTGAATAGCTCCGAAAAAGTTGGATATATAAAAAAGTTGTATACAGGCGAATTAAAGTTAATTTTATTATGCATCTTTTGTGCTTGTTTTATTTAAATCGCTTAAGCCGTTCTTGTTTTATGATGAAATATATTAGCGTGGCCGCCGTGTTTTTATATAGAAAACAAAAAACTCAAAAAACAAAACATACCATAACTCATTTAGTTTTTAGCCGATTTTGATGTGCTTACGTTTTCAGAGGTTGGTTCTTTGGTTATCTACGTCTCTCGTGTCTCGTGTGGCCTTTAAATTTAATGATGTTTCGGGCTAGGGGATTTGGGTGCAACTCGAGTTTTTTGTATGTATCTTGTCACGTGTTTAGAAAACACTGCCTTAACCAGCGGCACATCTAGATCTTTATGAATTCCCTTATTTCTGATATACCATGGGGCTGCTGTAATCGTACGGAGTATTTTATTTTGTCGCCTTTGAATTTTTTCTACATTTGATGCCGAGGCAGTGCCTCATAACTGGATACCGTTGGACCATATTGTTTTTAGAATGGAGTTGTATAGAAGAAGTTTACAATATAGGCTTAGAGTAGAGTTTCTTCCAATGAGTCAATTCATATGAGCTGCTTTTAATTTCATTTGGGTCACCTTTGCATATATGTGGGACTTCCATGTTAGACGAAGATCATGATGAACACCGAGATATTTCACTTCAGTGTGTTGAGGTATAGTTTGGTTATTTATTTGTATAGGTGGGCAGGTTTCTCCGTATAATGTAAACGTAATGTGTAGACATTTTTTGCTTGTTAATTTTAATTCGCCATTGTTTTAGCCATTGTTGTAACTGGGGAATATACTCTTGCAGTTTGCGGGAAGCTTCTTCATGGCTTTTGTGAACATTTAGATAAGCTGTATTGTTAGCGAATGTTGATATGTGTATGTTGCTGCTTACCGGCAAGTCAGAGGCATTTATCATATATAATACCGGGCCGAGAATGCTGCCTTGAGGAACTCCGGCTTCAATTGTTTGCGGAGGGCTTAGAAAATTACCTTACTTAACAACAAATTTTCGCTCAGTTAAGTAGCTTTCTAAAAGCTTAAGGGTGTTTGCTGGTAGATTTTGCTTTAGTTTATGTATTAAACCTTACCGCCATCCTTTATCAAAAGCCTGAGAAACATCGATGAAGAGCGCAGAACAATATTTCTTTTCCTCGATGGTTTCTCTAATCACATTCACGAGTCTATGTGTTTGTTCAATCGTGCTATTTTGTCTCCTAAGACCGAATTGGTGGTCTGGAATGCATCCATTACCATTCAGTATGGGTGTTAGCTTTCTCATAAGTAGCTTTTCAAATAGCTTTGACATGTTAAATAATAGGCTTATAGGATTCCACCTTCGTATGATCTTTGCCTGGCTTAGGTATCATGGTAATTAGCGAAACTTTCCATTCTGCGGGATAGCATTTTATGCGAAAAATACAATTGAAAATTAATAGAAATATTCTTTTTGCATTTTTTTGCTAACTTTATCAGCGTCTGGAGCTTTTTTTTAACTTAAACCCGCAATACAGTGCGCAATCTCACGAATATTGAACCTGAAGGTAACATCTGGTATAGCGAGGATTGGTGGCAGCTCAAGTGCAAGTGGTTTACAAATAGAGTATAGCGTTTTAAGCTGTTTAGTACATTCATTCAGCCCAGATTTTAGCTGAGGGGATCTGTAGTGTGTCCATTCTCTACGAACTCTTCTTTTTTTCAGATAAAAGCCGTTCTACATCTGCTGAATAAATTTTATTGTATCTCACCTGAAGATTTGTAGTAGTAGCATTTTATTACGTATTTTGGAAAACTATTTTAGAGTTTCGTTTCACAAAAGTAAATATATATAGTGTTTTATAGGAAATTATTCCTAAAAAGTTCAGTCCAGTTCAGGTAGTCTACACTCTAAAACATTACTTCAAATTTACGATCATATATTATCTAAAGTTGTGTTGAAAATTTCTCCTTGTCTAAAATTACATCGATTTTGTAATTATTTTATTAAAGAAAAAACCTTTCAAATTAAACATATTTAGTCCAAGTAGAAAAAATGAACATAAAGTATAATACGGCTATGGCTGAATCGTAGATACGTCAGGCTATTAGTCAGGAGGTCTCGGCGCAAACCTGCACGCAGCCAATCGCTTTTTTTAGTAAAAACATTTTGTTGAAAAATAATGCGTGTGTAATTTTAGGTCGATAGTAATCTGTAAAGTGTTGCCTACTATTATCGACCTAATTTTCAACAAAAGGGTTTTAGAGTGTAGCAAAAAATTTGATAGCAAAGTAATGAGTTAAAATGCTAATAAACATATCATTCACTACTTCAACTTTGGCCTTTTAACAAATTACATTAATATGAGGATGTCATTATAGGCAAGAACTACTTACCACCTTGGCTTACAATTAACAAATAACACTGTTCTGCAGCAAAAATCACCTTTAAATAATATATAAAGAAATAAATAAAATATATATGGAATATAAAGATTTCAGTGCGGTAAATTCAAATCCGTTTTCAGTTTTTTCTATCGAGCTCAGATTTTTTTATGGGCATGACTTATATTTCCACTAGTTACATCAGTATATTCCACCCTAACATGACAACAAATTATCCGATTTGAATAAATAAGCCACCATATCCATATCTTTATATATAATAACTTTATTATATTTCCAACTGCTTTGGAGTTATTCAGAAATTAGCCGCGAAAAATTTCTTTTTTCATGCAATTTGTATCAATACCTACAATGAGAGTTGCTTTTAGTTCCAGACAGCCAACCGATAGGTAAACATGCATGTAACCGAAATACGAAACTTTTTTTAGTTTTCAAAGACTCATAACAAATTTAACCTTTTGTATCATAAACTAAGGTGTATTATGAATAAAATAAGCCAGAGATAATTAAAATTGCAATTTTTGTCAATTAAGTTTCCTCACTTAATTGCAAATAAACTCCACATTGTCCATCGATTTTAATTATGTATAGCTTATTTTATTTATAATATATTTAGCTTTCTGATAAAAGAATAAAATGTGAAATTTTTACTCTCTTGATTTTTTTATGGGGTTTTGAAAGCGAAAAAAAGTTTAATTTTGCAGAAAAAAAGTAATTTGTCATCGATAATTTCTGAATAACTCCTGAAACAGTTGGAAATATAAAAATATTGCATATAAGCGACGTAAAGAGAATTTAATTCCGTATATTTTAGTGGTTTAATTATTCCAATCGGCCAAACAGTTCTCGAGTTAGGGAGAAATATACTGATGTACCAAGTGGATATATTGGTCATGCCCATAAAAAAAGATGAGCCCAATGAAAAGGCTTTTGAATTTAGCGCATTAAACTTTGTATATTTCACATATTTTTACTTAAAGGCTCGAAAGTTTTTTTTTGCAGATCATATGTATCCGCAAAAAAATTTTTACTAGACCGATTATGGCTGGCAGCCGAGCATCAATTGGGTTGCCAGTTGCTAAAAATGATACTACTGATGGCAACTGGCAACTGAGATATATCAATTCCAGTTGCTATTTAGTATCTTTCTGGCAACCAGTAATTTTCAGTTGCCAACTGTCAACGCAACTAAAGTCTGGTTGCATTTAATAATACCCCAATTATATTTTTTTTATGTTTTTTACCCTCTAATAATAATAAAAAATTAAAAAAAATATGTTATATTATTTTAGTTTTGGTACTATGTTCGTAGGTAAATGCATATTTTTGCGCATATTTTTCATATTTAGGTGCATTTGTTAAGCGCTTAAAATTAAGTTTTAGCTGCATAAAAGTCCGAGACCTGGTCATAAATATATTTAAAAGTTTTTATTAAAAACGAAAAACCTATACAATTTTACCTATCAAAATTTTTTCAGGTGTTCCCCGTTTTGCTGCATATCTATACAAATAGATGTGAATAAAGGCGTAATATGACTGGAAAATATTGTGTAATTTCGATAGGCTTTCTTTATTCCGGAGTTACAGGACTCAAAATTTTTATTTTTAATGGGTCATAACTTGTATAATATAGCATGGATATCCATTAACTCATGCCGAGCCATATATATATATATATATATATATATATATATATATATATATATATATATATATATATATATATATATATATATATATATATATATATATATATATATATATATATATATATATATATATATATATATATATATATATATATATATATATATATATATATATATATATATATATATATATATATATATATATATATATATATATATATATATATATATATATATATATATATATATATATATATATATATATATATATATATATATATATATATATATATATATATATATATATATATATATATATATATATATATATATATATATATATATATATAGATATATATATATATATATATATATATATATATATATATATATATATATATATATATATATATTTTTTTTTTTTTTTTTCTAAATATACTCTTGTTCGGATGCAATTTTATCGAGGTCTTTTCAACCTTTCATGTGATATAAATTTTAATGTTCCTGCTTTACCGTTGCTGTCGAATTTTTATTATTGCTTGGTTCCCTGCTTACATAAAATAAGTTGTCATTTAATTAAAATTTTTTAATAGATTGTTTAAATTTTGCTAAAAATAATTTCTGATTAAACCAAAGACTCACTGTTGTGTACATATGTGAAGCTGACGATGTCTAAGTCATCTCAATAAAGCCAACGAACTGCTCTTCTGTTAGATGAAAGTTTATTTTATTTTCTACAAAGTATACACTATTGTTCTTTATACCTATAAAAGTCGATTATATACATATATCTTTTTAACGTGACGATTTTTTGACTAATTTTTTCAAAAGTCATGACGATTTTTACTATTCTTCTATATATATTTTGACGATTTTTCGGAAAAGAGCCTAACAGCACTGCTCTTAACTGAGTGTGGCCTCTACCATTAGGACATCTAAATCTTCGTGAATGTGCGAATTTCTAACTAACCAGGTAGCGGATGTAATCGTACAGAGGATTTTCTTTTGTCGCGCTTGAATTTTTTCTACATTTGATTGAAGATCTATTGAATATCGTCAATATTTCAGGCGAGCGAACTGCACGTCCGATTTCGACAGCGATATCTCTCTCTAAGCCTTTCACCGATAAGCCGGTCTAAAGATTTTTTGATATTAAAAAAACGGGTTTCGCATCTCGAACACTGACTACTCCTACAAATGAATGATATTTTCGTGTTCAGCGAACCCAAGTTAGTTTCTCCGAAAAAAGTGAAAAATAAACGAGCTATGAATTTTTTGTCGAACTGTATGGCTTAAGTTTGGCTTAAGTTCGTTTTTAATTTAATCTTTCGATCAGACTATTTTTTTTTTATTTAAAAAATAAATTTTAAAGCATGTAAATATTGAAAATTCAAAGAAACATTTGGATTTCCGGAAGGTTGAACTGACATCAGAAGTTTCGAAACCACCACAGTCTTCTCATCAGAGCCCTTTACCAACACTACCAGCAACGACAGCAACAACATCCTAGCGAAAATCCTACTTATTTTTAGTAAGCTCAATTAAAAGATTTTTTCTCCACCTCGCGGCGAGTCTTACCTATTACTAATGAACTTTTTCTAAATGTTCGGAACTTCACTAATTGTCTTTTCTTTAACATGTTCAACTTTTTTTAAGCTTTTTTGATTTCTGACTTACCAGCGTGAAATATCATCGATATTTTCATTGCTGGGATTTTTTTAATGTTTATTTTGCCCAAATATACTTAAAAAAGTGTAACTTATCTATCAAATTATCGCTTAAATAGATGGTGTTTCGTTAATACCTGCTTGCAATATGTAAGGTGTATGAAACTACTGACATAAATGTACATTTACTGTCTGTCTATTATTGAAAACCCAGTTCCAGAATCATTATTGACAAATATTTAAATCTCTGTTTTAAAATAGCTTTATTTCGTGCTACTTTAATACAACTTTGTTTGTATCTATGCAAACATAAATTAATTATATATTCAAATTTATAGAAAATAACAGCAAAACGTTTAAAAAATCATAACAGAATGAGTTGGCTACAATACAAAATCAAATACCGATAAAAGTGAATACAAATTGAAACAATTTTTGTGCAAAATTAATTAATACAAGAAGAAAATACTGATCAAGAGTCAAATTTTTGTTTAAAATAAAAATTGGTTTTATAAAACTGATTAGAGAGAAAGAGTAAGCAAAACAAATTCTAAAACCCAACTTATGCTAATCAAATTTAATTATTTAAATTGCTCAAGAGTATAGAGTGACGATTTTATGACTTTGTTTTATAAAATAATAAGAAATACGATGTTCTTGATTTATTTTTGGGGTTGAACTATACAAATCTTAGCATAGTTTCATACCTTGCCGCATACAGTATCTAACAGAACATGTCCAAGTGAATTCTAAGTTTACGAAATTTTAAATTAGTTTTCAAATATTATAAAATAAAAAAATTACCCAGTATTTATACAAACATAGATATAACCAAAAAAAAATACCAAATTCAAATTTATCGTACATATACGGTTTAAAAAAAGCAAAAAAAATATATAAAAATGTATGCGAATGTTCTTGCATATTCTGTTTTTAAAATGAATATTAAATTTGCACATCAACCAAATCGATTTTTTGATCAATAAATAATCCTAGCATTGAAGTGATACAATAGTATTTTTTATTCAATTTAGTTAGCATTTCCATTAATATGATATGCAATTCTTTCTATAACCTACATTTTCATTTGACTCTATTTAAAATAGATATTATAAGAGAAATAGTTCACTATCCTCCTACAACAGCCATGTAAACATACTAAATTTAATACAATAATATGTAGGTGTCGTGTATCTGTTTGTCTTCTTTGGTGAAAATTAAGTTTTTTTACAATTTCATAAAGTAAAAGAAAATATATTATACTTTCAAGTTATATTAAGACTCGTCTTATCAAAGCAAACAAATAGATATTTTTAGAAAATTTTGAATATTAAAACTGCTTGTACATATTTACATGACTATTTATTATGTATTAGCTTGTATTGTGTAGTATCGTATATATGTACTATATACTATTGCAATTGTAAAACAAAAGGATAATTTCAATAAAAAATCTATGAAACAAAATGAATCTAACAAGTGGTCTCATTGAATTTATTATTTGCAAACTATGACTTCAATTATTTAATAGTTTGTTCGTTCATACAGTTCAAGGTACACAGTAGACAACTGATAAAAGAAACTCATACAAATTAGTAGTTCCCTGAAAGTTCAAGTTAATTTTTTAATTACAAAGGGCAACACTCAAAAATTTTCCAGACTAATATTCATAGTTTGGATTAAATTAAGAGTGCTGTTTAAGCCCTTATGACACTACATTTTTCTTGCATTGTTTTGCTATAGGATTGAAAGAAAGAAATAGCAAATGATAGAAAAATAGCAAAATGAATGAAAGAAATGGCTTCTTTAAGTGCTGCCTACTTTTTATTTATAATAAAACGACAAAAGAAAAAGAAGTTGAAAAAAAAGAGCTAAGTCGCTTAATTCGTGAATAAACCGCTAACTTGGCAACACTTTAATGTTTCAAGCTTGAAATGTCAATTTTAAGTTGAACATTTTTTAATTTTTTTTTTGATAGGCCCCCATTTTTTATCGATAACATTAGTAAAAGCTTTGACAATTTGGTATTTATCTTAATATAGCTGAACTCTAGTAAAATTTCCTATTATATTCTATTTGCACTGTTCTCCAAAATTTGAAAAATGAAGAAAAAATGTAGTGTCGTAAGGGCTTTACGATGGCATCATTAGTATTTTTTTATAGTACTTACAATTTTTTTTTCAATTTTCTCAAATCGAAATAACTCATCCTAATGCACTTTTGCCCGCTGATTACAGAAATAACCTTAGGTTTTTATGTGATTATTCCGAACTAATTTGCTATTTATCCAAATTGATTATATGGTATAAGTTTCGTAGCATTATACTTCAGGAATATTTCCAAGCCACAAAGGAAATATCAATATCAATTTAGTTTTCAACGTGCACAACAGAACACAACAACGATGTTTTCGTAAGCTGTTACACTTCCATCATCAGTGCTCCGGAGTATCTTGCTTATCACCACTAGAGTTTGGGATTTCGCGGACTTTTGCGCTTCCCGGGAAACGGGAATGAAAAAGTCACGTTCCCGGAAATTCCCGGGATTCCCGCGAAAAATTAATTTTCTTAATTAAATAGATTTATTAAATGAAAAATGTCGAAATTTCGATTGTTTTATTCATTCTTTTTTATGCATTCTTTTTAAATAAGAGTTAATATAAAAACAATTCTAAAACAAATTTTTAAGAATTTTCAAGTGAATTTAAGCAAATATAGGTTATACCCAGTAAAAAACTTGCTTCCAATAAAACATGTTTCTTCTGTTATGGAATAAAAGTAGCGCTGACAAACCTGCTGATATCGCTGCTGATTTCTGTATAGCGAGTTCCCGGATTGGAGTACTACATTTTTGCTCACAAAAGCGCTTTTGAAGCGCTGAAAATCATCAACACTAGAACTGAAAATATATGCTAAAAATGGTTCGATATGGATTGGCGTCGTTAACGCCATTTTGAATTTTTCTTATTTCGTTACTTTATTTATTTTTATTAATTTCATATTTTTACTCAATGTTTGCTATTTTAACTTCAACTAGTATCGAAGTAAGAACCTTCAGGTTTGAAGTCCAACGTACCAATCACTCGACCAAAAACACTGTTGCAGAACGGCAGCAAGAAACTCAAATAAAGTTAGTCTTCATTCTCGCTTATAAACCTGCTTTGGATCAGCGCTATAAAATCAGCTTTTTTGTATAGCTTGTGTACGAAGCTTTTGTATAAGTAAAAATCAAATACTTTTCTCGCTTCAAAACTTGCATTGTTGTGACGCTATGAAATCAGCTTCTGAACAAGCTCATATTTTAAAGCGAATTTTGAAGCGCTTTATTTCTTTAGTGCTTCAAAAAACATGAAAATTTTTTACTGGGTATTTATTACATAGTTGGAGATTCTGTAAAGACTAATTGACGACTATATCGCAATTAGTTAAGCATTTAGCTGTAAGGCCTCTAAATTATTTTATATAGAACTTGCCGTAATGTTTCTTATTTATTTTTTTTTAATTTCTAGGACGATTCTTATCGTTAAGTACAAGCAAATTACAGTACTATAATCAGCTGAGCTAGATTTTACATATCCTGAGCCACAGTCTGTCTAAATCTCTTTGACGGTTCATTTTATTTATCTCAAAACATCTCTTTCAGCGTTTCAATAATTGTGTCGACTTATAATAAATTAGAGTAGTGTTAACTCAAAGTTTTGCAGCTTTATGAGCTTAAAGTTTCCACTACACTTTCACTCAATCACTCGAAATTCGTTTAATATCGAATTATTTACTTTAGAAAACGATTACAGAGCACTGTAGTCATAATAATAAGATATAATAAAGTATGCACGCTACAGCCAGCATGAACAAATATAGTGAATTTTTTACAAAATTCTAAATTAATCGCTTAAGAAAAAACGACAATCGAGTTTTTAAAATTTCTTTACAAACGATTAGAGAGCACTGTAGTCCACTTTGTTCTATTATAGTGATTAAACGACATCTATTACTAAATTCATCTTTCATGTACTTTTCGAATCGAGCAATTATTTTTCTTGGCTTAAGAGAAATTTTTAAAACTTCAATTTCATGCAATTTTTATGAAATTGCTGTATAAGTTTGAACCGTTCACATTTTTATTTTGTATTAAAAAAATTTTATGGACATTTTATGCTATGTGTTTCATCGTCTGTTTAAAAACTAATACCCTGTCTATCGATGTCGAAGGAATTCTTTTGTCTTACAGTTACATTTGAAACAACGACAAAGTTTTAGAATTTGTTTTAGTTTCAAATGAAATTGTAAGAATGAAAAATGTCCTTCGACATCGATAAACAGGGTATTAGTTTTTAAACAGACGATGAAACACATAGCAACTTTAAACGAGAACTTGAACAGTTTCATAGTGTAAATTTAGTCGTACAGTCAGTCAAACGAACTTTTGTAATATTTGAAAAAACATTGCAAATTTTGATATTAAAGAAAAACAGGATTACAATACAATTTTCTTACATGAATCAAAATAAATTTGGCGGTCACTTACGCCATTTCATATATATGTATGTCAAAAAATATGAAATTAAAAGTATTTGGAACGATTTTCCGTCATCCCACGTCAAATTTGGTTTGTAAACAGACCGGTTTCGTGTCTCTACCTGCTACCTGTTTCTCTTACTATTATGTTTGTGTTTAATATTTAGTTTATAATCTGCTCTATTAGTTATCAGTTGTTTTATCCCTACGTAGGTAATAATCCGTAATTGTACGTTTCTGTGTAATCTTTTTGTCTTGTTCATTTTCTACTACGTTGCCTGGACTATTGTCTTCTTTTGTGTAAAAATATTTTAACGGTTCAAATATTACGTCTGAAGCAGTGTTTATTTGTTCATTTATTATTCTTCCGTCAAATATTTTTTGCTTGTATATTTCCATGTTCTCTAATACGTTCAGTTGCCGTCCTTTATGTTGTGAATGTAATAGTTTAACTGTTTTTCTAATATGTCCTGGTGTACATTTGTTGTCGAATATGTGGTTTGCGACATTCGATTCTGGTGTTATTCCTGGTTCTCTCAGTTTCTTGTTGTAGTCTCTCATGTGCTCGCGAAATCTTGTTTTTATCTTTCTTCCAGTTTGTCCGATATAACTGTGTTGGCATGTGCAAGTTAATTTGTACACTCCTTGTTTATCTAGGAAGTCTGTTTCGTTTGTTCTGTTCTGTAGTATTCTACCCAAGTTGTTTCTTGTTTGGAATGCTGTGTTAATGTTGTGTTTTCTAAAAAATTTTGCCAGTTTGTATGTTGATTTTCCCATATACGTAAAGGTAGCCCAGGTTTTCTTTTCTTGTTCCTGTTCTCTGTTCCGTTTCTTACTTGCCTCGATATCCTTTCTAATCTTGTCAACTAGGTCTTTTTTATATCCGTTGTTTTCCGCTATGTTATATATTATTCCTAACTCTTTCATATAGGCCTCACGTGTTAGGGGTATTCGTTCAAGTCTCGTTATTAATTGCCTAATTGCTGCGTTCTTGTGTTGTTGAGGATGGTTTGATGAATTGTGTATTATTGTATCTGTAGCGGTTGGTTTTCTGTATATTTCGTATTCAATTCTATTTAAGCTCTTGTTTGCCGTAATCGTTAGGTCTAGGTAGTTTATCCTTTCGTTCTCCTCCACTTCCACTTCCATTGTAAATTTTATGTTTTTGTGTTGTTTGTTCAGTAGATCCAGAATTTGCTCCTCCATATTTCCTTCTATTACACATATAACATCGTCCACGTATCTTGCATAGAATGTTACCCCAAAATTTGTTTTTAACTCCTCTACGTATTTCTCTTCTAAATTTTGCATAAATACTTCCATGAGTATTGCTGATGTTGTATTTCCCATTCCTAGTCCGTTGATTTGCCTATATATGCTATTGTTGAATTTGAAGTAATTCTGCTCCAATGTGGCTTTTAGCGTGCTTGTGAGTTGCATTGAAAAATCCACGTCTTCTGTTTTATTGAACACAAACATAATAGTAAGAGAAACAGGTAGCAGGTAGAGACACAAAAGCATATAGAGGCGAGAGAGAGAGAGAGAAAGAGCGGGAGAGAGAAATAGGGAGCAGAATACAAAAGGGATCAAGGAAGGAAGTTAGGTATACAAACGAATTATAAAAGAAACAACGTACAACAGAAAAACGAGTTAGTATTCAATAGAACACTGAAGATGGCACATAGCCGAAACCGGTCTGTTTACAAACCAAATTTGACGTGGGATGACGGAAAATCGTTCCAAATTCAAAAAAAAACCCCGTCGGAAGAAAAACACAACACTCAAATTAAAAGTACATATATTTATGAAATTAAAAGTCCACTTTTCCCGAATCCAAACCCTACTTGTGAGTCATCATGCCGCACAGTGGGGGATTTTGAAAAAAAAAATTGAAATAAATCCACAGTTTCTAAGTGCGCAGCCCGATTCTTATAACATTTCGTACTATATTTAAAAAGGTGCAGTTAAGCATAAGTTTGAAGCTTAGACTTTATATCTCTAAAGAGGGAGGAGCCACAAGACCCAAAAATGGGTCACCTTGGGCTTCTGAAGCATTTAAAACTATGCCAAGTTTTTCTTTTTGATCTGATAAAAAAGAGTTTAAAAAAGTCTAAAATATTTATGGATTTCCGCTTACAGTTTAGAGAATATTCGACTAAAAAAACTAACATTTTCAATTTTGTACCCACCTTGGTCCCCGGTTTTGCTAATGGAAAGTCAAATCTTTTCCGATTTGCAAACACTTTTTTCGGAGTTCCCAGAGGCAAAACTTATTATTGTTTCCTTCCTTAGTATTAAGTACATAAATTCCTATATAAGTGCAAAATTTCATTCGAAAATATTAATAATAAAAAAGACTTTACAGCTTTAAAAAAGTTATACTTACTTATACACAAAACACTAGTTTTCCCCATTGTTCAAGTACTCGTATTGTGTGCACTTAAACCAAATATTAAGTAGACGTATGATTGATGGTCAGGCCAAGTAAAGATATTTCAGTACGAAATTTTACTTATAAGTCCATTAAAATATTACGTATAAAAATTTAGAAAAGTATATGTAGTTTTCAGTAACGTATTCAAGTATTTTAACAAGTTAACAAATTTTAAAAGACCTTTTGCAAAACATGGTGGAAAATTTTGTTATGTGTTGTCTTGTGCATATTATATTTTTTTATGTCATAATATCGTGGCTTATTGATATTTTTAATGAAGTTATATAGGAATTTATGTACTAAATTCCAAGTAAGAAAAATATAATAAGTTCTGCCATTGGGAACCCCGAAATTCCCAAAGAAATTGCAGAAAATCCAAATATTGCCATTTTCTGTATTTTTCTTATTTTTCGCCAGGCGTCACATTGGGCCTCAAAATGATTTAATACGCTGTTTGATTACTGATTTGCTATTTGAGAAAATGCGCCTTGCAATAAATATAGGTCTAATTTGAAACGCTCTGTCTAATTCAATAAAGAAAATTTAAAAAAAAATTTGCAGCGATCTGCTTTATAGTATTACCTTTCAAATAGATTAAGTATTAAGTAAGTATTATTGCAAAAATATATATATATATAAGTACGAAATAACAAAAATTCCTCAGAATATTAATAGTTTTGTTAGCAATCAACGAAAAAAAGTTTGAGCACATCGGAAAAAATTTGACTTTCCCATTAGCAAAACCGTGGACCAAGGTGGGTAAAAATGTTAAAATTTAAATTTTTTTATTCGACAATCTCTAAAAGTGTAAGCGGAGACCCATAAGTGTAGTAGATTTTTTGTTTACCTCTTAGATAGAAGAATCTAAGTGCAAAAACTCTTTTTTATCAGATAAAAAGCATCAGCTTAGCATAGGCTTAAACTTTTCAGAAGGCCGTGGCGACCTACTTTGGGGCCTTGTGGCTCCGCCCCCTTTTAAGGTATAAAGTTCAAACTGCAAAATTAAGCTCTTGGAAACACCATATTTATTTCCAATTTTTTCAAACTCCCCCACTGTGTGCCGTATAAGGGTATTGTAATAATATTTCAACCGTGGTCCCAGGGATATAAAATTTTTGGAGAGCTATTTTCCCATCAAGCCTCAGCTTTTTGGGTGGTGAGACGAAAAATATATCCACTTAAAAATAACGGACACCCTAAACCTACAATGGAACACACAGAAAAAAATGGAATGTGAAATTAACATGACGCAATTGTGATTTGAAATCATATTAAATTTACATGAAATAGTTTGTCGTTTAAATGTGTTAGTGTTTATTTGCTTTGTTCATTGCTACAGTTCACTGTTGTGCTTAGTTGTGTGACTTGTTGTTGTTTATTCTTACATGTGTCGGCTATGTAATGTTTAAAATTATCATTATCTCATATTAGTTTTAAATAAAAAATTATTAATCTATCCTTAAATCTCTTTGATTTAAATTTTGATTTGATTTAAATTTTTCAATGTTAAATCAAATTTGTTATAAATGTTATATTTCATTTTAAATCAACATGACTATAACTTTAATTTCAAATAAGTTTTATGTTAAGTAATCATTTAAGTCATCTTGAATTAAAATTAAATTCATTTTACATGCGATGATATTTATTTAGTGTATAGCTAAAGTAAAGTTTGAAGCTGTTGTGGCTGCAGTGGTTAGCACGTGGACTATCATGCAGGTGGTACGAGCTCAAATCTTGGCTGGAGCAGCCAGCTACAATACAAAGTTTTCTGATGCCTATCACTTAAGTAAAATAATTAATAGAACAGCTACATTAAAGTCATGTTGTTTCAGCTTGATATAACTATAGTTCAACATAATTCTTAGTGTTGTTGCAATATTAAATTCACGTTGTTTAAACTTGAAATAACTGTGATTTAACATGATTATTCATGTTGTTCCAATATCAAATTCACGTTGTTTCAACTCAAAATAACTTTGATTCAACATGATTTTTCGTATTATTTCAGTACCAACATCATTTTGATTTAACTGTACTGTAATATTAAATCAACATGAAATATAGTTAATTCAAAAGGATGAATTTTCCTTCAAAGTTATTGTAAATCATGTTGAATTAAAATAAAACGCCTATGAAGCAAAATCTCTGCCGAAAAATTGTAAATTAGCCTGGTTTTCGACGATTTTATATGGAAATTTTTCTGTGTGAATATGCTCTAAGAAAATCAGGTATCTTGTCATCGCAGCCCGAACTTTTTCGTCTAACGCGCTCTCAGTTTTCCAGTGATTTGCACTAATCAGTAAAGTGAAAATTCGTTATTTTACCGAACAGTGCGTATGTGGAATAAACATGGTGCAGGAAGGAGTCTTGTGTCACTTTCAATGTGGGAAAATGCAAATTAATGTTTACAAACACTACTCCCTCTGTCCTCCTTCCCATAAAAAAATTTGTGTTGCATGAATATTACCGACTATCAAGTTTTTCAGTACTACTACTACACAATAGTACTTGCTCCATATTTTCAGATTCAGAGTTGTATTTCATTAACTATGGAAATCGTTTGGAAAATTTAGCGCACTAAATACAATTCTGTATAAATAAATGTACAAGTATAGTTAAAAGTATTCATATAAGGTATCATTAGTACTGAGTAAGAAAATTAAAAATTATCAAAAATTAAATCGAAGAAAGTATGTAATTATTATTTCTTCGCCAACATATTCGCTTGGACTTCTGCTAAAGCTTATAAGTATGTAAATAAAAATTTCACCAATGAAAGCACAAAATTTTAAATATCACTAAGTCAAGATTGGCATATTAGAAAATAACTTATGTATTAATTGTACACTTTAATATGTACAATGTACAAATGTATAATAAAAATAAGCTGGTTACAAAAATATTGGACTTAAGCTAGATAAAAATAAAAAAAAAAATTACCTTACTTAGCACTAGTGTTAACACAAAATTTATTCCTTAACTTTTTGTTGAAGTAAAACACAACTATTTAACAATTTATTTTCATTTAAATTTTTCTTATGTGGCGTTTCTAGAACCCAAACAATCGACTTGAGTAGAAAATTTGTATTGAAACCACTCAAAAAAGTGAGTGCTTTTCATATAAATTATTCACTCAATTCGATTGTTTGGGTTCTAGAAACAGCACATTAATATTTTTTTTTATATATATGTGTATATTATATTTCTCCCTTTTATATATATTTTTGTGAACTTTTTCGATTTTAAAACTTTTTTCTTTGTCGTTATTTATTTAATAAATTTTTCATTACATTTTTTTAAATGGTAAAACATTGTTTTGGCAACAATTAGTGCACAACATTTATATGTATTAAAAAAAATGCCAAAAACAATACACTTTTTATTTTTACTTTGTTATGCTTTTATAGCCTCTGGATTGCTGAAGTATTGTTGTTAACTCATAAAATTTACACTTTTCACAAATTTGTATTTATTTATTTTCTGAAATAAGAAAAAAGCAGTTGATTTCTTTCCAACAAAAAAAGTATGAGAAAAAAATAAAATCGCGCCTTTTTAGCTTCATTAATGAAAACATAAAATATTATTTATATTTAACAGCAAAAAATCGGTATTTTTAGCGAATAAATTATGGAGCTACAATAACAACAAAAAAACTATAGACACAATAACAAAACACAAGAATGAAAAACGCACGTTTTATTGTTAAGATAGGAAAAAAATTTTATATCCACGCCTGCACAATGTATGCTTCTCTGAACGCCAAACGACAAACTGAAGCAGGCTTTTTACTTTTAGAACGATGATACCCTCCAAACAAACGCCAACACAAACATACACACACTCACTCATTCAAACTCAGAACAACAATAAAAAAATCACACAGCTAACCAAGCAGGCATATACACGTAGATACACAACAAAAACAACAGCACGAAATCCAAATGAGAAGGAGGCCGACACACAGATACACTTATACACTCTAATAGAAATAAAAGCAAAGTCAAATCATGTTTGTGCAGCAGCAGAGCCGTCTAGTAGCAGTAACCACAGCAGTCACCGAAAGCAACAAGGCATGCATGGAGCAAAATAACCAAACATAAAAAAATCTAGAAGAAAAGAAACCCCAATGCCAACGAGAAAGCAATCATCCAGAAAAAATCAACAACATACACAATCAAACATGCATGAACAAACAAAAGTTAAGTAGTAGAAGTTACAACCAACAAAACCAGTCAACAAACAAACAACACAAAAACAATTGCTAAAAAAGGCAAAATACCAAAAATGAAGAGCTCCAACGGAGGCAACTTGTACGATAACGTTGACGACAACGTTCAGCACTATTGAGAGAAGGCTTTCATGAGTGAAAAAAGCTTGTGAATACAAACAGAAATTAAGAAAACCCGGCATTTATGTTTGTGTAAAAAAAAGCGAGCTTCCCGGTTGGCCATGTCTTTCAGACATCTTAGCAAGTCCGATGCATGGCAATGTTGATGACCTGTTGGTGACATCTCAAACAAATCAGTAAGGACATTTTCAAACAAATGGCCGCTAAGTTCATACATGACAACAAGCGCGACACTGTCACCCATATTTTCATTAATGAACATATAAATGACAACATCCTCAGAAATGTACCCATTACATTTTTTCGTTTGTTTCTTTTTAACATGTGTTCTACAATAACCAGCGTTGTCAACTTTTAGATTTCAAAAAGCACTGAAACAAGTAAAAAAGCGCGTAATTCTTGAAAAAAAGCACTGAATTTTATTTTTTTTAGTTTTATTTAAAAAAGCTGTTATATATCATCTACCTGTTCTGTAAATCGAGCCGATTTAAAACGAATCGTTTTAGAAAAATTAAATCCACTAAAAGCAAAAAATTTTCAGACTTTTTTGTATTTATCTACTTTTTAGAGCTTAATATATCATATCCGATATTAGTTCATTATATATGATTATCATAGTTATTGCTATAGATTTTTCATAGAAATGAGCGGGTTATCATAAAAAAACTGTAACTTTTGAATCCGTTTTCATTCCTACTTTAAGACTTTGTACAATAAAGACCTGTCAGTTGCAGTTAGCTCTGTAATAACTATAATTACATATGTCAAAAAAAAACCAACTTCAATGCAAAGATCTTATGTACCAGATTTTCAAAACCAATGCGATTTTCTGTTGGATCAAATAGTGTGCTTGTTTACAAATGGTGTGTCCGCCCGCAATTTTTCATAGTAACAAACCTTTCATGTTCTTTCAAATAAAATATTTTGAAAATCTGTAAAGAAATGTCGGAGTTATGTGATAATTAATATATCGGGCTACCACTTTGTCCGCCTGTTTTTCACTTCTATGGGATCAAACTGCAAGCAATTCATTTAAAACAAAAATAATAATAATATTGAAAATTGGTTCATAAATAGAGGATTATAGGGTAATCAATATTTCCGCGGGAGGATAATGCCCTACAGATTTTCGAAAAAAAAAAATTTGAAAATCAGTTCACATATGACAGACTTATGCTTGGTGGAGCAAATTAAAAAAAAAATTATGCAAAAAAACTGCAGGCAAATCCTTAAAAAAAATCGGTATACAAATCGCAGAGTTTTGATTTGGGGGAGCGAATTTCCTCACCGGTTTTCGAAAAAAAAATTGTGGAACCAAACAGCAACCAAACCCTTTCAAACAACAAAAAAGAACTTTGAATCTGTTCAAAAATGGCAGAGTTATGTTATAACAAACATAAAAATACACACGAATTCATAACCTCCTTCTTTTTTGATGTCGGTTAAAAAATTAAAAAAATTACAGATACCTTTTTCATGATACTTTGGCATTTTAGAGGACTTTCTAGAAGGAAGCTATATCATTCCTTAGTAGTATGCGTTGATGAAAATGTCCTCTACGACAAGTTGGCCAACCGGGTTGTTATAACTACTAGAGCTATTGATAATTGTATCAGACAGTTTGTTGTCTGTTCTACTGTCTGCTGGTACTATAAATATGTAATTCATTACATTACAGTACAACAACTTGCACATTACATACATACATATGTTTATACATCGAGACCAGCAGCATCTTCATTATTATTATCACCGTCATTGTTATCTGCAGCATTCATTCGCCTACTTTTCATGTCGGCATCATTTGCTTGACAGTGGGTCATATTGATAAGATAAAGCAAGTTTATAAAAGACAATACACCGCAAGGTTTACACTTTACAACGCTCCTTTCTTGCAACGTAGTCAAATCTCAAAAAATCAAAATGTTTAAATTACTGAAGAAAAACTGTTCCTTACCATCTTGTTTATATGTAAAACAAGGGTGAGATCCAAAATATCAAAATACATTGTAGTGGTGCGACTTTACTTTATTTACAAAAAAACATAAACAAATTTGCAATACTACAATGCATTTTGATGTTTTGGAACTGAACCTAACTTTCAGAAACATATCTTAATGTAAACCGAAGCTATAACCAGCAAAATGCTAATGCCGACAATATACTTGCTAAACTTTTTAAAACTTTAAACGCGTTTTGCCAAGCTTATTTTTTTTTTTTTTTGAGAAATGACTACGTTGCAATAAAGTTCTACTCTAGGGTGCAAAAACAGGACTGCGTTGCCTAGTGGATATTTTGGCGAACAGAAACAAACTAAATATTATTTAAATAATGGGCGAGGTTTCACGGTCCCCTGTTTACACAGATATACACACATATGTATACATTAGGGGGTCCGTTATTTTTTAAAGTGGTGATATTTTTGGTCTCCCCCAAAAAGTTGGGGCTTGATGTATACATTTTCACGCCCCTGGGACAACGCCTTCTGGTGCCGTTTTACGGTTGAAATTTTAATATATTACACTTATACGGCATGATGGCCCACAAGTTGAAAAATATGACAAAATTATGAAAATTTTTCCTTTCAAAAGTTGTTGTCTGTGTAGTTTCCAACAGCTTTTGCCTCACCAACTTTTATCTAAATCGTATATTTAACAAAATAAACATCAAAATATTGAAAAAGCTCATATATATTAAAATAACAAAAAAAAACCCCCATAAGCTTACAAATTTCGGTAAACTTTCTCGTTCCCTAGAAACTAATGTTGTTTCTTTAGTATTTGGACTGCTGAACGCGAATAAGCACGCCAATTTTCTTTATAAGTTATTTCAAAATTTTCAAAAATGAAGGCACTTGCACGACTATTCAGGAAAAAAGGAAAACCCAAAATCGACAACGAAATTATCCTTAAGCAAAACGAATACTGTTTTTAAATCTCCTCATTAGATTCAAAGATATCGTAAAAGTTTGAGCATAAAAATTAAAAATTTCATAAAAAAGTTTTAAAATGTTTTTGCTTAAGAATTCATAAAAAAATACACCAAGAGTCCAATTATTTGCCCATTGTAATGTAGCTTAATATATTTCAAAGAAAATTAGCTTTTTTCGTTCAAATCGGTGCACAACTTTTGATTTTGTTCACAATTTAGTGAGAGAACTTTTAAAATTTTTTATGAAATTTTAATTTTTTAGGGTACAAACTTTCTTTGAAATTGGATGGGCAGATTTAGAAATAATTTACGTTCGACTTAAAGACAATTTTTTTGTGGAGTTCTGGTTTTCATTCACATATTGAAATAAATTTTTTTATAAGTTTAGTAGGACGTACTGAATAAGTGACATAAAAACGCATTTAGTTAATACCAACAGGGTTTGTTGTCATTATGAAAATAAAATGTTACTGTCACAATAATATAAACATTTTATTTTATGACACACTTATAATATATGTATATAATCGTAAGAATACACTTTTATTTGACTGCCATTAAAATAAAATTTCTGAGTGTTGGCTGAATTTTAGGAAATATTCCGCATGCAAATAGAATTATTTGCGAACGTGATTGAAAAATGTATTTACAAAAACAATGTATGTCAATAAGGATGTCCGTTATTTTTTAAAATGAAAATATTTGTAGTCTCACCTTCAAAAAGTTGAGGCTTGCTGCAAAAATTATTTTGTTAAAATCCACTAATAGGGAGGGGCATGATGACCGACCGACAAGTCGAAAAACATTACAACTTTATGAAAAAATTTTCTTCGAAAAAGTTGTTAATTGTGAAGTTACCAACAGATTTTGCCTTAACGACTTTTATCTTAATCATATATTTAACAAGTTAAACATAAATTTACGAATTTTAGCACACTTATTCGATGCCTAGAAATTGAAATTGTTTCTTTAGTCATTTGGGCCGCTGAACGCGAATCTGCACTATAATCTTACTGATAAATTTTAGTTTTTGAGATACACCACTATTTAACAAATTAAGGCACTTGCAGGACTTATATTAGCATAAATGGAGAAGGGTTTGCCCTATTCTGTAAAAAAGGAAAAATTAAAACTTGACAACAAAATTAATCTTAAGTTGAGCGAAAATTTTTTCTAAATCTGTTCATTAGATTCAGAGATATAGTAAATGTTTGAGTCTAAAAATTAAAAATTTCATAAAAAATTTTAAAAGTTTTATGTGTAACAATTCATTAAAAAATAAAAAAACTAAGCTTTATATTATAAAAAAAAATTAACTAAAAATTATTATTTTTTCCAAAAATTTCTACTGTGGGCTCTAAATGTATTATTAAACTACGTGTCAAAAAATTATTTATGTACATTTTACCGTATGTACATTTTATGTAAGTCGTAGTGTAAGTACCAGAGAAGACAAAACTATCAGAAAAGCATGATTTTTCAAGCAGACACAAAATATAAAAGAAAAAAAAATTGGGTTGTTTATTTGATCAGACGCACGTTCCTACATGTATTTCGACGTGGTGAATCCGAAAATGAGATCTGTTCGGGCCGTTACCCCTCCAAATTCGAGTAAGTTGCGAAAAACAGAAGTATTTCGATATTTTTAAAAGTTTTTCGTAATTTACTCGCGACGATTCTGAAAGTATGGCTACTCCTCTGCAGATTACCACTTTTTCTAATTTACACTACTGAGTGTTGTAGTGATGAGAAAATGTACTATATTGACTTACTGTAATAGAAGATCTTGGAAGATATTAAATTGATGAAATCACCAGGTTATGATGAGAATTTTCAACGCGAATGTTTGTTTGTTTTAATCGCCCATTTATTAGTACCATAAGCTCGACCGTAAGGGTGCTGAGGTTGCATAGAATATATCCGAGACGATGTATGTATCACATAAAATATAATCCATATTTTACGACATACAACAATTGTATTTTCAATAAGAAAAATGTTTGTTTTGCTTAAAAAATGGCGTATGTCCATTTTGCTGCACGTACGACAAAATGCATAAGCAGGACTGTAAAATTTTGTGACCTACGATAAAAAGCATACTGAATATCTGCGAAGATAGGATGTTTGGGAAGAAACAGATAGTACGATTAGAAAGAAGTTTATTATGAATATAATATAATTTCAAAATCGAAAATTTTCACTTACGACATTAATATTTTGAGGTAGCTATATATTAGCTATACTGTCCTATTTGAAAGTTTCTGAAAACTGGAGATTCACACATCAAAGAAGATAAATATATGTATATATATATATATATATATATATATATATATATATATATATATATATATATATATATATATATATATATATATATATATATATATATATATATATATATATATATATATATATATATATATATATATATATATATATATATATATATATATATATATAATATATATATATATATATATATATATATATATATATATATATATATATATATATATATATATATATATATTTATATACATATATATATATATATATATATATATATATATATATATATATATATATATATATATATATATATATATATAAATATATATATATATATATATATATATATATTATATATATATATATATATATATATATATATATATATATATATATATATATATATATATATATATATATATATATATATATATATATATATATATATATATATATAAATATATATATATATATATATATATATATATATATTATATATATATATATATATATATATATATATATATATATATATATATATATATATATATATATATATATATATATATATATATATATATATATATATATATATATATATATATATATATATATATATATATATATATATATATATATATATATATATGTATATATATATATATATATATATATATATATATATATATATAATATATATATATATATATATATATATATATATATATATATATATATATATATATATATATATATATATATATATATATATATATATATATATATATATATATATATATATATATATATTAAGAACTTGTAATCTTTTTTAACATTTACCTTTGCAACATATTCCTATAGTAGCATGCATAGATTTTCGTTTGCGTCTATGTTATAGTCAATATAATACTTGTTTTAACTTAAACAATACTATTTTAAAATTTTGTCACAGCTACATATAGACATAATTTCTCATATAGGCATCTTAAATAGGGGGGTACATATATTAAAATTATCTGATGTAGAAACTTTTCTTATATCGTTCGATATGGCATCACAAAACCTCGAAGCAATTTAGACAGTCAACTAAAACGCTTTCAACAAAGTGTTAAAAAGTTTAGAGGTTTTCCTTCAATCAGGTCAAGTTGATATTATACTTCCGATCTCCTAGTGACTTTAATGAATTGCTACCATCCTAATAATTCAATATGTATATGACAGTGTTTATATTTGCTGCATAGACCTTGTATGTGGGACATTATTTTTGAAGCGGACACCCAAAAAAAAAAATTCTTTTGCCAAAATTCCTTGATATTTTACAGTAGTTAGAACTAAAAAAATTGTTTGGGCTGTCCGCCTCAAAAATAATGCCCCATGTGTTTATATGTTTTCTACTCTTCTTGCGCACTGTAGACGACTGCAGTCGACTGTTAAGCCAACATACTGACAGGGTACATTACGATTATATATGATTTTTTTCCAGAAGTTGTTTTTACACAATATTTGCGCCTACAACAAGTTTATTACGAGTTTTAAGATGTCTACAACTGATGTTCGCTTGTTACTTCGTTAACTCATTCATTCATATAAATGCATTCTGTAGTTGAGTTTCTCTCTACAAAAATTATATTAAGCATTAAAGAAATGAAACTTTCCGAAACAGTAGCTGCTTGTAGGTTGTTTAAGTGTAATAATCAGGTCTCGGACTTTCATGCAACTAAAAATTGGTTTTAAGCGCTTAACAAATGCACACTCTAAAACACTTTTGTTGAAAATTAGGTCGATAATAGTCGGCAACACTTTACTGATTCTCTTTGTTGATTTTTTAACAAAATATGTTTAATACAAAAAAATAAAGTAAAAACGCCTGCGAAGCGATTGGCTGTGTGCAGCATCGACCCGTGACCTCCTGGCTGATTGTCTATCGTAGTTACCATTCAGCCAAAGGCATATTATACAATATGTTGAATTTGTTTCACTTGGGCTAAATATGTTGAATTTGAAAAATTATTTCTTTAATAAAAATGTATGAAGTACATCTTCTTAATTCATTACATTTATTACAACAAGAAAAATCCTTAGAATTTTGTTTATAAGTTATCAATATTTTCTTACCAATACTTACAAAATCTATATTTAAAAACCTTTAAATACCAGAAATTAAACGTTATGAACGAAGAAAAAATATGGCGTGCTTCTATTGTTTAAACATTGTTCTGCTGTTTTTTAGACAGATTGCTTAATATTGAAAATTTTAATGTTATTTAGACATACTTTGTTCAAAAATAAATACTTTTAACAGCAGATTTGTATTTATGCGAAAAATTAGACAAATTATGTTTTGTTTTTGTTAGAAATAACTACAAACTCGATGTAATTTTAGACAACCAGAATTTTTCAGCAAAAATTTAGACAATATATGATACCAAATTTCAAGTAATGTTTTAGAGTACACTTAAAAATTAAAAATATGTGCAAAAATATGCATTTACCTACGAGCAAAGTTTTGGTACTTTGTTCGTAGGTAAAAAATGATATGAAAATTTTTTTTTTTCATTTTTTATTATTATTAGAGAAAAAACATAAAACAAACAAATTTGGTCTATTATTTAATGCAACCGACTTTTAGTTACGTTGCCAGTCGGCAACTGAAAATTAATGGTTATCAAACAGGTACTAAATAGCAACTGAAATTCACAGCTCTCAGTTGCCAGTTACCATCAGTAGTATAATTTTCAACAACTGGTAACCCAACTGAATCTCAGTTGCTATCCATAATCGGCCTAATAATATTTTTTTAAAAACTTTTAAATTATGCATTAAAAATTTTTATTACTCCAAAAATATGCATTTATTGCCAAAATATGCAAAAATATGCACTTACTAACAAAATATGCATATAACTATATGCAACTACAAATCGATGCCAAACTACTTAAAATTTGATAATTCGCATAGATAACTAGTCAATACCTCTTTATGTATAACCATAAAAAACATGCATTTGCATGAAAGTCCGATCCCTGGTAATAATCCTTTGCTACGTTCGATATGTACAGAAAATGTTTCGATATGAACGACGTTTAACGCATGTAAAGAAGTTTTATATACCCTTTTTGTGTCAGACGTGTATAAGTTGGTCATTCTGATTGTAACTTCTGCAAGAGCACAGGGAAACACTGATATGTTTTATATTATAAAACAAGTTTTTTGTAACCAAATTAAAAAAAAATATCCAGTCTGAATGTTTATCTAAATACTTTAAAAAAATTAATGAGAATTAATGCAACGACATTAACTAATCGATCGATTCACTCAAAAATCTTTTGTAAACAAACTTGGTACAATTGCATTCCTCTTGCTATGATTATTGTTGTTGTTATGTGTGTGTGTGTCGTCATCGGGGTGTTTTTTTACGACACAGTTTTTATTGTTGTTTTTGGTGGTCAACCAAATAATTCATAGATTATGGACAGAACATTTACTGAAAATTAAATTTATTTTTAGACAAACTTTTGTTTGAAAATTTTTTGGTGATAATTTTTTCTGTGCATATTTAAGACTTTAAACATGTTTTGCCAAGTTCAATTTTTTTTTAGATATCACTACGTTGCAATAAAGGAGTTATATTATAACTCTATTAGCAATTCTAATAAACGACTAAACTATATTCATCTGGTTCTGAAGTAAGTAATCCCTAAACAAAGTTGCTTAGTCTCCTTTTTCAAGTTGTTTATATTTTTTAAGCATTCAAAACTTATTCAAGCCAATTTATGCATAAATAACTACATTGACCCATATTCTATAGAAAATATGTTTTACAACGGCGTTGAGCATTGGAATCTGTTTCAGTTTATTATTTTTTAATTATCTTTTCATCCAGGAAAATATGTTCAAACTATTTGCTCTGATATTAAAATTAAAGTTATATTTTTCTTTTCGTTTTACTATAACTACCAAATTCAATGGGGAAAGCTTAAACGCACATGAAGTGCCTCTCTTTTAAATTTTTTTATAAATGTATAATAAAATTTAATATGGAATAAGAAAATGACTGAAAGACAATATTTTATATACTCACACACTAATTACAAGCACTTAATTTGAAAACAAAGTTATTTTTCATTTTAAATTATATGAAATTAAATTGAAGAACAAAACTTTTGTATCGCAAGCAATCGTGTTTTTTGCTCCAGCGTATTTTCTTATTCGGCCAAAATGTAAATGCATTTTTGATTGTTTTAACAAAAAAATAATTCTCCTTCGATTAAGTTGCAGAAAAATTAAACAAAATTTTTTCATGTCAGACTTGATTTACTGGAACCAAATATTTAGGTATGGAACAAGCCAGCAGTCAGATATTCTTTCGTTTAGTCGGTATGTATGTCACATTTGAAAGTGTGACACGCCACATTACAGCATGTGCGGTAGATGGCCAAAAAAAAGGAATAGCAAAATAAAAAAAACTTTCCTAATGTCTGAGAGTATTCTGGATTATAAATGGAAACACCTCCATTGGTAGTTTGGCTAAAGTTGTAGGAAATTTACTAACAAGATACATAAATGTTGTATCAGAGATGTAGGAATTTTATACTTGCTTGCACAATGGGCATCAATAAATAATAAATAATAAAGTATTAAGAAGATGGACGTCAAATTATTTTCATCGAAAATATTATAGCTCGAAGCGAACATCCAAAAATAAGCTAAATTTCTTAATTATTTTCTAAGAAAATAAGAAGAAATCTATGACGGTTCTTCCTTGGTCTAATTAAACATTGGTCAATATTATGGGGTCAATATTATCTACATACTAGTGATATTACGAATATTCGTATTCATATCGCCAAATATTCGCCAATCTCATTACATTCGTACTCGTATTCGCCAAATTCGAGCGCATATTTCGCAAATATTTTGCGACTACGTTTAAAAAAATAGATATACGGCCATGTTCTGTATTTCATGTGGAATTAAAATCTGCGGAATTATCAAAGCATTGTTGTTGTAAATTAATATTTATAACAACAATGCTTTGATAATTCCACACATTTTAATTCCATATGAAATACAGAAAAAATAAAAAAACCTTTATAATTTATATTAAAATAATATTGGTTGGATGTCAAAGTTTTTTTTTATATATGTTTTGAATACATATTAAAAATAATATAAATAATTTAAGTTAGTTAGGCATGTAGGTCTAGTTGAATAGAACATTTTGCCCTTTTAAAACATTACAAAATACCCTCAAAGTCAAAAGTTATCGGTAAAAAAGTTTTTTTGAGAATTTACATACAAAAAAAGTTTCAGTAACTTGTTTTTGCACCGCTTTTCAATTTTTAAACAGCGTCGAATAGAGGAGGACTTAAGCTTTCCGCGTATCCGCACTTTTAAAAGTTCAAATGAATTTTTAAAAATGTATTCCTCCTCTTGCACTTAATGTTGACTTTTCGTTCTGCGATTTTTTTTTAAATTAGGAATATATGCTTTTATCTGCTATAATAAAGATATTCAATATGAAATTTTATATGTTACTAGCTATACCTGGCGTGCTTCGCTACCTCATTGGTGTGCAAATATAGAAAAATTAATTCATTTAAAAATAACCATAAAATTATTATTTTTTTGCGATCTTTTTAGTTTTGGCGAATTTAGGTGTTTTAGCGATTTTTTCATTTTGGCGATTTTTCGTTTTGACTTTTTTAATTCTGGAATTTTTAGTTTTAGAGTTTTTTAAAATTTCAAGAGTTTTCCTCTTACGGCTTCCAAGATAAAGCAAACTGTTTAAACTACATAGTCAAAATTACATTAACTTTCAGAACTCCCTTTAATTTTTGTTGTGTTAAATATTCTACAGATTACACCAATTAACACTAACTTTGAAAATTTCGAGAGTCTATATAAAAGTGTCTGTATATTACATTAGTATTTCAACATGTTTCATTGCTCGCCTTAGAACACCCTTTAATCTTTAGCCCGTAGTTCTTGCGAGAAAACAGCCTGTGACAGACAGAAAGACAGACGGACTGACGGACAGCGTATCGAAAACAATAAGATTAATTTACACTTTTAATGTACAGAGCCCTAAAAAGAACCTTTTTCAAAAAGGAACTTTTCAAAAAGTAACAATTTTCAAAAGAGTACCATTTTCAAAAAGTTCCCTTCCCAAAAAACATTTTTCAAAAAGTATCATTTCTTAAAACTACATTTTCAAAAAAGTAGGTTTTCGAAAAAGTACCTTTACTTTAAAATATAAACGGTTAACAAAAAAGTACCAAAATTATATTTTTACACTTGTTCGGCCCCTAAATGTACAAATTTCAAAAAAAGTACAAAACAGCTATCCACTAATTTTTCTATCTTATTATGACGCTTTAAGAATTTTATGTCTACCTTACTTAGATTCGGAGATATAAGAAAACAGAGCTTACCCGTTTTTACCCCTTTTAATCCCGTTAGAATTTAAGTTTTCAAAAATTCGTTCATAGAGAATATATACAAACATATGCATTCAGTATGTGTATCAATCTGCATAAAAAAAGAGTTGTATGGAAAAAAGTACCAAAAAGGGCTACCAATTTTACCCATTATATATTCAAATTTAAAAAAATACAAAACTGTTTTTGAGGGCTTTTTAAGGAGAGAATAATGAATTTCAAGTTTAGTTGCTAGCTTCATTACTTTAGGAGATAAACTGTTAACAAAAAAAGTACCAAATTATATTTTCACCCTTTTTCGGCTCCTAAATGTACAGATTTTAAAAAAGTTTCAGACACCTGTCCGCTCATTTTTCTATCTTATTATGATGCTTTTAGAATTTTATATCTACCTTACTTAAATTCGAAGATATAAGGTTACCGATTTTACCCGTTTTTACCCCTTTTAATCCCCTAAGAATTAAAATGTTCAAAAATCCTTTCTTAATAAAAATATACAAACATATTCATTCACTATGTATATCAATTTGCATAAAAAATAGTTGTATGAAAAAAAGTACCAAAAAGAGAAACCAATTTTACCCTTCATATATTCGTATTTGAAAAAAGGACCAAAACATATTTGAAGGCTTCATAAGGATAGAAGAATGCATTTTAAATTTAATTTCTATCTTGATTGGTTAACAAAAAAAGTACCAAAATTATATTTTTACCCTTTATCGGCCCATAAATGTACAAATCTGAAGAAAGTACCAAATACATGTCCGCTCATTTCTCTATCTTATTATGGTGGTTTTGGGGTTTTATGTCTACCTTACTTCGATTCGGAGATATAAGGATACCGGTTTTACCCGTTTTTACCCCCTTAGCATTTGAATTTCCCAAAACCCCGTCTTAGTGGATCTAAACATCCTGAGAGGACCCACATACGAAATTTCAAATTTCTAGCTTTAGTGGTTTGAGCTGGGCGATGATGAATCAGTCAGTCAGTCAGTCACTCAATAACGTTACTCTTTTATTAATATAGATAGAGATAAGTTGAATTAAGCAATTATAAGCAGCAAGTCATTAAGCTATAACTTCCTGAAAATCGTACGAAATAAATACAAATTTGCCTAGAGGTACTTTTGAATATGATAAATCAAAATTTGCTTATGTCGACTTAAGCACTTATTCCTTATTGCCACAGATATTAAATCTTGCTAAAGCAGTTTCCAATTTAAAATGTATGTTTTCAATTTATAAAATATTTTACTATATTTTTAACGATCCATAGTGCAACTTATGCTGAAAGTTATTTAACTCTTCATTATCACTTGTATGTGCTTGTATTTTTAAGGTTTGTACTAACTTTTCATATTTACAGTTGTGTGCATTATACTTTAAACGACAATGCTTGCTATACTATGGATTGTGGATTAACTCTAGCATATTGCTTTTGAAGGTAACTACATTTCATCTGAAAGATAGATCAACATTATTTCTTAAATAAGTCTCAATTTTAGCACTATTATCTGAAATATGTGACATCTAATCGAAATATATAGAGTTATACTCCCATTGATATATTTATGATGATTTTAATATCAATAGATAAAGCACGTGAAATCTCCTCACAAATTTTCATTTCAAGCTTAAAAACTGTTTAAATTTTTTTAAGATGTGTCGTATAAAAATTAGGGATCATAAATATTTTCCAAAAATTTTCTTTAGTTAAATAAAAGTCCTTATCACTTTCTTTCCGCATGTGTATTTTTAGTTGACTATAAGTGCAGTAGCACTCCACATTATTGTGACGAGTTATTGCTGTAGTAAAAGGAAAATCCGTACATTTTCTTTTAAATTTATGTTGAGTTTCTTGTTTCCTGTTAAAGCAATAAATTATGTAAAAGTGTAAGTTTAACACATTATGATAGCACAGTGGTAACAACGGCAAAGCGTTCTTTTAGCTTTGTAATACTATAATTATGTGATGCCAATTTAGCCATTTTCTGGCAAATTTTGAATTTGAGGGAGAGTGTTGAAATATAAATAGCCATTATGTAATCTCTGATGTAATCAATAATTAGTAGCTGCTATTGATGACGCTTTATCTTATTTTCCCACTTAGATTAATCATGAGCGTGTCATAGGCTGTTAAACGGTTCGCTCTCGCTCACAAAGTAAGCTACGATGTCAGTACCTGCCGCTACTGTGCATTTACTGTAAGGGAACTTGTCGTTTATATATAGCGCAAAAGTAGGCCACAAGTTTTACTTTGAACATATAAGGGATAAATTCACTAAAATACAACGAAATACTCACATACGCAATGCAAAATAATCGAAGCTATTATTAGTAAAGGACATGTTAGATTACACGTACATTAGAATCTAAGTACTTAGATGCTCGCTTAGAACGTCATCCTGACATCATTGATTATTATCTAAGTACTTCTCCTCTCTCGCTATTTCTCACTAAGACGGCGTTCACACAGTGTTTCTCTGTCTTTCTTTAAGATGAATTAAAAATTGCACTGTGTGAACCCCGTCTAGAAGATGAAGAGTTGCGGCAAAAAAAAATTACACGTGTATATCGGGACTAAAACGTCAAACCATTTTTCAGAGATGTAAAAAAGTTATTTTCTTTTGCTTATATTCGTACATCCATTCAGAAGTTATGCCCAGCAAACTTTTTGAAAACTGGGAAATAACCGAAAAGTGTTTCGTTTATAAAAATAAAAATTTTCGTTGAGCACAATAATGGCTCATGGCAATCGATAGGGCGCAAAAATAGAATTCAGAAAAGTGGTTGACACTTTCTGAAATAATTGCATTCAGACAATCGCTGAAAAATGTTTCAGCGCAATAAGGACTAATGGCAATCGAAAGGGGCACAAATATAATTGATAAACGGGGATTGTCACTTTCTGACATACTTGCATTCAGAAGTTATGCTCAGCAAACTTTTTAAAAAGTGGCAAAAATCGCTGGAAAAAAGTTTTTCTAATAAAAAGAAAAAACTTCGGTGAGCGCAATAATGGCAATCGATAGGGTTTTATTTACGTTAAAAAATCTTTCCAATTTGATGTAAAAAATAATATACACAGAAAAAACTATAATTCGTATTCTACTACTAAATTCATAAATTCAAATATTTATTTTACGGAAATGGGACCTATCACAAAATTCGTAAAACTAAACACTAAAATTCGTAAATATTTAATAAGAAAAAAATCGCATATTTTTCTATCAAAATTTTGTATTGGAATATTTAAAAACCAAAGAAAAATATAATAAAATTTAAAAATAAATTCAAGCACATGTGTGTTAAAATAAAAACCTATGATAATTTTTTCTGTGTATGAATTACTTTCTTATTTTTGTTTAATACTCATGACTTTTGCATTCGATATCGCTTAGCCATTTTTTAGATAGTTTTTAGCCATTTTTTGTCTACATTTAGCCATTATTGGTGAAGGAGTTCTGGCATCCCTGACTATAATAGACATAATGTGGATATGTTAGAAAATTGCATAGATTATCGTGAAGAAATATGTATGTTGAAAGGTGTTGCTGATAAAAAGAAAGTGTTTAATAAATGTTATCACATATGGCACACCTTACATAAGGGCCTATTCACATATTACGTTACGCTATTTTCGGAGGTTTTGTACCCCCCTTCGTAACGCTTTTTACAAAATTTTCAGTATAAAGTATCTAGTCCATAAAGTGTAAAAAAGTGCATAAAACGAAACAACAAATATTAACTACCTCTTTTTGTAAATAAAATAAAAATTTTCGTTAGGGCGTGTATATTGCGCTAAGAGAAGAGTTTTTAAAATTAAATTTGAAATATCGGGTGGCGCTAAATTTCAGATTGAATATTCATATTCGTATTCGAATTTGACGAATATTGGCACAGATATTCGTATTCGCATTCGTATTCGTGAATACTAAAAATACTAAAAAATACTAAAAAAAAATTGGTCTTCGTAACATCACTAGTCCCTACCATGTCCAACTATCGAATGTGAATAATTAGCTTTTTAGACTTGCTGCCTTAGTCCTGCATTTGGTACGACATGTCAGGACATGCCTTATTTTAATATGTTGAGTTTCTCATAGAGGATTGAAAACTCAATTAGAAAAATTTTTAAACTTGACTTTTTAAGAAGGCGCTGATTTTGTGTTCGCATTTAACGGGTTTTCGCCCTCTCCTGAAAAGTACCCATTTTCACATTCGATAGCTGATATTTAGTAATTTTTTTTAGAAGTTTAACAATTTTTTTTACATCTTTGCGCAAAGCTATGACATTTATCCTTATGATTTTTTTTATTTTGTTGGCTCTTAAGCATGCTCTAACGCTCACTTTTGTAATACGAAAGGTTTGCTAGCTTTGTAAAACATTAAGGGCCGTCTGCATAATGCTGACTTTAGACGACATGTTTTTTACATATGGCTTGCTAGGTGTGTGAGACATATGTAACTTAGCATGTTTGTCAAAATTGTCAATTTACAGACTGTTTATAATATTTGCTTTCACACGTACATGTGCATTTACATCTGACATAACCTCTGAGTGTTCACAACAGCTTAGTTTTTGCACAATTTTCGTAAATATGTAAAGCGATCTTTGCTTTTTAATATTTTTTCAGCCAAACCACACTTTTGATAATTTAATACAGCTGATGTCAGATACGTTGTCAGATGAAAATAGAACACGCTCTAATTGAAATTTTTTCATCTGACTTTGCTTCTGTAAATGTCATCTGACAATGTTTCATATGTTTCACAAAACTTGGCATGAATTTAGCATAACTGATGAAGTTGAACTGGGTCGTAATGACTTCTACTAGCCAATTTTACATTAAAAATCATTGTACAATGTAGTGCTGAGTCACGACTACAAGATATAGTGGTTTTTAATGTGCAATTGTATGGAACAAGTATTTAAGATCCACTTCAATATCGACACTTATGCTAGGTTCCTGCCAAATTTTAGTTACGCATATCACCGTAAATTTTTATTTTTATGAACAATTATACTCTACTTTACAGCTTAAGGCTGAGGTTCTGCTTTTTATATTAAATTTGAAGTTTAAAAAAAATTGAGAATATTCAAATTTAATACAAAAAGCAGAAACGCCGCATCTAAAAACGCCCGTGTGGCCTCAGCCTAAAGCCTTATGTTAAATTAAATACATTGATTACATCCCAGCAAAAATTTTACTTACTGGTAGGCAAAAAATTATATGAGGACTTAAGTCGTAACTACTTATAATTTAAATCGATAGCTACTTATTTTTTGGTTTACTTGAAGCTAAAAAATAAGTAGGCAAATAAACAAATTAAAATTAAAAAATGTGTATACACATTATATTTTTATTTTATTTACATTTTATGAAATCTTTTTTTTACCCAGCTGGGATACGAACCTGTAATCGTTCATAGTTAAAGACAAGTGCTTTACCCACTCAGCTATTGTTGACATATAAGTTTACGCGACAAAAATTGGTTTTCATATACAAACACATGTTGTCTTACAAAGTGGTTGTCTACTTGTTTTATTAATACATAACAATAACTATTTTCAGATAATGAGAAAAATACGTGCCAAGTTTATTAAAAACTAAGAGTAATTCAAATTTGAATTAGCCCATTAATAAAGTAATACCGATTACAAAAATGACAAAACTTTTTGCTGGGATATGGCACAATACTCGTATTTATATTTCTTAATTTAAATACACAAATAATCATGTATATTTATATATATATATATATATATATATATATATATATATATATATATATATATATATATATATATATATATATATATATATATATATATATATATATATATATATATATATATATATATATATATATATATATATATATATATATATATATATATATATATATATATATATATATATATATATATATATATATATATATATATATATATATATATATATATATATATATATATATATATATATATATATATATATATATATATATATATATATATCGTTACCTAAAATCTAAAAGGACGTATTATAACAAAAATTCAGTATCGACTTTTTTATTGATTATGTTGTAATCAACCAAGATACAAACACAAAAATTGTGCACGTATGTTCTCAATATCGATTTTATTAACAAAAATCCAAAAATCCTTTGAGTGGTCGTTAAAAAATTAATTTTCCCGGACGACCCAAAGCAAACCTTCCTTTTGATAAAAAAAAAATTTTTAAGTTGATTTTTTTCCTTTTTCAAACAAAAAGAACACGTGCCGTGCCGCAAGCCCATCTAATTTTTTTTAATAAGGAAAACTTTTATATGCTTTAAATTATTCACTATATAGTTTATTATTGAGAATATCTGCATAGATATGAGCTTTATGAAAAAATTAAATTTATAGAGAATTTAATTTCCTACAAAATGGATCTTTCTCTTAAATTCGTCTACTGTAAGAGATATTTTGAAAAAACTACGATTTTATCAAAACTTAACTTAGATCGGCGGCTTGCGGCACATGTTCTTTTTATAAAAAAGAAAAAAATCAGCTTATGTTTTTCTTCTGACGTCCGGGAAAATTTAATTTTTAACGACCACTCTAGTGTACCTGCAACCTGCAGCATCAATAACTTCATAAATCGAAAACGTTGAAGTTTCTGAACATTTACCTGAAGTTTGTTATAATTTTTCTTATACTATTTGTTCACACTAACAAAAAAATTAGTACAAATTACCTTGCTTAAAAATTAATACTCATATTTTTAAAATTATTTTAAAAAAACCCCGTCTATACCTAAAATAAAGCAAAAAAATTTAGCTTTTTTAATTTTATGTGACGATATGTATGTCAAACAGTAATGCTTATTTAGTGCTTTTATTGCTATTTTTATTATATTTGGATATCTTGAAATTTTTACACGATTATCAAAAGATAGAATAATTGATGTGTTTAGTACTCTATATACATTTGTACACAGAAAAAATTATCATAAAAATTTTTTCAAACAAAAGTTTGTCTAAAAATAAATTTAATTTTCAGTAAATGTTCTGTCCATAATCTATGAATTGTTTGTTTGACTTTTATTTAGAACGCAAACACAAAAAACAACAAGAAAAACTGTGCTGTAAAAAAAACCCCCGATGACGACATACACACATGTGATAACAACAACAACGAAGATAGCAAAAGAAATGCGATTGTACCAAGTTTGTTTTCTGAAGATTTTTGAGTGAATCAATTCGATAATGTCGTTGCGTTAATTCGCATTCATTCTTTTAGAGTCTTTAGATAAACATTCAGACTTGAACACATTTAACAAAGTGAAATTTCATAAATGCTTAATGCATGATGATGATGATGACCCAGACAAAAATTGCGATTGATATATTAAAAAAGCTATTTGTTTAGTATTTGTTAGTATTTTTACACTAATTGTTTTACTAATTCAGACAAAAATATTGTTTCAGAAAATCTAGTAAATCTTTTTGTTTGATTTAGTAAATTATTTTGTTTACAATTTGTAAATATTATTAGACAAATTGTTTTATAGATTTAAGCAATTTGTTCACTGAAAAATACACTCTTTTTTTCAATGAAATTTTTGAGATATTTTTGTCTATATTTACAAATTTGTTTGTAGGTCCGTTTCTAGACAAAATATTTACTATTTCATTGAATTCCTTTACAGAAAATGAAATTTAGTTTTTTCTGTATAATAACGTACGTTCTATGGAGGAGCTGATCGCAAAAACATAATATGCGAAGCTTTTAGTCGGAGCACAGTGGTGTAAATTAATAAAAAGTGGTACTAAGAATGGAACTTCGAGACTACTAAATGGATTTGCATAAAAATTGGAATGATTGTAGAGGAGAGCCAAGCTTTCAAAATCGTGTCTCTTTAACTATTTAGCTGGACCAGGGGAGGACCTACAAGGGCTGAAAGCTGGCTACCTCGGGTGTAAAAAACATTGTGCGGCTTGTAACTCTTGTAAATATTAACCGATTTTTAAAATTTTGAGTGCGCTATATTTTGCTAGACAAAATAGAGAAAAATTTTATATTTTATAGCTTAAGAGATATTTCACATCGAAACTAAAATTTAAAATTTATTTGCCTCGACTTTTTTGGTTGTCATTTTTTACTAATCATCTGATTTTATTTTGTAGCACACCATTAAATTGCTGATCAAATGCTAAATAAACGCATGGAACAAAGCTTTAGAATATCTTGAGCCGTTAAGTCATACCCGACTAGAAATTTTCAGGTGCACTAAATTGTAAACCAAATGGGTTGTCCAATTGGTTCCCGAATTGGGATGTAACGCAGAAACCTATTTGGGACCAAATGGTGAAATCCTCATAAGTTCCACTCTGGTAAATTCCGATAAGATCCCGATTAAAAGTTTTCATGCACAGCCAATTGGTTCCCGAATTCCGCTGTAACGCAAAAACGTATTCGGAACCCGATTGGTCTTTAACTGGGAAATCCCTGAACGCATGACCTAAGGCTAGGAATTAAATATAGAAGTCACTAATTCTATTGCAAATTACTTTTATTTATAAAAATATGTATGTATGTACATATTAAAGAGCTGCACAAACCGTTATTTGGTAAAAATGTTGTGTCAGATTTTAGCCAAAAAATAGTTCATTCCACTTTGGACATGAAATGAAATTAAATTACTTTCTCATGAGCTCTCTCATTTGCCCAATATTTGTCATCTCGAACGGTTTTGGGCAACTTTGTCTAACTTTAGGTAAGATTGGGCGACTTCGTTAACCATCTGGAACAGAAATTACATTGCATTATATTGAAAATGTTAGAAGTCCATGCTAGACTTATGTTATTGTAAAAGTTTATTACCTACGACCAAACCAGCTTATTAAACAATTCTAAAGTTCTTCTTCTCGTTGCATCTTGAAGCCCACCAAGATAGAATTTGATTTTTGCCTGATGTCACGATTTTTCTCTTTCGTTTTTTGAATTTAAGGAATTTTGTTTAGTATTTAACAAGACTCTTTTTATTTAACACTATTCTTTTTACTATATTGGACATACTTTTACCCCTCTTGAAGAAAAAAAATTAAATAATATCAATTATTGGTTTGTTGGCCGTATTATTGTACGAATTTAATGATTTTTTGGGTGTTAACTTTAAATTTACAATTTATAATATAATTTTGTATTTATTTGTCATGTTGAAAATAATTTCTGTTTGTTTTATTTTTTGTTTTTTAAATGAAACAAGATATATTGTTGATTGACAAATTCACATTTTTTTTTAAAGACGGCTCAGACCGATGAATTATACAAACATATTATGAAAATTTGGAATACTGTCGTGTTCATTTTGAAAAACTAATAGTTTATTTAACGTAATGCTACACATATGTATTTTACTCATGTGTGCATCCATATAATAAAGCATTGATTATATATGAGTTCATACATTGGGCCATAACCACCAAAAAAGCTTAAGCGACATATATTTTTAACTTCTTTTGACCAAAATCGACTATTTATAATCGTACATAACCGATTTTCGTCAAAAAACGAAGTTCTAAAATTGTGTCGCTTAAACTTTTTTGACGGTTATGGCACGATGATAAATATTTTCATACATGCATTTATATATTTACAATAAATCTATCCCCCAATAGGTCCCCACTTTGAAAGAACTGGTGTTAACTCACTAATTTATAGATGGGCTATCCCAAAAAGTTCCCAGCCATATCCCGAATGCAATAAACATTTGCGTTCGCCCTATGCATTCCCAACTGGGCCCCAATATGTGTATTGGGAAAATTTCTAGTCGGGTAACAACACGGCTAGAAATTTTTATGCATACACATTTGGAATCTAACTGGGATCCCAGTTCCGATGTAACGCAGAAACGTATTTGGGACCCGATTGGTTTCCTGTGGGGAAATATCAAAATCTTGCAAAAATTTGCTCAAATCGGGAAAATATCAAACTCTAATATTGAATTAAAATTGCTGAAGCTATCTAAGGGACCAAAGTATGTAACATTTACCTCTGTTGAAGATGAGCATAATATACGATTAAAAATCTGTGTTAGATTTTCCCAACAAGATCCCAATAGTTTCCCACTTGGGAAGAACTTTTGTTAAGTCATTAATTTGTAGATGGGCTGTCCCAACAAGTACACGATCAAATCACAAATGGGATAACCCTTTTGGATGTGACACATGCATTCCCAATCGGACCCCAATATGAGTATTGGGAAAATTTCTAGTCGGGAAAGGTCTAAACTAAAAAGTTTGAAATTTAACTAAAAAAATCGTGCTTGAGTTTGCAACTTTTTTTAACAAACGTGGCACCATACTGGTAAAGATTATTCGATTACGTTGATTTCAATAATGCTAGCCGTTTTTCAAAGTTAGCTCCCGTTTTTGCGATATTCACGAATTAAAATGCTCATATTATGTTACCATAAAAATTATTTTTTATACTGTTGGCATGATTTTCAGATTCAAGTTTAGCTAATTGAAGTATATATGAAAAGTATTAACTTTTTTTGCAAAAAAAAAAATTTTTTTCAAGAAAATATTTTGTTTTTTTCCTGAATTTGTGGGAATTATGGAAATTTAGATTATTAAAACTAAAAATTTTTAAAGCTTACATTTTACTAAAATTTTTACGAAAAAATTTAGATTTTTCAGGAAAAAATCAAACTGACGCATTATGTTGCATTTATTCAACCATTTTAAATTCGAAAATTTTCCCAAAAGTACAAAAATATCGTTTTTGTGGTACTTTAGCATATTGATTTTAAATCGCGAATTACGCGGAAAAGAGAGCTAACTTCGAAAAACGGCTAGCACCATTGAAATCAGCGTACTCGAATTATATTTACCAGTATTTTGTCCCGCTTGTTACATTTTGACACTAACATAGTGTAATTTTTAAAATTGTAAAAAATAGTTATGAATTTTAGTCAACTCTATGGTTGTTTATCCAAAGTTATTTTAATAAGTTTGATTTAAGTTCGTTTTTACTTTAATCTTTCGTATAAATTATTTTTTTATTTACGAGAGAAATTCTAAAGCATGTAAATATTGAACATTGAAAGAAAATGTTGGCTGTGCAGAAGGTTGAACTTACATCAGATGTTTCGAGACTACTATAGTCTTCTCACCAGAGCCCTTTTACCTACACTGCCAGCGACGGCAGAAACAACAGCCTAGCGCAAATCCTATTTCTTTAGTAAACGCAATTAACAGATGTTTTGCGACCTCGTGACGAATAGCACGCACCTGTTTTGTAAAGGTTCGAAACTTCACTAACAGTTTTTTCTTTATCATGTTCAACTATTTTAACGCGTTGATGAACACACGACGCATATATGCGTCATGCGGGTTTTTCCACAAACCGAGGACGCTTATATGCGTCACAATTTGTATTCTACTTCATTTATTATAGTTTCTATATTGGTTTACAGATTCTATTGATTTTTTTTTCGGTTTAGGGGAAGTACCAAGCTGTTATTTTCTGTGTTTGGTTTTGGTGTGGGTATCCCATATATAGTTTTAAATTTTTTTTTGTTATTTTTGAATGAATTGTTATTTTTTTTTAGTTTATATTGAAAAGTAATATGTATGAAAATAAATAAATTGCAAAAACTACATTTCTTTTCGTTTAGTTTTATTTATTATACACTATTTTAGTGACGCATATGTGCGACCTGCGGCTTATACAACGAAATTTCGTTCCATAAACCGGCGACGCGAATAAGCGTCATACTATCTCTGACGTCACAAACTCCACAAAACACATAAAAATAACATAAACTCTAATATTGAGTTAGAGTTAACTCATTTCGTGGAAATTTATCATCTGGTTTGTGGCCACCCCCAGCCTGAACGCTTCGGTCGTGAACGCGTTAAGCTTTATGATTTCTGTGTTACCAGATTGAAATATTATCGATATTTTCAATGCTGGGATTTTTTTTAATGTTTATTTTGCACAAGTTTTTTTTGGAATAGTATACATTTATGTTTTAGTTAAGTGCATTTAGAGCATAGTCGCTCATACTGGCACCAGAGCTCCGAACATTATTCGGCTCGTATATGTATACAGCCGACTGAAAACCAATGTATCCACTAAAGAGTAAAAAATAAATAACAACTTCATTCAGTTGTATGAAAGCTTGTTGTTTTCTTACGTTGTGTTTATCTTCGCAATAGGCACACAGTGGAGCACTACTAACCCAAACTCATAAGCAATAATACTAAATTAAATACTCATTTCTCTCGATGACCAGCACTGCTTTAGAGTTTTAACAATTGAGCTATGAATTTTAGTCGAACTGTATGGTTGTTTATCCAAAGTTATGTTGTCTTCGTGCAGCTAATTTACATACTATGCTTTGGCTGAGTGGTGTGTACGTTGGATTTCAGAAAATTGATTTCAGAAAATGAGGTCCGTTTGGTCCGATGCTTTATAAAAAAAATGACAACCAAAAAGCCAAAAACAATCAAGGCAAAAAAAGTTTAAATTTTAGTTTTGAAGTGAAATATCTCTTAAACTAGAAAAGATACAAAAATAATTGTTTGTACATTATTTTCGTCTCTATTACACAGTTAGAGGCTAACATTAAGCAAGGTGGTGAAAATCCTACTTCTGCCATACGACAGGTGAGATTTAACTAAATTTATTCTGAAGATGTTGAACGACTATTGTCTGAAAAAACACAGAAAAAAAGATTTGTAAATAGAATTAATTTTTTAGTAAACACAACTAAAACTTTCACTAGAAATGAGCATATAACAGTTTTTGTAAATGCAAACACGGTATTTGTAATTTCAGAAAACATTTTCAACTCATTTATTTTCAATTAAATTAACCGTTTTTCTGGCAATTTTATTGCAAATTTCAATAAATATTTTCAAGAAACTTGTTTGTTAACAAAAAAAAATTTTTTTTATTACAAAGCTATTTGAATTAAAGTTGATTTTATATTAAAAATGTGAATTTTTGAATTTCCGTACAAATTTTAATTGTCATAATTGTTATATTAACTATTTTTTTATACGCAATAATAACGCTTGAAACGACTTTTTGCTTGTCTGCGAAAAACAGTAAATGTCTTTGGGCGGAATCGAACCGGCGACCTTTGGACTAATAGACTAACGTACTACATCTCAGCTACAGAGCAATTCGTTATTAAATATGCAAAAATTAATACACACAAATCTTGATTTCTTATGTTTCTTCTAAATGTGCGCATTCCGTTGATATAATTTTGGCCTTATTAAACTGCTAGCAAACCCTTTCAAACAAAAAAGAATTTTGAAAATCGGTTCACAAATGACAGAGTTATGCGTGGGGGGAAAATTTCCCCATCCGATTTTCGTAAAAAAAATTATGGAACCAAACTGCAGGCAACCCCTTTTCAACAAATAAAGAATTTTAAAAATCGGTTCACAAATGACGGAGTTATGCGTGTACAAACATAAAAAAATAAGTAAAAAAAAGAACATACACACGAATTGATAACCTCCTTCTTTTTTGAAGTCGGTTAAAAAAGGTCGAATCGAGTCCAAATTCCCTAGTCTGCAACATCATTAATTTCGGAGGGCACTCTCGGTTAAGAAGTAGAGACACTCCTGCTGTCAGCCGAACACTAGAGACGTAAGAGCGTGGCTCCTCCTCTGCAACCATTTTAAATTTTTATGCAAATCCATTCAGTAGCTTAGAAGTTCCATACTTATTACCACTTTTTTAGATTACACCACTGTGCACCTCAAAACTTAGTTCATGTGTGCGAGAAAGGTGTTGCTGGGAATTAGTATTAAGATAAATGAATACTGTTTAGTGATTTTGTCCTAAAACTCAATATTTGTAAGGGTTAATAATTAATTAAAAGGGAACAAATCTACGTAAAAAAATCATTGATGATCAGGGGCATCTTTCGAATTTTCATACACGATTGCAAAAGAAGGGAAAGGGAAAACATTTCGAAGGAAAAAGTATTCACGATAGGGGTGATTAAAAGTTTCTTCGTAAATTTTAATTTTAAAATAACTATTGCTTTTTTATTTAAAAAAATATTAAATTAAAATAAATTTTGTATAATTATGTAAATTATAAGCTATTACTGCTGGAAATATACAGTCTTTGTGTCGCTTAGAATTTAAAAAATAAAAAAAAAGGTCGAAATTGGCCGAAAATATCCTACTTAATAGAGCATAACTCCTTCCCGTCAAAACATGTAAAAAACATCTTAAACTATTTTGTAGTCCGAACCTGAACAATTTTTCTGACCTTTGGGTCAGATATATTGTTCAAAATTTATTCCTACAACTCACTGATGCATCAATACTACGGGACACTTCCACTACATCCAGAGGGCTGCAATTTGGTACACTGGTAGGGCCTGCTGAGAAAATTATATCTGAAAAAAATCTTAAGCCCGACATTTTTCATCTGGGGGACTAGGATGCCCCTTATTTGTACGGTGCAATTTCGCCATAGCTATAAAGCTGAAATTCGATATACATGTAGGTCGTGGTGGCAAAGTAATGAAAACAAAGCTGAAAACGGGCATTTTTCATCTGGGGGACTAGGTATCCCTTATTTGTATGGACCCTTTCATTATAGCTGGAGAGCTGAAATGTGGTATACAGTTAGGTCTTGATGACTAAGTAATCAGCAAAATCTGAAATCGCGAACTTTATATCTAGGGGCACTAGGGCTCCCCAAATATTTTTAGGATTTTGATTGTAAGAACTCCTGGAAATGTTTTTCCGAGTGAAATAATAGGTTGATCACGTAAAGGGAATTAGGAAACGAGCAACTAGGAAAATATGGAAATTATACCATACAAAACTTAGAAAAATGAAGTCAGATCCGTCAAGCTCTTATTCAAAAATTTCGGCCGTTAAAAATACTGATATCAAAATATGGACCAAGTTCTTGAAAGGTACAGCTCCCTCTTATTTCAAGTCAAAATTTTTTCCACAAAATTCTTTCCCATATTAGTAAGGTAAAAAATATCGCCAAGTTAACATGTAGCCTAGAAAAGCTTGGTCCTTATTTTGATGTCAATACTTTTAACAGCCGACATTTTTGGATATGAACTTGACCTTATTTTCACATATACTAATTAAAGGTCACAGTCTCGCCTACTACACAAAAAACAACCGCGTATCAAAAGTCTAATCTAATCAAAAGCTATTGATTTTACCGGCTTCTTGTGAAATGGTCCACTGTGCGCCGATACCGATACATCGGCAGATCCAAAGTATCTTCGATATTTCAGTATCGGTATGGATTGGATCCCTATTTTAAATGGAACAACAATTTTTTGTTGACCATATTCAAAAACGGAAGTTGAGAAAAAATTCGAATTTACAATTATTAGCATTTTATTAAATTTCTATATTTCTTTATCGCAAAAATCGGCATCACTGATATCGGTAGTTTGAGTGCTAATGTATGTGGAGCTACATAGTATGTAGTATGTGATTCGTACCGGCAGTTCACAATCAAACAAGTTGTTGTGCGTAAAAATCTAACAATAAAAAATGTGCAAACACAACAAACCATGGGATACGACAAAGTACGCAAAACAACAAAACGTGATTGGAGCTTCAACAAGAAAAAATGTAAACAAACAAGTGTGAGCACATGCAAACATTGAATGCGACTGTGTCTGTATTTCTGTGCACTCATACGTACACGTATTTATGAGAGAGTTTATAAAGCATCGACGTCTGCATAACGTTAACGGATACGGCGACATTAACAGAAACTTAGATAGTGGCTGCAACACCATAGAAATTATTGTTTTTGTTTTTGTGTATTTTTTTCTTACGATTTTGCCATTAGGCTTGTAGTCGTACGTACGTACGTCCGTTCATTCATACAATCATCTACAATTCACAAACATTTATACAAACATGCATGTTTGAGAATGTGTATCATCATCAACATCGTTATCAAACGATTAGAATTGTATTATCACAAAGATGAAGAGGAGGTGCTCTACCAAATAGAAGGCAAAGCAAAATACTAAATGATGCAAAATATATGTAATCGTTTATGTGTGTAGGTGTAAATTTATATATGCCTACTTGTTCATTGAGATGCATTTTTGTGTTCGGGAGTTTATGCAAATGATGATACAACAGTGATGAAAATGTTCAAGTGTAACATACAACATACACGTTCATATATATAAGTTGTTTATACGTATGCGTATTTGTGTTTGAGATAATACCAAGCACACAATGCAATCAGCATTGTGTCCTTTGCAAAGTCTGTCCTTTTGCAAAGTCTGTGCATTCTGTTAGCACGCAATGATAAGTTAGTGTAGGTAGACCAAAAAGGAAGTTAAAGTGTTTGCATGTTTACTGCGACAATCGGTATTTGGCGTGTTACTTTTATATTTTGTTTATCAAACTTTAATATAAGTTTTTATGAATGTTTGTATGAGCAAAAATACTCACAAAAGTATACAAGTTAAAGAATATAGTTGGCCAGTTCCGGGTATAGCTCACAGCTATCAAAGCTTTTTGCTTTTGATCTCGATAATAACTACTCTTGATTAGTTAACATCAAGCTTTCTCAGAGATCGCATTATGCGAGTCATTATATAATCGCTATAAATGATAATCTACTTCTTATCTTTTAAAATGACAATTCGCGCCAAACTTCCAATCATATCCAACAGTAGAGTAGAAGTAGTAGAGTGTCTAATATGTAAGTGATAAAAACTAAATATCTACTAATACTTTATAGAAAGAAAGACTGAGTCGATGGTGTTTTAATAAAATTAATTTTTGAATTTTATTTTGATCGTTGCACAATATCGTTAGTATGTTTTCGAATCTTAATCAAGTAGTAAAGAAATTGTTATTAAAAACGCCGACAGCTGCTTTTAAAGCCAACGCAATGAATGTAGGTGTCAATACGAGGGTACGCTTTTGCAAATACATTAGAGCACAGTAGGACGGATGTATGAACTAGGGATGTAACGAATACCGATACCGATACCGATATATCGGCGATACTTCAGATTTTCCGATACATCGGTATCGGCGATATTTTACTGTCGATACGACGATACTTTAAAAAAAATTTTTCAGAGTTTTTTTTTAGCAAATAATTTATTTTTGTTCGATTTTACCATGAATTAAATTCACTTCGTTATTTTTTAAATCTTATTAATATCAATTTTAAAAATTAATAATATTTTATGCTGTTATTTTGTAAAAAAATTATTTATTTTTTATTAATTTTACCATGAATTCAAGTTCAAGTCGTTGTTTTACAAATCTTATTCCAGCAAACAAAAAAGATGAAAACGTAGAATTCGCGATCTGGAAGTATTGCAAATTTGGATAATTTCTAATTAGTTTTACATATCCTTGCCATTGCAAGAAGTTCTGTTTTTCGATTACCAATTCGGTGGAAGCGATGCTAGGACAAATTTCTTTTTCGGTATTCTATAATGATTTTTTCTCAAGGAAAAAGGACACAAAATTACCCATTTTCACAATTTTTTCTGCGAATTTAAACTCAGAACTGTATTTTCATGTAAATTTAAGTGAATAAACATAAACTTAGAAGTCTTTTAATAATTAAGCTATTAAGTTATTTAGAAAAATATTAAAATATTATTAAAAAAATCGATTTTTTAACAAGCATGGCGAGTATTTTTTTAAATTATAAAGGAATTAAACATTTTTTCTTGTTTTTCTACTAATTATCTGCATATTTTTAATATAGATTTTTTGGAAGCAAAGAAAATGTAGCTCCTTAAAAATTACTTCCAATGTTTTATCAATTTTAAATATTCTCTCTTATAATGTAATTTTGTATAATAAAAAAATTGCGCTTGAGTTTTGTTAATCTAAACTTAAACTCAATTTCAATTCCCGATACGAATCGGTATCGGAATCGGTATCGGCGATATTTATTTTTAAATATCGGTATCGGTATCGGATCGGCAAAACGGCGTATCGTTACATCCCTAGTATGAACTAAGTAAGTTATTTCGTTCTATTAAAAGAACTTGTTGAACATATCTACATACTCCCTATCGAGTGTCTGCATACTATTAAAATTGATTTATGGCTTCTGGATGTCTCTACACATAAAGAGAAAATGTGGTTGATGTGAGCATAATCTAAGTGCTGAATCATATTATGGTTACACAAATCAAATTGAGGTCTATATCTATGTAATTATTAAGCAATACGGTATTTTGTAATGCATTTTACGGTCACTTTAAAAGTCGATTTTGACAAAACTTGTGCCATTTTAAAGATATTTATTGTCCGATGTACACAATCTATATTTTTTAGAATCGGTTTACATATAAAGAAGTTATAACCACTAAAAAGCTAATAGCTTTCAGTAGCTTTCAACCCCCACTTTTGAAAAGCTTTGAAGCTCTTATCTTATGCACAGACTTTCAAAAACCATTTGAGAATTCACAAATAATATAAGAGAAGAGATTTTAAACTTTTCACAAGTATGGTTGAAGCTTACTGATGATTTGGTAAGGCACCAATGAAATGCATATAGACATTGCTTAACCCTCAACAAATAAATCTATAATTTAAAAAAAATTTTATGATTTTTATTTAACACAGTCTTTTATAATATACAAAAAAATTTGTTGTCTCAATTCATGTAATCGTGAAAAGAAATCAAAGTCAAGACTTTGAAATGAGAGTAGAAAATTTCTAAATTTCGACAACAATAGAGCTTAATTGTTCGACGTTTTTCTCAAAAATTTTTCTAAATTAAAAAAAGAGATTTGCATCCTTACTTCTCTGTTGCCCGACTGAAACTAAAAAATGCATCCAAATAAACTAGGAAAACCAGTATAAGAATACATAAAAACAAAAAACAGCTTTAATCGTGATATTGATACAAATACCCATCAAAGCAAAAACAACAAATAAGAGCTTTTGTGAGTGTTCGATTAATCAAATAGAGAAGACTTCGGCTAACCAAAATTAACGCTGAAATTAAATGAATGTAAGAATTTTCAGAAAAACTCTTGTATTCTATTTCGTGACAAAAATTGGTTAAATAGTTGAAAAAGCATCTACGTTCATAAGTGGTAAAAGTGAACAAGAACGCTGATGAGACGGTATAGCCGCCTGTCCAAATCAGTAGTACTGATCCGTTCTGTTAATGTGATTGAATATTCGAATACTCCACTCTTAATAATAATTCGAATTTACATTAAAAAAGGCGAAATAATAAACTTCAGACTTAATTAGTTCAAAAAATAAAATTACGTAAAAATTAAAATTTTTATTTTCAATATTTCAAAAGAATGTACTTCAAAAATGATCGCAGCTTAAAATAACCAAATGATTTTTGAAAGTTGGCTGCATTTAGGGGAACCCTCTTATGTAGAGCCGCATGTTGAGAGACTGAATCATTCCCTTAATGACTTCTGTAGCAGATGTTAAAATGAGAAGGAGAAGGCTATTGACTACATTCTCTGTCGCTTTCTATGATCAGCCAGATGCTGCAAATACATATATGGTGCTGCTACATTAAAGGGCTCATATACAAGTCAGCGGAAAAATTTTATGTTGTGAAAATTTTTTGAGCCAATTTAGTTGCATACTTGTGAAAATCAGATTCATAGCCTAGTAACTTTTATTTTTGATTAAACTCACATTCTCGAGATAAACCATTACATGATATATTAAAGTAGCTACTTGCGATGTTACGAATATTCGTATTCGTATGGCCGAATATAAGCCTATTTCATGACATTCGTATTCATATTCGCCGAATTCAAGTGAATATTTTACGATTACGTTCCAAAAAAAATAGTAAAGGAATCTTTAAACTTAAACTTTTAACTTTTTGATTTTTATTTATCTGAGTTATGCCTTTTGGACAAGAACGAGGAGAAGCAATAATTTTTTAGCCTACTTTTCCTCCTATGGAACGTTTAAGTTTACTATGAGTATTTGTCACACTGTGTGCAACTTTTCATTTAATTTTGCTCTTGTTTATTTTAAGTCCACCACTTAATCACAATTGTTGCGCTTTCATAGTGTAGCAAGTTGTATTGTTTTGCTTCAAAATATAAGTTAAAAGAAGAAGGGGACAACTGAAGTTTTGTGTTATGGGTAGGTGGCATGGTAAACAAATATTATAGGGAGTGTGTTTGTGGAATTGTGTTTTCTTTATTTTTCCATTGTATGTATTATAGTTTGACATCCCAGTTGGCCAGACTGCCTTACACGACATTGACATCTATGACTCTTGTACGAATTGTCCTCTATCGATTAGGTTTTCTAATCGATAATCACGATAATCTGAGCGCCAAATTCTTGCACGTTGTCCCCTATTAATCACTTTTCACGACAATATCAGCGACAATGTCTTTCTTTTTGTCCTCAATCCGACTCTCTTGAAGACAATATGAGCGATAATGTCTTACAGTTTGTCTTCATTGACATTGTGGAGGACAAACTAAGCGAAAATGTCTTAATTTTTGTCCTCAGTACAACTTTATTGAGGACAATATGAGCGACAATGTCTTACATTTTGTCTTTTTTTTTCGTTAGGACCAGCACTCAGGGCATGACCCCTACTTTTGCAATGCATTGTGTCGGTAGTAGAAAAATTGGTTATGGAGGAGGATAGAGGGAGTAGTGTTTATGGACATTCGATTTGAACTTTCCCACACTGAAAGTGACCGGAAAGACCTCCGCGAACAGTTTATTCCACATAAGAACCATTCGGCCAAAGTACGAATTTTCTCTGTAATGCGTAGTGCGATTCACTGGCAGACCGACCACAAAAGTATGTGCTCTTATTGAAGAACATGTTGTCCGCAAATAAGATCGGTTTTCGGGAACAAGTTCCTTCATTAGAACACATTCCGTTGTAGTAACGATAGAACAGTGAAACACACCCTACATTGCGTCGATGCACCAGCGAGTCAATAAAGTGTTGGCTACCCTACTGTCACCGATAAGCTTCTTCACCCTCTTCTGTACGCGGTCGAGTAGCTTCCAAATAGACTTGAAGCACCGGCCCACACATGGGAGTTGTATTCCATTTTAGGTCCGATGTAGGTGGTATAAATATTAAGGAGATCAGATGGAGTGAAGTATCTCTAACATCGTCTTAAGAAACCGAAGCACTTGAATGCTTCTTTTGACACTTGAAAAATGTGATCATTTCATCGAACATCACATTGGATTTTCATTTCAAGGACTTCAAGGTGTTCTGATTCCTTAAGAACTATACCATCCATAATTACAGATGAAGCAGCATGTTCGGTCATACGCCTGTGTGAAAGCATACAACATTGGGTCTTGCGAGCATTAAAATCAACCCTGTTTGCTTAACTCCATTTGGAGATTGTTATAAGGTCGCGATTAAGTGTATAATTTATTATTTTCCTCAGTCCCTAGATTCCGACAGGCTTTGCCTATCGGTGGATGAGTATGAGTGGCAAATGCTTCTGTCATCTATCTGCGAAAGGGTTGGACAGAGAAGGTCATTTAGAAATATAAGAAATAGTGTAGGAGAAAGAATGATACCCCTGAATTAATCTTGAGCTCGTTTGATGAGATCCCATCTATAACAACTCTTCTAGTACGACCCCTGAGAAAGCTCGATATAAATCGAGAGAAGTCATCACCGACACCAAAAGCAAAAAGTTTTGACAAAAGTGTCCCATGCCACACTCGATCAAATGCCTTGGAAATATCTAGAGCCACTACCTTACTTTCGCCAATATGGTGTATTGCGTGTCGCCACTTTTCTGAAAGGACGTCCCCTACGGAAACCATACTGCCGGCCGCTGAGTAAACTGTTAGACTCCAAATACCTCACAAGATAAAAATTTACAATATTTTCCATGACTTTGGAAAGCGCAGAACAAATTGCGATTGGATGTTAAGTTTCAGTGTTACTAGCATCTCGCATTTTTGGGATTGGCGTTTCATTAGCAATCTTCCATCACCTTGGAAATTCACCAGCATGGTACAAAGTGCTGAAGAGGGTTGCCAATGGACGCGCTAGCGTCTAAGAGCATTGATTCAAGACCAGTGCTGGAATATCACTCGGGCCAGGAGAGTTATTTACATTGAGCTCCGCTAAAACCTTTTTAGCTGCACGCGCTCGAAAAACTATTTTTGGCATAGTGACAGGTAATAAGGTCAATGGAAATAATGTCAATTGACTTTGTTTCCCACCATAAAGGGAAATAAAGTCTATTGACTTTATTGCGGTTTCGAAAACGAAATAAATTCAATTGACTTTATTACACTTTCATACATTACATTTGCATAGCATCGCGATTTATTCTAATGAATACTAATCTTAATATAGAAAGTCAATATTACTATCAATTAAAAGCCGTATTTTGTTAGTCTTTTTCATTATATGTAATTAGTAGAGTCCGACCGAAACCAGTTTTTTGAGGCCGAACCGAACGTAATATTCGGCAAAAAGGCCGAATCCGAAACTTGCCGAAACTTTTTTAGCATTAACTGATATTGACATTTTAAAAACTTAACAGAACTGGAAAGTCATTTATTTTATTAACAGCCCTTTTCACAATGTGTTTAAAAGTTAACGTGGTTTTTAACGGCAAATTCGGCATACAAAACTCTCGGTTAAAGTATACGTTAATTTTTAACTGTACACTGTGAAAAAGGGTGTAAGAGTATTTCTACATACATACAGTGTCAGTCAAAATAATAGTAGAAATTGAATACATATATTTCAAACCATCGAGCAAATTTGCTGCAAATATAAATCTTAAACATTTACGAACATATAAAAACTTGGCATGAAATTAGCTTAAATGATGAATAGAACTGAAATATTGGGTTCGGTACACATACATTGAGGAGTGTGTTTTACTCTATTGATGACGTTACAAGAGCACCAATCAAAAAGTTGAGTCGGAATAACTAAGGTATAAAGTGGAATATTTACCTATTTTTGACACTAATTTATACGATTTTATTAATTTCAACTAAAGTGAAGTTTTTTTATTTACGCCCGCGTTTCATCGATGATATACACAATAAAGAATTTTTTTCGACGGCATTGAATTTATCGTAAACATTGAAAATGAGCTTTTTTCATATTTTGAAATTATTTAAAAGAATCTATTTCAAAAAACAAATAATCAATTTCAGTGCAAAATGCAGAAGTAATTTCGATAGCGAAAAATCGATTTATTATAACATAAAACAGATTTTCGATTGAAATCAAAATCGGTTTACCATTCCCTAGCTAATGCTATTTATTTTGGCAACAAACAGTTGAATACTTTATGTTACTAAGTATATCTTTTGGTTACGCTTTATAAAACTAATGGCTCGATTATCGATGGCAACCGAACTTCAGTTGCGTTGCCAGCCGGCAACTAAAAATTTGTGGTTGCCAGAAAAGCACTAAAAACCAACTGAAATTGACAGCTTTCAGTTGCCAGTTGCCATCCGTAATATGATTTTAGGCAACTGGCAACCCAACTGAAGTTCGGTTGCCATCGATAATCGAGCCATAAGTAAAATTTTCATTCAATTTGAAAAGATATGGAACGGGATAAAACAGATTCATGGCGGTGACATATTTTAAATTTGGAAAATACTATTTCGATTACCTTCCTTATTTATAGAGAATAAAATGTTTCGGTTACGGTATTCGGCCAAAAAGTTGGCCTAAACCGAATATCAGCCGAAACCACAAGTTTGGCCGAATCCAAAACCGAAACCGAATATTCGGTCGGACTCTAGTAATTAGAAATTTAAAAAAAACTTTATTTTTATTACCAAAGATTTTCTACTTAGCTGGACTTCGGCCGGGTCAAAGGATTTTTTGATCTCGGTATATCGAAAAGCTGCTTCGCTGAGTAAAGATTGTGGCATAGCCGGCCTTCGGCCGCGTTTAGGGGCCTTTTCTTCTCAGTATATCGAAAAGATACTTCGCTGAACTAAGATTTTCTGCATAGCCAAGCTTCACTTGTGGGAGATATTTATTCGACAAATGCAGAGAAGGAAAGCCATAAGACCGCCCAAAGAGAAAATCTTAATTCAACGAAGCCGTTATTCGCTTCAGAGCTCGGCCGAAGGCCTGCTATGTAAAAAACTGTACTCATCGAAGCCGCTTTTCGATATACTGAGAAGAAAATATTTTAAGGCCCGGCCAAAGGCCGGCTATGCAAATATCTGTGCTCAGCCAAGCCGCTTTTCGATATACTGGAAAAACCTTAAGCCCCACAATATTTCCATTTCAATAGGGAAATAAAGTCAATTACTTTATTCCAAATTTTATTTTACTTTATTTCACTTTTAAAAACACAATAAGGGCAAATGACTTTATTTCCCACCGTGGTGGGAAATAATGTCAACACTCCACTCTTAATAACAATAATTTGAATTTGCATTAATTCAAATATTGATTACTAAAAAGCCGATATAATAATTTTTCTGACCTTATTTCCATTGACCTTATTACCTGTCATCTTTGGCATAGTTACAGATACTCTCTCGAGCACGGGCAGTGGTTGATGGCTTTCCGGCAAGTGAGAACTACTTGCAAATAAGTCAGCCAGAAGGTTGGCTTTATCTATCAGGTCAGTGAGTATTTGGTCATCCTTTAAAAGATTCGGAATTGAGGAACTAGCATTATCCTTTACGCTTTTAACGAATGACCAAAAACTCTTGCTACCCCAAGGGATAGCAAGAGCGCTTTCTACCTCGAGGGATAGAAAGAGCTTTAGCACGAAGAAGCTGCTCGTATAAAGCTTTTTCACGCTTTAGCACTCTTTTATACGAAGATGTCTCCCTTTTGTGTGCTGAATGCCTTCTCTCTGGATCTGACTGCATTTCTGCGCGTCTGATTGAACCAAGACTTTGCTATGGGCTTAAGCAGGATTTGCTTTGATGGAATGAAAGCTTTCATTCCCAGCAAAATTTTATTTTCAACCATTTCCGTAATGACATTGACATTATTGTCTAGAAAACATAGTTAACAGTTGAACTGCTGGAAAAAATTGTTGAGCTCAGCCCAACGAGACTTTTCGTAGATATATTTGAACGTCTCTTAGCTGGTCGTGAGGCGCTGCGAAGTTTTGAGAACTAAAAGGAGGCGGAAATTGTGCAATGATCCGAGCTACCGAGAGGTGCATTAACGCTCACTTCATACTTGTCGCGGTGCGAAGTGAGAAAAAGGTCGAGAGTATTGTTTTGGTGCTTTTCCACACACGAAATATGCGGTGGCTCTTTCACCAATTGCGCTATGTGGCTGTTTGCGGCGAATAGCTCAACATATTGGCCTTCTGGAGTTGTATGACGAAGCCAAGATGAGTTGTAAACATTGAAGTCACCAGCAACAATAATATCACTGTTCAAACAACTCTCAAGGATCTTCGAAATTGAATCGGAAAGGGCATCGAAATGCAAACAGTGTGTCGTGATTTTGAATTTAACCCAGACAGAGCTAAATTCTGGACCACACGTGCCTAGAGGTTGATGGCACTGCTACACAACTTCATTGGTGGTAATCGTGAAAACTTATAAACATGCAGCCTCAGTTCGAATCCCAGCCAAGTCAGTTATGAATTTAAATGAAACGGAAGCAAACAGGTAAGCAAAAAGTTAGATTTAAGTGTTTAAAGATATTAATTAAAGTGCGATCTAGTTATGAAATTTTCGTATGTAATCGTTGGCGACAAGATAAACGATATTGTAGCCTACATAGTCATTGATAACATAATAGGTGGCATTGCCACTTTTTTGAACACTGACGACAAGACAGGGAACATTTTCACTTATATAATAATTGATGACAATCTGAGCGACATTTTAGCTCATTGCACGGCACGCGATTTTCGCGACACTTGCTCGAAAACTTCATTGATGATTTGTTCCGGCTATCGGACATTTGTCATCGATGATTTAACATTATCGTGCACCCGTCATTGATGATATCTTAAAGACGTGGCCAACTGGGTGGCTGTGTTAGAGTATATATGTATATAGTTGTTTTAATTTAAGCTTGTATACGTATTTATATTTTTAGTAGTTGTCGAGCTATTTTATTTTTCTTTTTTATATCCTGATGTGTGCACACAACATTGTTGTTATTCTTTAATATTGTTGGTATTCATGCTACATGTTGCAGAATCGAGTCAATGCATTTAATAGATAAAATACTTGATTGCGGGTGTATGTGTTTATATGCATGCGTATAGTTTGGCAGAAATAATTTGATTTCGTATGCTTAAAAAAATATATACCACCTACAACTCGTACACACGTCGTTGCACAATTTTTGTAAGTCTTTGCAGTATTTATGCAATACCATTGGCAAAAAACAAAAAACACGAAAATCCAAAAAAATCACCCTCATAGTAAAACGTGGTAGATTTTTTTTTTACTTTTGCTGCACATCTATACTAGGTTCGGGCCAAACCAATTGTTTACCACCTTACTGTTGCATACAACTTCGTATTTTTGTTTTTGTCATGCATTATCGCGGCTTAAAAGCCACTCACTTGCCACAAGGCGTGTAATCTTTTTAATGGAACTTTAACATCGATATTCCTTCTGAATTTTTGCTTTTTTTGTTGTTGTGTATTTTATATCATGTGTTTTTAGCAAATTTTTATTTCGACGTGTATTGTTAAGTTTGTAAATGTTTTATGTGAGTACAATTAAAATATAACAGTTACACTAAAAATAAAAAATCAACTAATACGTTACGAGCCTTATCCGAATAATCAATTTGGATTCACAAGCAAATAAGTTCGAAATATTCATAACCCTACGTCTATACCTGATATATTTTTAGCATGATAAATGTCAAATACCATATAGGAAAAACAGCTAACATAAAACAAATTAATTTTCAATATAAAGTTTGACATTTGTCATGTTAAAAATATATTAGTTATAGACGTAGGGTAACAAACAAATAATTAGCTACTGGCTTGAGCTTTGCACATATTTACTTGTTCATACATATGTACTAAGAATATACCCGAAAAATGGGCCTGCAAAAAAATAAAACAACGGTAACACTGGGTATTGGAGTGATAAAAAGTTAATTAACATCAACTTAAGTGATATAATTCTCGTATGCAATTTTCACTAAAAGTTTGCATATATAAGAATTGAAATCTTATTCAACAGAGCCACCTCACAAGTGATGGTAAACAAAATACACATGAGTACTGATGATGGAAGTGTAGTGGTTTCCGAAAGTAGCGCTGCTTTGTTCTGCTGCATAAGTTTAAAAATTAAGTTGATGGTAATTTTTCTGTTCCTTGGAATATTAATCAAGCCTGATTCTTACTGGATATAATGTTACGAGGTTTAGCCTTACACACAGAAAAAAAGGAGTGTAAAGTCGACATGACGCAATTGTGATTTGAAATAATATTGAATTTTTTATATTTCTGCAAAGAGTCATTATGACTATAAGTTGCGGAGTGCCTCCTTCAGAAGGACTGAAGAATTCAAACATTTACAACAGGGACAAAAATAAATTAGCTTTTAAAACTATTAACACTAATAATAAATTATTCAGCCAAACTAAATCCAAAGTTGCAAATGAAGAAAAATCTAACTTGGTGTACCAAATTAATTGTGATGGGGACGGGTCTGACATATGCCAAAAAGTATATGTTGGCACTACTAGAACTAAACTTAAGATGAGGATGGCATCACATAAATCCGATTTAAAAGCAACCGAAAAACCTATTTCACAAAAAAACAGCACTTGCAGCCCACTGTGCTTTAACAGGTCATAAACCAAACTTTGATCATGTAAAAGTTCTTACAAGGGAGAATAATTACAAAAAGAGATAAATGATGGAAATTCTACCTATTATCGATGTTCCCAACGAAAAGAAGCTTAATTACCCAGCGGGAAATAGAAGGAGTACGGATGCCTTATAGAAGGCCTTTGTACTCCTTCTTTCCGATAAACAAGGCCTGCTCGCTCCATTCCATACTCATATCTTTTCACACACGTTGTCATTGCGGGGAAGGTCTTCCGATTTCCAGTTCTAGAAGGCCTAACAAAAACCTTCTAAAAAGGTAATTTTGAAGGGTTTCTAGGAGGGTCTGTTAAAAAGGAAATTTTTTTAATCCGGGTATTTTTGTATTTTTATAGTGGCTTCTTTAATTTTGATTAATGTTATTTTATATCAAATTATTTCCTTTCATCTAAAGTAGTATTAAATTAAGAAGGTTTTGGATGTGAATAGCTTCGCCAGTGTAAGTATAAGTTAATCAACTCCTTATAAACGGCATAATACCAGCACATATGATGTCTCTTGAATGTAAATTTCAGCTTTATATACAAATTACTTGCGAAAAAAGAATATGAGAATGTTAGTTATAAAAAAACATTTTTAATGAATAAAACCAGCGTTGTCAACTCAATGCTTATCGCACTGTTTTTAGTGCTTTTTCAACTTTTCAATGCGAAAATATTTAGAGATACTGCTCGGTGCTTTTTTAATCCATTTTTAGTGCTTTTTTTTGACGGTGGCACTAAACCCAAAATTCCGAAATAAATTTGCTTATCTCAAAAATATTTTGTAAGGGTAAAATTTTTTGTTAATGTAACTATTTCCTGAACATACCTTTTTGCAGTCTTGCAGAAAAATAAAAATAGCAAAATTTATATGAATTACATTCGAGAAAAAAAGCTGTGGTTTATCTTTTTTCTTTTAAAAGCGTGAAAGGCCATATCGAAAAGTATTTTTGTACGTATTTCGTTTGATTGACACTTAAGAGTAATTTAAAAATGTTTGACACAAAAACAAGAGTTTATATATTTACCGTCTTCGATTTCAACGAAATTCGACATAAGTGTGTATATTCCAGGTGGCAGGCAATAATGTTAATGGAAATAACGTTCACCGGACAACTTGAAAACTATGCACAATGGAAAGAAAGCTAAAATATTATATTTCAGGATGCTTAAGGATAAAGAATACATTGGCAATTTAGATGCACTTGTAGCAGGAAGCTATGCCCTTTTTAATCAATACTTGTTAAGAGGAAACTAAAACCTTTCGAATTACACCAACATTATCTGATAACGCGCTCTCAAGCTATTTGATTTTAAATATGACGAAATTTTCTCAAACATAGCCAAGATGCCCAATAGAGCGGGTCAATTTGTATGGAGGGAAAACCGAAAAAATCATATAGCAAAAACGCAATCTACGGACGATTCTGAAAAATTTTCTCCATAAAACCATGGGTCAGAAATGAGTTCCTAGCCCGCGCAAATCAATATTTAGCTTTATATATAGTTGAAAACAAATAAATATAAACAAATCGGTTTATTTTCCCCTTCTGAGTTTTACAAAATTTTGTACGGATGATGCCTCTGGTTTGACTAGTATTAGCACGAAATCTTGGCTCAATATACTTTCTTGTTCGCGAAATGTAGCGGCTTGAAAATTTTAAAATTTAACAAAAATGTATAAAGCCGATATTTCAAAATTATTTCTACTACTTACCCTAAATATTCTACTGTGGTCTTATATTAAAGGGCACAAAATAGACTTTAAAATAACATTTGATTGTTACGATTCTATTTTTCAATCTTTAGAGGTAAATTTTTACTGATCTTCTGTCTACATAATTTGAGGTCTGAAGACTGCAAAATAATAGCATAAAATATGAAAAGTCCACTTTGTTTTCTTTAATATGACCCTCTAGGATCTAGGATAAGTAAGTAAGGGTAAGTAAGTTTTTGGATTAGTACAATTTTGTTCAATTTTCCTGTTTCACTAATAGCAGAGGCATCATTTATACCAACTTTTATAAAAATCGTAAATGGCAAGACGTTAAATTTTTGAGAAAAAAGCACAGTAAAATTTGACCTCTGAGGATTGAGAAATAAAATCATAGCATATGCCATTTTACAGTGCATTTTGTGGCCTTTAATATGACACAACAATGGTACATCTGGGGTAAGTAGGTATAAATATGTATATAGATAATTTTTGTTGAATTTTCTATTCTCTAATCGCTATATTTCGCTAACCAAAAATGAGATGGTGCTAAAATTTGTCAGTAATACTAGTAATGCCAGAGGCATTATTCGTACCAAATTTTATAAAAATCGGAAGTCCAAGTAGAACTGTTCTGTTGGTATTATTTGTTTAGCCCATAAAAAACATTTATGTCGATTTGCGCGGGCTAGGAATTCATTTTCGATCTATGGTTCCTTCGCGAAAATTTTTTAGAATTGTCCGTAGATTATGCTTCTGATATACGATATTTTGCAAAATAAATCGACCCGCTCTAACGCTTATACTTGATAGCCGTAAGAGGAGCAATTCTTGCGCCATGTGATGCGCATGTAAGAGTAGAACATACATATATGTATGTAGAATTACATTATAATCGGACACCGTAAAAATCCGGATCTTTGTCGGAAATTTTTTAAATTACTCAATATAAGAATTTATTTAAATAAAATGAAAAATAAATTTCAGTACTTTTTTCAAATACTACTCCTCGTTTTAATTTTTTCAGTGCTTTTTAAAATTGAAAAGTTGACAACGCTGAACAAAACGAATTTCTTTTACTTTAGCAAAAAAAAAACATAACATGCTACTACTTCTCTTCTCGCTTCTCATAGAAGCGAATGTGAATATGTATCTTATCTTTTATACGGAAGAGCCGAGGCCTTCTTTAAGGCATTCTTTAGCAGTTAGATAAAACTGTCTAAGCAGGCCTTTAATAAGGGCTGAATTAAGAAGGTCTTCTGAGTTTTCTCGCTGGGTATAAAAGCGACACAGATAGATGTGCACACATATACAGACATAATTACAATAAGTAAACATAAAACGAAATTAAAAGAAAATATTTAGTTATTGCAATATAATGAACGAACACGGTAGTCCTTTTTAAATTTGACAATAATTTAGTAAAAAAAAATTTGTTCAACAAATGCATGTAAATATAATTGTGTTGTTGCCGTTTTTTTATTAATTTTTTAATTAATTTTTAAAATTAATTTTCAACATTTTTATATATGTACATACACAGTGTTTTATGATTTTTGTTAATTTGTGTTATTAAACTTAATGTTTTTAGATCCCCTGAAGATGATCAAGGAAGTTGATCGAAATATTGGTTGTTTGGAAAAATAAAATAAAATTAAATGCCGATACAATAATGAAAAATATTGTTTTAATGACCTTAAGCCGAAATAAAACCACTTTATAATTACCAAATACAGGTCAACTTACATTTACGATTATTTATAATATTAAATTTACAAGGGCCATTATTACAACTTGGCAATAGTTAAAGTCAGGATTTTGATGAATAAATAGTTTATCATTATTACAAAGTTATTTTTAACCTGCCGGGTAGGATAAAGTTATATTTATCTTATCGCTCACTTTTGGTTAAAGTAAAGTTATAATAAAGATAAACAGTTTATCCGTCCGACAAAATCCAGGCTTTATTTATTGCCAAGTTGTAATAATGGCCCTAAGTGTGTTGGTGTTTATTTGCTTTGTTCATTGCTACAGTTCACTGTTGCGCTTAGTTCTGTGACTTGTTGTTGTTTATTCTTACATGTGTCGGCTATGTGAATACAAAAAACGAATTACCAGCGAAAATTGGCTGCTGCTAGTTTAAAATTACCATTGTTTCATATTAATTTTAAATGAAAAATTATTAATCTAACCTTAAATCTGTTTGATTTTAAATTTTTCTTTGTTAAAACAAATTTGTTATAAACGCTACATTTCATTTTAAATCAACATACTATAACTTTAATTTCAAATAAGTTTTATGTTAAATAATCATTTAAATCATGTTGAATTGAAGTGAAATTCATTTTACATACCATGAGTATTTATTTAGTGTATAGCAAAGTTTGTGGCTGCAGTGGTTAGCGCCGATTATAATGCAGGTGGTACGAGTTCAAATTTTGGCTGGGGCAGCCAGCTGGGGCAGCCTAGCACGTAAGTAAAATAATTAATAGAACAGCTACATTAAACTCATGTTGTTTCAGCTTGTTATAACTATAATTGAACATGATTCTTAGTATTGTTTCAAAATTAAATTCACGTTGTTTAAACTTGAAATAACTTTAATTCAACATGATTCTTCGTGTTGTTCCAATATCAAATTCACGTTGTTTCAACTCGAAATAACTTTGATTCAACATGATTTTTCGTATTATTTCAGTATGAACGTAACGTCATTTTAATTTAACTGTACTGCAATATTAAATCAACATGAAATATAGTTAATTCAAAGGGATAAATTTCCCTTCAAAATTATTGTAAATCATGTTGAATTAAAATGAAACGCTTATGAAGCAAAGTCACTACCGAAAAATATTAAATTAACCTGGTATTCGACGATTTTACATGGAAATTTTTCTGTGTGTACTATTTCATTTTTTCCGAAGCAAACAAGGCATAAATATTTTCCCAGAAAACATTTTTACCAAAATATTTTCAAACAAACATTTAATGGAAATAATAAATATTTTCAGTACATACATAATTACATGATTTTTATTGTCCGAGTAAATTTTGTCTTTGTTGTTCTCTAAGTACTTTACCACCTTCGAATCTGCGTGGTACGAGTATATTGCACAATTTCCAATAAGTGTTTCTTCGCTATCTCATATTCAATACTTTGCAAATATTGTGAGAGGGTTTTATATTTTTTGGCAGAGAAAATATTTTCGTTTTCGCAATGTCTGTGTTAAATCGAGATGAAATAATGTTTGAAAATTTATTTTTCCCTGCCAAGGAGTTACTTAACAGTTGTGTGCATTTGCCTGTAAACATGCATTCCTAAAGATTTTTAAATTCTTTTTTTTTCATTTGGTCATACTATTACTACTAATTGTTATTTAATGACTATAACGAAAAAAAAATTTTTATATGCCAAAATCAGCCAACTTTTCGATTGTAATTTTTAAGTTTGATTTATATGTTTAGCAAGAGAAAAAGCCTGTTGCTATAACGAAAGTTGTGTGCGGAATGTTGGTAGGGATTTAATCTGTGGCACATGGCAAAGAAAAATTGGATTTAGCATAAGTTTAAAAAAAAGAAGTTTTAATAATTCTTTGAGCGAAAATGCTTAAAAAAAGAAATTCGCTATACATATCAGTATTTGTCATAAAAATAAACATATCCATATGCGTGTGTATAAGAGACAAACCTCAAAATTCATAATTTTAAGCGAAATTCCTACAAAATGTTGAAGATATTATAAATATCTATACTATATCGAACAGTACACAATCTTGCTTTTTAAACAAGGGGCTATTCAGATATTATCCCTCTAGTCAGCCTAGAACCATATGTATCTATGTCAACACTCTTTTCTCTAGCGACAATTGCACTAGTTAAAATGTCGACAACTTTCCTTTTTATGCGCGAGTTGAGATATGTTAGCGTACCTATTTCTGGTGACATTGTCAACGAAAGCGTCAATAGATTATTTTCTTTTTTTTATTCTATGCAGTCAATAGCAGAGTTGTAAGCCGATCGGCGGCTAGCCGCTGCCGCTTCTGATTGAATGCTTCAATTTAACAAATGTTTTTTAACAATTTTTTCAATTTTTTAATTTCAAAGAATATTTTTGTATTTCAAATAGGATTTTTTTTAATTTCAATTGATATTTTTTAAACTCAATTGCAAATTTTTTTAATTTCGAATAAACATTTTTTTAATTTCAATTGATATGTTTTAAGCTACAATCGGAAAAGGTATATAAATTTCAGAAATAATTCGGCCTAAATAATTTAAAAATAATTTATCTAATTTTTTATATAAAAAAATATATTTAAAAAAATATATATGTGTTTAAGTGTATTGCCCAACCCTTATAAAATTGTAGACGGGGTTCACTAAAATGTACTAGGGAATCTTTGGTTCAAATGTCTCCATATAGTAGTAAAGGAAATACCTCCTCAATAATGCTAAAGTCTATTGGTAGGTTTTCAATGACAAGCCTATGTCAGTCAATAGGCGATTACGTTGGCTGAGGTACAACTGGCCAGTAGTAGTATTGACAGTACCACTAGTAAATCACTACTATTTCACTATTCGTATCCAGCGAGGAAATATCAATATGGTGGACTAGAGCCCCTAAAATTTACTAGTTAATCTTTGGTGCCAATGTCTCCACGAGGACCCAAGAGAACTACTTAGTCAGTAGTGCTACAGTCTACCGGTGGATTTTCAATGACAACCTAATGTTAAATGTCAATAGATGATTACATTGGCAGGGGTATATCTGGTCAGTAGTACTACTGGCAATGTCACTAGTAAATCACTACAATTTCACTATTCGCCTTTCCTGTACAATTTTTCTACTATTTTACTAATTGCTGAAAACTAAAAAATTAAAACCGCAAATTTTACTGAACTTTTTATAAACTTTTGCTTGAAAATACCTACTTAGCACTTAATAAGCAATTAGGGAGTTTCTATATTAATGTAACCATATGTACAATATGTTTTGATGTACAAATACAACACTGTGATACACTAAAAATTTTCGGGGCTTCTAATGTACCAATTCTGTTCCGTTGGATCCCATAGAGAACGAAAACACCTTTAGAAGTTCTAGGTTACTTCGTAAAGTCACAGAAAAAATAAATTTTTTCATTCAAACGCCAAATTCTCAGAATCAAATGTTAATTGCTTCAATTTAGGTCCTACAAAGAAATTTGTAAATACCCTGAAGAAAGCCAGGGGGCAAGTGTCCCCAAGTCGACAAGTTTGGTGACTTTTTGGTGACGTTGAAAACGAATCGTCTACACTTTTTATTTTAGCTTTAATGAGAATAAAAGTTTTTAACTGCTAGAAAACGATTTTTTATGGTCTCATTTTGATGTGTTGAAAATATATGCGGCTGAACAGAAAACTAAAAACTTTCATAAAAAATCTAATTTATTTGTAAATAGTTTCATATGTGTTGACTAGAATCATTAAAATGCACTAGTGAATCTCTGGTACCAGTGTCTCTATATGGTCCCATAAGAACCACATAGTCTATAGTAAGTCAACAGTTCCGAGGTCAATAGTGGAATCTCAATGACAAGCACATATTAAATGTCTATAGCACAGAACATTGCCTGTGTACAATTAGTCAATAGTACTGGTGACTAAGTCAATAGTGAATCAGCACAATTTTACTTTCGACATTTCCTGCAGGGTACAAACGCAGAAATTTGTAATTATTTTTTTTTTTTTGAAAAAAACTCCGATTTTTTCGGCTAATAGCTTTTTTCAATCATAAAAATGTTTTACGACAATAAAAAGCAAATCAAACAATTTGATATTTTTATTAGGTTGCCAACGTTGACGATAGCAAAAATGAAATGAAATAATATGTCAAACAAAACCAAATAAAGACAATAGTAAAAATTTTAAATCAATTTCAAAATGATTTTTGTTTATAAAAAGCCTATTATAATATTTTTGTGAGTGATTTTATAACGGTAAATATGGTGAAAACACGGCTGTCTTAGAGTTTGAAATTTAAACAGCTACAACTTCTTTCTTTCAAAACGGATTTCACAAAAAAAAGGATTTCATATATTAAAGATATGATTCTTATCTCTCAAACAAGGTATGATTTTTGAATATCGGAAAATAAATGGCTAAGTTATGGTCGTTTAAGTGTAAAAAACACGTTTTACAATAAGTTGCTTATAATATACTAAAACATTATATATATTTACTTTTGTGAAAAGAAACACTGAAATTGCTTTCCGAAATTCATAATTAGACTAAAATCGGTTGAGAGATAAATGAGCTATGATATCTTTTGTGTTTTGACTTTTTTGTTTCTTATTTAAAAATAGGGCGGTCGCGCTAATATATTTCATTATAACTCGAGAACGGTTTAATTGATTTAGATAAATCAAGAAGGAAAAGGTGCCGAATAAAATTACCTTTAAGTCATTCATATATTCATAGAAAATGCAAAAAGTCCTATTTAACGTTTTAAAAATTTTACAGGAGAAACGTAAAACTTGTTGTGGTTTTTTTGCTTATATTGTAAAATTTTGCACTAAAATTGTCAATATATTTGTCATTTAAACAAGTTCTATGCTTCTCCTGTAAAACTTTTAAGATCTTAGATAACGCTTTTTTCATTTCCTGTCACGATATACAACTTTTTTATATATCCAACTACTTCGGAGTTATTCGGATATAAGCCGCGAAAAAATTGTTTTTTATGCAAAATTTAACTTTTTTCGTTTTCAAATACTCATTAAAAAATTAAGAGAGCAAAAATTTTACATTTTTATCACTTATTTGAAAGCTAGATACATTATGAATAAAATTAGCCATAAATCATTAATATTGATCGACAAGTGTCAATTTTATTCGTAATTAATTGACAAAAATTGAGACTTTCATACAACACACATTTTTGTTAATTGATTTTCTTCACTTAATGTTGAATAAAATCGACATTTGTCGATTGGTTTTAATGATTCATGGCTAACAACAACCATTAAAAAAACTAAATTAAAATCGATCTAGCCGTTTGGGGGCTACGGTACCATAGACACACACTCAAAATATTGCGTACATAAAATCAACTGAAATTATACTATAAAATAAATTAAATTTTAACTAAAACTTAGTTTTCATTTTAATTTAACAAAAAAAATGTATTAAATTTAAAATGTTAAAAAATTAACTGAGTTATTTATAACCGTAAAAAATTAATGATTCTTTCTTTGTTTGGATCAATTTAACTGTCACAAGAACTAATCGCAACTTCCGTAAAAATAAAAGATGTGTCGCTTGTTTCTGCAATTTTTATTGTTAACTAATCAACCCAAAGCTCCGTACAAATAAATGATTTTTGCTTTTTTTGTTATATGTTAAAGGCTTATTATTTCGTAGCAGTCCAGAGGTCGTGGGTTCGATTCCTGCCATAGACCTTGGGCATTTTCCGCAGACAAGCTAATCGTTTCGCGGGTTGTGTTTGATAAAAAAAATAATTTTATATTTCTACTCACTCTTTGTTATTTTAATTTCCACTGAGAATCGAAGAATGCTCCTTCAGGTTTGAAATCCAACGTACCGACCATTCGGCTAAAGCATACTATGTAAACCAGCAGCATGTAGTTAATATCAACGTACTCATTTTTATGCATTTAACATTACAAATTAAAAAAACACACGCATGGACTTGGGTAAAATTGAACATGTGGCCTTCCGGTTAATAGCCTAACGTACTATTCACTACGCTACTGATTATAAATGAATATTTTTAAATTACAATTCAATTACAATTCAGCTAGATTTACGTACAGAATATTTGAGTGTTTGAGTGTGTGAAATTTATATGCATGCTTTTTTGGTACTTATAGCATAAGCAACAGACAACATTGAAAGCAACCGAAAATCCGTACTTAGCTTTTTTATTGAATGGTAGAATCGGCTAAAAATAAGACTGTTTAGAATTTTAAAAGTTTATTCATTTAAAAATGAATGCACGGAATACTTTTTAATATAATACATTGCGTTACTGCGTTAGCAGATATAAGAGGATGTAGGTAGATGTGATAACTTGGAAACGGCTGGACCGATTTTCTTTAAACATAGATAAGCAGACTTTTAATCAAATCGCCTTTCAAAAAAAAAAAGGAACTCCAAATCGGTGCAGCCATTTGACTTCTACTGGGGAACATACAGACACATAGATATACAGAGACACAGACACACGTTACACACCTAGAACACCCCTCTATTTTAGTTGGGTGTTAATAATATGTTTTGATAAATTTTAAAAAAAATTGTGTGTTGGAAATTTTTGTACTATTTTCTTTGGTTTTGTAGTAGTTTTGCTTAGCTTCTATACAATTCAAAGACTCTTTGGTGGCCATACTGTTATTAGTAAATAAACAGGTCATTTATTCTCTTATTGGCAGAGTAGTAGAGTCTCAGTTTATCATACAGATGATAAGCAGTTCAACCCCTGCAAAAGCAAAATGGATTTTTTTAATTGTGTACATGTTTCTAAAAGCAAGTTTTAAGCCCGTGCAGTAGAGCAGTGAGCAAAACACTTGGTATAAATTACAACAATAATTGAAAATTTCATGAGTTCAATGCTTAACAGAGACACATCATTTTTATTATGCTTTTTGCGTATTCAAGGCCTTTTAAATAATGATATTTTTAGCTTGTTATTTTGTAACCCAATGTGATATGCAGGGCTCGAACTTTCTTGCAAATACATATTTATGTGGCGACAGATAAGGAGGTATTGACTAATTATGTATCCGAGTCATCAAATTTTAAGTAGTTTGGAATCTATTTGTAGTTGCATATTTTTGTGTTCAGTGCATATATGGGCATATTTTGACTGCAAACCACCGACTTTTGTCGAGTCGACGCGGTAATGAATAGTGGGAGCAATCACAACATATCAGTTCAACCCTCCGCGTCAAATTTTTCTTTGAATAAATGATTCACATTTATCTTTAAATAAAAATATAATTTAGTTAATTGAAGAAAAATTTAATTAAAACCAAACTCAACCCAAAATAATTAAAATAATCATCATTGAAACATGCTTTCTTAAATTCAGTAGACGTTAAACCCAGTTTTTCAATGTACAATAGGTTCCTGCGCCCTAACAGAGTTATGTACATATGTATGTATGTATGTATATAGTCTAACTTTTGCAAATATAAAAAAAATATTTCTATGTAGTCTACTAAAAGTAGGTCGCATTTTTTAGGTGACAATTTTTCTCATTCTTGTTTGAAATATTCTTTTTTAGTTTGATTACACACATTATTATGTGTAATTTATGTTTACTTTCTTTAAGTAATAATAAAACAATTTTAAAGTATTTCCATACTACTTTGCTTTCTTCGTAGGTAAATGCATATTTTTGCGCATATTTTTTTTATTTTTAGGTGTTTGGCTTACGTGGCTGCCTGTTACGCACAAGCATTCAAGTAGAATCAATAAGATTCCGTTTTGACGATCAAACGTGTTAAAAGTGAACAAAGGACGCTGATGATGACAGTGTAGTGGCTGTCGAAATTAGTAGCACTAATCCGTTCTTCTGGTCTGATTAGATATTCTAATATTCCACTTTTAAAAGGAATTTGAATTTACATTAATTCAATTATTGGACTTAAGCCGAATAATAATATTTTCCGACTTAAATTCTATAACGTTTATTTTATTTGCATAAATTAAAAATACTGTTCATTTACAATACGAGTTGTCTGTTTGCCTAATACAACAGGTTATACAAGTTCAATACTGAAATATTTTAAAATATTTTTAATAAGAAATATGAATTAATTTATGTAAATAAATGTTCCTTGGATGAAATTGCGGTTTTAGTGCTGTGGGGAAATTTTTATTTTAAACCAATCCTAATACAAAATGTTCTACTAATACATTCTTTTAGACTTAGGTTTTTGGCCAGAAGTAATTTTATTTTCTGTGTAGTTAAGGGTATGCTTATTAGCTTTTTAACTCATTACTTTGCCATCAAAATTGTTGGTGGGATAATTTATTTGTTAACATATTAGAGAAAATATTTTCAGAAAATAAAAATATTTTGCTTTGCAAAAGAATTTACGATTTATTAATGAGTTTCTTTGGGTGGCAAACAATATCACACTTAGTATACAAAATATTTTCAAACACATTATGACCGCCAGCCGTTATAATACATCCGTCATTACTTGTCATCACATTTGTAGACCTGATGTTTGGATATTTTTATTATTTATTTAAATTTTAAAGCCAACAAGAATAGCATTTATAGAATATAAGCAAATAACTAAAAATTAAGAGGAAAAAATTATACAAATACATATAAAATATCTTATGTCTTTGTCCAGAGCTTTTTTTTTTGTTTTCGGATTAAGATAAATAAATACTATAGACAGGTGCATGTATTTTCTGTAAAAAGAAAAATGTATATTGACCTTGCAAGCAAGAACAATAAATGAAGAAAAACAATTTAAGTATTTATGGCAATAAGCTGGTTGTAAGCTTGTTGATAGAAGCAATGAAAGATCAATTACTTTTATTTTTTATTGTTTTATTTAACAAAACAAATGACAATTTAAGATATTTAAAATTTATTTTTATTTTAAGCAAGATCTTAAATCTTTTTCATAAATTTAAGAAAATTTATCAAACTAATCTTAGCCTACTTTAACACCTAAAATGTTTGGCCTGTTTTGTTTCAAACCCCTTGAGGAGATACTGGATACAGCTGTTGCACAGTTCGTAACCACTTGTCTTTTTTAACATCAAAAATCAATAAATTAGCATTTAAAAAATTTTAGAAGTAGAATACAGTGCAATTGCTTGAGCACACTGGGAAAATTATTTATTGGAAACACATATAGCGTTGAAATATTTTACATGCCCGAAGCTCTCTACTTTGGATCTTTATGATTGAGTGAAGCAACCTTATGTGGGGCTAAAAACAGCGCGAATATTTTCGTGTGAAATACACACTGCAAGCTGGGACAGAATTAAAAACTGAGCGGACAAAATTCCGAAAATCGAAGTTGGCTTAAACAGTTGCCAACTAACCACTGAGATTGACTATGTACTGTTTTGAAGGTTCCATGCATCTTTCTGACCAGGCAAGGCGACCACAGTTGAGTATTGCTCCATTATATTTATGTGGGTTAATTTTGAACTATTTTTAGTAGATGTGTATGACATGAAGGTCATGATTTTGGTAGTTATAAGCTTTATTCAATTCATTTGTGTTACAAGAGCTAAGAAATTTTGTATTAGGTTAATTACATTTACGTAAAATTGATTGCTAATTAAAGTGCAATGAAGGAAAAGAAAATATATGTTTTTATTTTTTTCTTTTTTGGACTGGCAAAAATGTTGACCGACTAGGACCAGCACGCGATTTCCACTTCTGAATACTTTGAACCCTAACCGAAGTCTCTAACTTTATTTTGGTACCCTTTACCAGGATTTGCGGAAGGAATATTTTTTGCTTAATTATTCATTTATCTGATATATTTAATAGCAATATTATTCTTTGTACACAGTTTAGCTCAGAGGACCTTACAGCTGCTAGGGCCAAGCTGAGAGATGGTAAGAGCTTCCTCAGCTCATCATGCTACAAGGCATATGACAAGTTGGCACCGCCAGGCGAAGCGAAAGCTGTCGTGTCATCTATTGGCGCCAATAAAGACATCATCCTCTGCTGTGATGACAATGCTAGGCATACAATATGGGGCAGTAGTGAAATCAACGACAGAGGTGAGCCTATGTTAGATTTCATTATCCTTAACAAACTATCTATACGTAATTCGGACACTTTGCCGACTTTTATCTTTCCGAGTTCAGACAGGTCTAGTGGGTGGGAAGAGGTTCTAGACACTACCCTCGTAAATGACAAATTTAGGTTTGCGATTGACAAGTTGAGGGTATCCAATAACAGATCCTTCTCTGATCATAACCGAATACTCATCGAAGTTACATCACAAAACAAGGAAAAACAATGCTTCAGAAACCCGAGAATAATCGATTGGAACAAGTTGAACGGGATTTTGAAACACAAACTAAAAAAGAGTTCCAGAAATCGAGAATACGATTGGTCGACTTGAACACAATAACGAGGTCTTCAACAAGGCTTTAACCAAAGCTTCTGAGATTTTCTGCCCCTTAACAAAAGCTAAGAAGAGTTACCCTCTGTGGTGGAGCTTAGAACTATCTAGGCTACGCAAGGAGGAACGTAGAGCCTTCAACACTTGCTGCAAGAATATAATCTGGCAACCTTATCGCGACAAGCTAGCAGCGTATAAAAATACTATAAAAGTTGCCAAAATAAACTCATGTAGGAATTGCAGCGAGTCAATAGATAGTACTAGAGATTTTGAAAAGCTTAGTAGGGCTCTCACCATGAACCACTCCTGTCCAACCTTCCTTAAAAGGGCGGACGGCTCCAGGTTAGACTCCTCTGCAAAGTCACTAGACCTTCTACTTAACACCCTGGCTTTTTAGGCTCTATAAACTTTGCCTCTCTCTCAACTACGTTGCGACCAGCTGGAGGAAGGTCAGAGTAGTTTTCATTCCCAAGATTGGCAAGAGAAGTCACGAGGATGCAAAAAGCTGCAGAGCAATCTGCCTTTCATCTTTCATGGTGAAGACGCTGGAAAGACTAATAGACTCTCGGATAGTCAGCATGCCTACCTTAAGGTAAATAAACAATATCCCTTGGCTGCCTTCCTAGACATCGAAGGCGCCTTTACAATGTATAAGTGGCAGCCATAGAAGAATACATCAGCAACTGGATTATCACTATGTTGAAGGCAATAAACGTCATTGCAAAACTAGGCAATACCAAAAAGTTAAAATGGGCATGCATCTGGTTTCCCACAAATAGCAACTTCCCTGGGAAGGAACGGGCAGAGCAGCTGACCAGGACCTGGGCTGCTGTGGACGCCTCCACTGCTTAATCGGTAGCCATGCCGTTTGGCACTATTAGAAATACCATTCTCAAATATTACCGGCAGAAAGCTGAAGATAGGTGGTGCAACTTGAGCACGTGTAAGGTAGCTAGGAAAATGTGGTCTTGTTAAAACGACAAGCGCGCAACACAACTAATTAAAAGAAACCGTAGGGAAATCTCTAGACTGGTCGCAGTAATGACGGGCATTGGGCAATTGGCAGACATGCTAGCAGGATAGCACTTTCCTACAATGCGTTCTGCAGTGGTTGCCGGGATTAAAGCAAAAAAAACTGTCTTCCACTTTCCTTGCGAATGCCCGGCCTTACACCTTTCTAGACACAAATTCCTGGGCAATAACATACTAGACGAACTTTCGGAGCTATCAGGGATAGGTCTGGGCTACCTGATCACGTATCTCAATGCGACGGGTTGGATCTAGCACCTACTACCGAATCCGATGCCTGGGCTCAGACCTACATAGGTTGACAATGACGAGTGAAGTGGTCTGTCAACACGGAATCTTATTAATTCTACTTGAATGCGTGTGCGTTGCAGGCACCGACGTAAACCAACCAACCCAATCAATATATTTAACTTAGCAATTCGTGTATATATATATATATACATAATTGGTTTCTTGCAAATGTCTATAATGATTTCGATGAGATTCAGCATCTAGGGGTATTCAGGGACGAAAAATTTATCTATTTTGGCCTCGTTTCCGGAAAATACCGTTTGCACCGTGCTTTGACCCACTTCGTCTATTCCCGTGTCTGTGTGTTTAAAAATGTTTTACTAGCCATATGATATGGGTATCAAAGGATAGAGTTTTGTAAGAAGAGATCTGCAAATAAAACGGAATTAATCTAAGTTCAAATTTGCGGGCGCCCCAAAGCTGGAGATGCCCTAACTTGATCGATCATTATTTTTTTATGCACCCCATAAAATGGATAGAAATCAAAATAAGATGTAATTCTTCTAAACACAATATGTCGGACGCGGGCATCCCGAAGCACTAACCCGCAGAGGATATTCGCAATAAATGTTAGAAGAAGCGCATAAAAAAATTCGAATGGAGAAAAGGTTTCAGGAGGAATTGGATTTAAATATTGGTCGATTTATTGCTGGCCATGTGCGGACCTCTAATACAGTGAACGTTGTGAGGCGATTTTTTAGGTTGGGTTGTTTACCCAAGTTTCATTCAAAAAAATAATGCCAATAATGAAAACGGAGTACCCACAAACATGTGAAACTATACCAATTAAGATTTTTTAAATGTTACGCCTCCCCAAATATAAGTCTGTAACTCAACACCCTTGAAAGATCCCGGGTATTGATTTTTGGCACATCTGAAGCCAGAGTACTGATGTTGGCACGTCAAAAGTAGAAAATAACTACAGTATTAATATTGTCCGCTCATTTATTAAGTCTGTCCCAGCGTGCACTGTGTGCACAGCCATGACCCAATAATACAGGTCTGTACAAGAGATCAGCTGATGATCAGCTGCTCCCTTTGTTTTCATGCTGTGTTTTTGTTGTACTGCTGCACAGACCTGTATTATTGAATCATGCACCTAGCTATACTGTAGGCGATGAGTTCAAAAATAGTGTAACCCAAAAAATGTGAAAATATTGCAAAATGTCGATAGAGTACAGTTGAAATGCTAAATCGACATATATTAAGGCCGTGTCAGATACAACTTTGTCGCTTTGCGTGACGTTTCTAACTTTGATAGAAAAGTGTAAAGCAAAAGGTATATGACACAATGAAAACTTTGACAACACTCGCGCATTGATCGTTTACCAAAAAAGTAGTTGATAATTTTGCTATTTATATATATATTTTTTATAAAAATAAAAGTCAATTATGTTATTTTACGATTTATTATAAATAAATAAATGCCACATACATATTTACCTCTTATTAAAACAGATTCAAACGCGCAATATATTTCGTTTGGCAATATAATAAAAGAAAATTATTCCAGCTGATTGTCAAAGCAAGCAAAAAGATGAGAGTTGCCGTACTTTTCGCTTCACGCTGCGTTAAAAGTGCTTTATGTAGCATGTTTCGTATAAGTATGTACATTTCATCTTAGATGTCAAAGCGAATCTGTAACGCAACGCGAAGCAAAAGTTTTATCTGACATGGCCTTTAGAATTGCCATATTTTGTGGGTTAGGATATTCTTGTGCTCATTGCCTCATATAAAAACATCAAGGAAGTAAAAAAGGATATATCAATACAATTGACTTCGACTACCTTAGAAATATAGATTCTACTATTATCCATTTTCTTTTTTCAGTATTTATTTGAAAAATTCAATTTAATATTAAAACTCCTAAGACACTTGCATTTTTTAACAAGAGAAAAAACTGAACTTTAAAAATTGTTCATTTAAATATGTAACTAAATTGATTTTTATTTTCTCAACAACAAAATGAATGAGTTAAAGTTCTACTTTTTTATCATTTTTAATTTACAGAACACACAGATGGTCATTTTTTCGCATTATCCATATGGAGTTGTACATACAAATGCTGTACAAAAACGCATTGAAGCTTAACGCAATGTAATCATAATAATTGAATGTATTATTCTACTTCATTAATCTTTAACGAAAACATATAGGAAGAAAAAAAATCATACACATTGGAATAAAAGTATAATAACAAACTGATGACAACTTAAAGTACTGCGAATATTGTGGCCACTTGTACGTGTAAGTTCTTTCAGCACCAATTGGAAATTTAAAAAGCAAACAGTCACAGTTTTGTCCATACCAATCGTGGAATATACAATAAGGCCTTCAGTATGCAGGCCTCATATTGTATATTAAATGAAAATAGTATAGGTTCTATTTTCAATTGCGCCCAGACGAAAAGTTAAAAACTGTATATTAAACACGATATTTGCCTTTTATTTACTGAAATCAGACAAAAACTCAGATAGTTTAATGGTAGCTTTAGGGATTGGCTTTAATTTGTTTTTTAAAATACATTCGACTTAAGTTCGAATAAGATAACACAAAAAAATATGGGATACGACCTTGCAGGCCATCCCTGGAACTTCCCGTTAATTTCAAACTCAAAGCGCTGGTAAATTCATAGATTTTTAGAGTAAATAAAAAAATTAAAAATAAATTTAAATTTCGGCCACTCTCGAACCACTTAACCGATTTAGATCAATGTTCCTTATTCGGCGCAGTTTTCAAGTCCAAAAAAGTAAATAAATCCCAAAAATCGATTTGACAAGAACTTTTAGATATCTCTGGAACCATTAAACCGTTTTCAGTCAAATTTAAAGCAGTTTTTTTTCTTTTTTTCGAAAACTTTATTTTCCAAAATTCTCAAAATCGATTAAAACAAATCAGTTCATTATATCACGACGTTTAAGTGACTTCAATATATTTTAAATACCGTTAAGCCGTTCTCAAGTTATGGGAGATTTATATACATCCATACATACATAGCAGGCGCGGACTCAGCTTAAATTTTTGGGGAGGGGAATTTTGAAATGAAATATTTTGTAAAATTAATTTTAGAAACTCAATGGAAATGAGTTATATTTTAATCGTTTTCGGAGGAGAAATATCCATTTTCCCCGTCCCTTCCTGATATATACATATACACACATACACACATACAGTCACACACACACATACACATATATACATACATCCACACGGACATTATCGTAATAGTTCTAGCAAAAAAATGCCGACCATTTAATATCAAAATTTTTCAAAATTAGCCCATAAATGGCAGAGTTATACGATATTCAATATTTGGGGATGGGGGAGGGAAAATCACGCCACCGATTTTCAAAAACAAATTATGTTACCAAACGGCAAGCAACCTTTTGAAACAAAAGAATAATTTTAAAAATCAGTTCATTAATAGAGGAGTTATGCGATAATCAATATTTTTTTGAGAAGGTGGGGGGGGGCGATGGCCCGTCCAATTTTCGAAAAAAAAAATATGAGACCAAACTGCAGGCAAAGCCTTTCGAACAAAAAAAGAATTTTGAAAATCGGTCCATAAATGAAGGAGCTGTGCGATAATCAATATATTTTTGGGTGGGGGGTTGGATTTTCCGCCGATTTTGGAGTTTTTGGGACCAACCTGCAAGCAAGTCCTTTCAAACAATAAAATTCTGAAAATCGGTGCATAAATGGAAGAGCTATGCGATAATCATTACTTTGGACGAAAAATTTTCCCCCCGATTTTCGAAAAAAATGTATGGGATCAATCTGCAAGCAAGCCCTTTAAAACAAAAAAAGAATTTTGAAAGTCGGTTAAAAATGACAAAGTTATGCGTGTACAAACATAAAATAAGTAAAAAAAACATACACACGAATTGATAACCTCCTACTTTTTGGAAGTCGGTTAAAAATAGCCATAAACGTAGAGATCTTATGAAAGCTTGATTTTCGAAAATCGGGGTAAAATCAATAACTAACTTACTATCTTTGATTTGGGGGAGTTAAAAATTGCAATAAGCACTAAGTCAGTTGCTTATTAGTAGAATAACTGGTTTTTGAATATCTCTAGTTTAAATTAAAGGCCAGCTAATTTAAATTCAGAAACTTCTAGTTTCACCTTAAATCTACATATTTAAGATTATAGAGAATTTACTTTATTTCTCTTTGCAAACTTAAAACAATAAAATGTAACTGCATATTTTACTTAATGCTATTATTTTTGAATTGAAATATTCGTAATCGGCTTTAATTGCAATGTGAGTTAAATATCTTAAATCAGCCATGTCAATCTCCCGGCCCTCGACATGATTTTTTGCGGCCCTCAACACTTTTCCACAACTCCACTGTTTTCATTAAAAGATTTAAAAATAAATTATTTAACAAAATAATATCAAAATAAAAAAATAAGGAAAGAAAATTTATCAAACTTTTCTAGTTGTAAGTCTCTTTTGCTTAAATATCGATAATTAAAATTTGACAAACATGAATAAAGCTTAACTTTAAGAAATCAAAAAACCCAACTGCACAAAAAAGTAAAAGAAAAGAAAACAAGTCCAGTGTGCTGAACATAGATTTTGCATCCGGGAACCATTATTGTGAAGATTTGAGAACTAACAGCCTTATGCAAAAAAAAATCTTACCTGATGTTTGAAGTTCATGCCAGCCAGCTACCAGCGACATTAACGCTAACATACCTATGTTAAAAAATAGTATGCAAAAACACTATGTTAGCTACTGTATGCTTTAATAAATTTGACATGTTGATACTGGCAATACCATCATTCTCTCTTGTCTCTTCATCGTTAACGATGCAACAAAACGATTATTAATTCATCCGGATATTCGGATGTATTAATAGTATTTTGTATAGTTTTAATATAAAATGAAATATTTCTTTATTTAAGATGTAAATTTATATTTATACTACATAAAAACATAAACTAAATACATTTATAGTAATGTAAAATAATAAATACGCCAATTTTTTGTTAACGATTTAAAGTACTTCAAATAATCGGTTTAAATATTAAACCGATTATTTGAAGTACGAGCTTTGTTTATTTGTGTTGATTGTATGTACATCACTATAAAGTTTTGTAGATTTACATAAATTTGCCAAGTAATTTTTGGTGGATATTTGGAAAATTAATAAAAAAAAAGGAAAAGATCCGAAAATTGGAACGAAGAGGACAAAATAAGTATAGTTATTGTTATAGTTGGGTAAAATTTTTTGTAAAAATACTTTTTAATACTTTGGATGACCATTTTGAAGTGGTCATCTGGAAGGGAGAAGCCATCAATCCTCGTTTTATAAGTTCGTTGCCAATAATAGCCCGCCAATGGGTTTACACGCTCTAAATGAAATATTACACATAAAAATTAATTTTCACATAAAATGAAAATTTGTTGTACCAATTCTGTTCACTAAATTTAAAGTATCCCTTTTTCATACCATAAATCCACACAATTTAAAATGTTTTCATTAAATTTTTTCACAAAAACTTTATTCGTCAAAACAATAAAATATTTGAACATCGCTTTAAAGTAGGTGGGTAGCTGCTTTAAATTATTTGATTTTAACATCGGTTTACATGACGTGTGTTAAGCTAACAATCGTTTTTGCATGAAACTTTAAGGAATTTTTCTTAACATTGGTTTACCAACCTGTGTTAATTTTTTTGCATAACGCTGTAAATTGTTAATATTTCCCGACTGTAAGAGTCGCTATGCTCCGCACACTGGACTTGTTTTCTTTTCTTTTAGTTTTTTACGCAGTTGGGTTATTTGATTTATTAAATTAAATTTTTTTATTTATTTTCTTTTTAGTTTTCGTACTCAGTTTGGTTTTAGATTCTTTGTTTAAAATTCACTTTTTACGCAATTAGATTTTTTGGTTGTTAGCTAACTTTAAACTGTTAAAGATTCCAAATGGTCACTCGAAATGAAAGTTATAAGAGAAGAAGAAGAAGACTATTTTCAAATACTTGTTCAATGATACCCATATTAAACTAGTTCGTCGACTTTTTATTTTTTTTCTTCTTCACAAAATGGCGTCTCTTGGCCGCCATATTGAATTTTGACTACTGTCATATGTTTAGTGACATAGCAGGATTAAAGCACATCGATATTTTGTAATGCACATATTATCCATGTTTGGTAGCACATATATTTGTGAACAGCTTTTTTCACACATGAAGATGAATAAAACTGCGCAGCGCACCAGATTAACTAAAGAACATTTAGCATCGATATTAAAAATTACATCAAGTAAAAATTTAACTCCAGACTTTGATGTATTGAAAAATGCAGTGCATTATATCCAGCAAAAAATTATTTATATTCTTTTTATCAATTTTTGTGGATTATTTATATATTCAATTTCCACTCAAAATTTTAATTTTTAATAAAAAAGTTAATGCCGCCCGCAAGAGGATTTGGTCTACAATTTTCGAAGAATTTGGCCCTCACACTGAAAAGAGTTTGACATGCCTGTCTTAAATATTTTGAAATGAAAAATATGCATATACTATGTCATTTGGGGGCATTCTCTTCAATTGCATTTCTTTGTTGTTTTTATTATAAAAATTTTATAACGGCAATAATTTGATTTTGCATTACCAATATAAATTCACTTATTAATTTAATTTCATTAAATTTCTGCATTGACTTGATGGCCCATGAGCGATGTGTCTGCTGATTGTTGTTGTATTCGTAACGTAAGTGTAATTAATAATACTGTACACCAAAATCAAAATTTTTTTTAAATAACAGGGTTCTAATATTGAATGGTTCTGCTAAAGTATACCAAAAAAAATACGTGTATCGACGTATAGAAAGCTTACATCTCCGGTCCTTATTTTATTGTGAGTTAAAGCTCCCCTCCCCTTTTGCGGCATAGGAAATCTTGTAACACTCACATTTTCCGTAAAAGGTGTGCTCAGTATTTTGATGTAAAACGTTGTTGTTGTTTATTTTTCCAGTCATCTCGCGTTTGCGAAATATCGCGGTTTTTTTTTATTTACATTATATACCCCATTTTTTGGGATTTTTCATCTAAATTTTGAGTGTTACACCTTAAAATGAGAAACTTTCTTGACAAGAAATTAGTCTACGCAAACAAATGTTTCGTTTCTCCGGTGGCTGCTTGGGGATATCTTTCTGATCTTTCAAGGATGTTGAAATTAAGTTGTTTTATTTTTAACCCTGGTAAAATTGTGTAGCACAAAAACTCCCCAAAAAAATTTACACACTATTAGGGTATTCATTTTAATCGTCTTTTCATTTGTGTGATTAATCAATTAATCGAAATTGAGGCTTTTAAATTACTCGAGCAATCGAGTAAAACTCTTATTTCGTTCGAGTTATTCGAGTAAGCTTTACTGCTAAAAATTATTCGAGTTAATCGGAAAATGTTTGAATTTAATCGGTTCTTGTACATTTTGTGAACAAAAATAAAACAAAACAAGTTTTTAATAATAAAAACAAAAGAAAACACAACACTTCTACATATATTAGATCAAAACTAATCCCTTAAAATTTTGCGTCAGGAAATATTTAATAGCCTGACCTGCCCTGTATTCAATGCAGAATAAAAATAGTCGGAATTTTCATAGCATTATTGTTGTTATAAATATTAACTTGTAACAATAAAGGTACGGTTGCACTTAGGAAATATTTGCTCAAAAAACGTAACCACTACTTTTGCTCAGAGTTAGTTTGACTTCACTTGTTTTTTATATCACAAAATAAGGTTAATTATGCTGCAAAAAGCTATTTTTATATTATTTGTAATAAATGCGAACCCATATTTAAAAATATATTGTAATTAAAGGAAGTACAATTTTAACTTGTCTGTGGGCTACGTTTTTTTCGGCAAATATTTGCCAAGCGTGATCGTACCATAAGGCTTTTATAATTCCGAACATTACATTCGATATTTTAATAGGAAACATTTAGTTAACTAATTGATTTCGAAATATCTTCTTTATTTCAAATTATTTTTGCTTGATGTTTATATTTCCGAATTTTTTTAAAAAACATTTGAAGTTGGTTTCTTTCTCCCTATTATTGTTGCTACATTATTTACTTAATTTTTTGATCATGCGGACTATTAGTATGAAATAACGTTCGAATTGAATGGCAAATTTCATATAAATTAAAAACTTTTTCTACTTTTCATTAAGAAATCTACAAAAACTCATTAAAAAAGAAAATTTACATAAAATTTTTTAATCGAGTTATTCGATTAATCGACCTAAATTACTCGAATAAATTTTTACTCGAAACTGGAATTTTTTGTTTGATCGAACATTATTTGACTTTAATTATTCGATTAATCGAGCAAACATTATTCGAGCGAATACCCTACACACTATGCACAAGGCGCTACCGGGAAAAAGTTTTTAATTAAAATAAGAAATTAGCTCCAAATGTAGCAAATTATTTAGAGTTTAGCTCGAAATTTTAGTTTATTTTCCACATTCTAAAGATACAAATGGATAAGTGTCCTTTTTTTAATTATTCTTCTTATTTTTTAATATTCATTGATATTCTGAGTCCAAATACAGCAAAGAAAAAAATCCCTCATTTGCAATATTTCAAATATCGCGAATCTTATATTAACGTGATATACTCGCTTTTTTGGAGTAAATTTGAGAATGTGTGCGTTTCTATCAAAAACGAGCATGTGTTAGTAAATTTGAGAGAACTTATGAATGTGTGCGACACACAAACAATAGATTTGAAATATTTCTGGTGTGTTTCTACCAACAAAATACATGTGTTTTTTGGTGTTGTATTTGTTGTCGACGTGGTGGTACCTGTAATGAATCTGCCTTGAATAATCTTATGATTATCGGCACCTATCACGAGACACATAAACTCTGAAATTAAAAGATAGTTAATATTCGTTCTTATCAGTATACATGCTCTTGGATGATCTGCTCTAAGATCATATATTACCTTACTGTTTCCGCAGTATATTCCTTTAATCCTACCCAAGTGTGTCCATGGTTCCTGGATAAGTGCCATATGTTTCAACTTTAATATGTTAGACGGGCTTATCATGAAGAAGTTCACAAGGGAACAGCCTGGTGCTCCCTGGTGACCATCCGAGTTATTACTGCCGAAGCAGTATTAGCATGGTGTATGTTCACCTGGGCTATTTTGCCCTTATATGAGGTCCCACAAGTGTCAGGGCAAGGCAATAGCCCTGTTTAGCATGAGGGGTCCACCGTTACTCTCCAAGGCGGACAGGTTTCGGAAAGGCTCCGCTAGAATATATCCTATTTACCCACGGGTCACATAACACCCTAGATTAAGGGGTTGTAGTTCTTAGTTAGTTGCTCCCCTACAGCCAGTCTGGCGTGGTTTAACCTTCCAGGGAGAAATTCCCCGCCAGCATGGCCTGGTAGGTCCTTGCAACCATAAGCCTCCGCACCACGACAAGCTGACTACTCTGCGAAGGAAAACATTTCTTACAAATTATACAATTTATCTGCATTAACAATTATGACATAATAAGATATACATGGGAGTAACGATATATTGAAACTAAAACTTTTATAAGCATCATGCTTTACAAGCAAGTTATTTTAAAGCTGTGTCAAGACTATAATCAAATATGTATAGTCAAGAAAATATGTATTTAATAACAGAGAATAATAGAAAATTGTTACTTCTTATACAGAACAAATAAATATGAATTTACTTATTTCCTTTATTCCTATAGCATCCTTTTTAATATCCTTGGCTAGACATTTTACTTGGCGTAATAGCTGTTTGTATTAAAACAAACTACAAATATAAATTTAAATGCTTATAAGTACATATTTTATTTGCAGATACTAGGGGGTTCAATCGATCGGCGAACCGATTAATCGTCACGGGGTAAACCGATTAATCCTTGCTCGATTAACTGTTTGGCGATTCCGTTGGTACATGTATGTATATACATACGCAGAAAAAATATTACATACAAATGTTCAACAAACGTTTGTTTGAAATAAAATATACTTTCATCAAACGTTTTTAGCTATATCAAGTAATATTTTTGTTTGACTTTGAGGGTTCTGTTGGCTGAGTAGTTAGCGCGTTTGACTACAAACCCTGAGGTCTTGAGTTCAAGTATAGTTTCAGGGAAGACAACAACATTATGCATTATTCTCGCGTGCATTGGTGTGTTATTTTCTGGTTGTTATTGGACTGTAAAACTGATGAAGGCATAGCACTGATCCTTATGCACTTCTCAGCACCCTCCTTCGTCGGTATTGTATCAGAACCGTCGGCGAAGTAGAAGAACTAATAAAATGGCTACCCAACTTAAACAATTCAATGCTTCTACTTGACACCAGAGGGGCTTGCAACACTGCTCTACAAAAAAACGCGCAATGGCAGGGTTGAATTAAGCTTTTTATCTCTCTCGCACTTCACCGCCTGTTCTCTCTACACTATCACTTTCCAAAAGAAGCTAGCACATTAATTAATTAACTGGTAGGCATTAATTGTCTGATTGTGTTACTTCTCTTTAATAAAAATGAATAAAAATAAAAAATAAACGAGCAGAAACCGTAGGGACATTTCGAGGCTCGTCACAGTAGTTACTATTGGTTGACATGCTAGCAGGATAGGCCTTTCCTACAATGCGTTCTTCCGTAGTTGCCGCGATCAAAGTAAAGAAGAAACAGCTTTCCACTTTCTTTGCGAGTGCCTGGCCTTGCACATCTTAAGACACAAATTTTTAAGCAGCAACTTACTAGCCGATAGACTTGTGCCAAATAGTTCATTTGAATGTTTGGTCATTCTAGTTCATATTCCCTCTATGAACTGGGTCGGTCTTCTAGTTCAATCGCTCTTTTAGAACTATGCATGAATGGTGAAATATAAGATGGATAGAAAACTTCCTATCTGCTTTTCATTCTATCATTCTTTTGTTTCTTTGTTGTGTATATTTTTCTACCATATGTTATTACTGTTGCAGAATTACCGCCTTGCATAAAAATATCTTCAAAATATTTATGAATTCTCTGATTGTATAACAGTAACTAGAGAGAGAATAATAACAATAAATACAAATTTTCACCCCTATCGTGAATAACAAGTGAAATTTATGTTCCCATGAAATTTTCATTTCCCTTCGAAGGAAAATTAGTATCGTGAAGTTTCCATGAAAAAAAATTTCCCGCTATCAGTTCTCAGTGAATGTAAAAAAGGAAAAAAGCTTAATAAAATAAATTAAAAATCAGAGAAATTTTTGTTTAAGAATAAAAAATACAGTGCCAAGAATTAGAATTATGTTTTTTATTCCATGAGGAGTCTAAACAAAACCGAATTGTTCGTCCAGTGCCTCGTTTCTGTATTTCTCGCATCGTAAAATATCTCACAAGAAACATGTGAATTGAAAGAAAAACGAAGTAAAATGAAACAAAAATGGGGTTTTCTCACACAAGTGTTTCTGTATCTTTACAATGCGAGAACTATCTGTCATTTAAGTTATTTTCCAATAGTTATTGGAAGGATGTGAGAAAAAGTGTTTCTGTAACAACATTTTGTGAAAAGTTTTGCACTAACGCTGTCAAAATTTCTCACATTTGAAAACTATGCGAGAAGTATTTCTAAAATTAAAAATATTCAATTATAGATTTTGAAACTATACATGGATTATGTAAGCAAGTTAATTTACTTAATTATTTTGTTTTAAACAGTTTTTTTTATGAGTATTGAAGAAAGTAGGAACTATCTTTTGGCAGGTGGCTAGTCGCCGACTGTTCTTTTTATTACGATCGCGCTCCGCCGATTGCAAAAACTGAACACGTTTTATTTTGCATTGAAAATAAGACTACAAGTATTTTACAATGGTTTTAAGTTACGGCATATTATACTTGGAAATATAAAAAGTATAAAACACATTCAATAAAGTATTTTTTGTTTAAGAAATAATATAGTATTTTATGAAAATATTTCAACGCCGCCGCCAAAACTTTTCCACCGGCTTGTTGCTCTGTTTGACACTTGAATGACTGGAATATTCCAATAAATAAGCTGGCTTTTCGCATAGAAATACAGAAACAGTTTTTACTCACAAATCGAGAAACGATGAAATATTTTGTCTCACACTTCATGTGAAAACTTTTACGATGCGAGAAATACAGAAACGATGTACAAGTTTGCTAAATGCATCCAATCCCTTGGAGTATCCGAGCTATTGCAAGCAGCCTAATTCAATCATATAGCCTTTTGGTGTTAAATTAAATTTTCTCAAGACTGAATAAAACTGTATTTTTATATATTTTGGTCGCGATAAATCATTCTCTACAGACGCGGATAAATTATTTGGTATTCCATCACCTCAAAACTTTGTTCATGTGTGATAGAAAGGTGTTGCAAGGAGTTTGTATTAAGATACATGTGTTAATATTCAGATAAATGAATACTATTTGCTGATATTGTCCTAAAAATAAATATTTATAAGCAAAGAAATTTAATTATTTTGGCTTGGGTTCGGTTTTAATTTAATTTTTCAACTAAATTATATTTTTATTTAGAGATAAATGTGAAGCATATAGACAAAGAGAAGTTTTGACTGCACGGAGGGTTGAACTGACGCGTTTCGATAGCTCCCGCTAATCTCTTTAGAATTCTATTCCGCTCGACCAAAGTCGGGTGTTTGCAGTCAAGAGCTGAATATCATCTACTTTTAATCAATTCATATTGTCACTCTTAGAGCTGTATTTCATTTGATAGTTATTGATATTCAGTTTTTTCTTTGTCTAGTGTTAATCTTCTTTTTATTATTTCTCTATTCTAGTATGAATTATCATCAGTCTAGCCAGATGAGGGGATTTGTCCCAAAATTGGGGATTTCAACTTCTATTTGGGGACAGATTTTCGTGGGGAGGGATTCGGGGATTTTTCATTATAAGCACTTTTAATAAACATTAATTTCTTCCACTTACATATATTTCGATTATTTTAAAATAGTGTTTCAATTGATGAATATCATCGATTGAATGCAAACGTGTGTGCAGACACTAGGCTGAAATTGATGTTGATATAGGATGTTCAGAGGAATAATAGCTGTTATCACTTTCGGATCGAAAGAAATTAAGGGTATTTGCTTACAATACGTATTTAGCTGTACTAGCAAACAAAAATGCTCTAAAGATTCGATGAAAATTTTTTACATATCGATAGTCATATCGTCCCTGAAATGTCCAACTATTGAATGTAAAAAATTCGCGTTTTAGATTCGTAACCATGGTCGTCCAATTTGTACGATATGCTTCGCTGCAAAATGCTGAATTTTTTATAGAAGATTGAATTAAATAGACTAATTTTGTATTATTTTTCAGGAAACGCAGAAAATTTTATAATGTAAATCGTTCAAAAAATTCCTATCCTCAAAATAAACAAATTGAGATTAATTAACATTCAGGTAGGTGATTGGAAACAATCCTTTTCAAAATGATTTCAATACGATTGTTTTGAAAAGGTGTGATGAATTCCGAATTCCGACCAATTTTCACAATTAGCTTCGAACCAAACTCAAACTACTGACTTCTTAAAAGTGCACGAGAAGATAAAATATAACCAATATAATAGAACTGTGAGAAGAAATTTAACAGAAAAGATTCAGAAAACTATTAAAAACAAATTTGGAAATTATTGACAAAAGGACTATAGCAAATATATTCATATCTTTTATCGTTTTCAAATCGTTTTTGTGTCTAAATCGTTTTTCATCACATACCTGATTGTATACTTATTAATTTTCAGTTATTTTATTTCGTGGTTGGCAATGCTTTCAGTCTAACTAAGGGGTTGAGAAGCAAAAGCTTAAAAAAAATTTTTTTTTGTTAATATACTTAATTTTTGGCCTTGCAATACATACAGTTTTTTAAGATTATAATACAGGTCTGAATTTTTTTAAAGAGATAAATATCAATATTAAGTGCTGATTCCTGGATCTAACTCATTTTTTTAGTTTTGCACTTCTCAGTTTTTCAATTATAATGTAATATCTTCAACTGAAAAGTTGTAGAAATCAGTTTCGTGTTGTCAACGTATGACCTACGATATATAAACTAACGTTATTCTGCGTGCCTGGCAATGCCGGAAGGAGTGGGCTGACTGTCTAACCAACAGAGGAGCCCAAAATAGATTAATCGGGCCGGAACCGTTCTTTGGCATCTCACGTGGATACTTCAAAGAGAAGAATAGTTCCTGAGATTAGGTGGTGTTTACTCGCCATTTATTGTTAACGAACAAAAATGACCGGGAAACAGTGGTCTCAGACGATAACAATTTGTTATTGCTAACTCTGAGACTCCATGAAACTCAAGAAGAGATACCGCAACCTGCGCAATTATCCGTCTGTAATTGCTCACAGAATGAAGTTTCTTGGAGGAATACTGATGACTCCAAGTGAAGTATGTAACCTATCATCGAGCGGAATAATTGGCAAAACTGTAACGGTTTCTTAAAACTTTGTGGCAGAAAAAACGAAAGCATTTATTTTATTTTATGTCTCTGAAATTTTATTATTACTTTTAGAAAAAAATGTTTCCTTATCCTAGAGAGAAAGTGAATTAACGGCCCTTTTCACAATGTATGATTAAAAGTTAACGTGTACTTTAACTCAAGCTCGGCATACAAAACTTCCCGTTAAAGAACACGTTAAATTTTAATCGTATATTGTGAAAAGGGCCATAAATATAACAATTCTCAAAGTATTAAAAGTTGTTAGTTTTACTATACAGTGGAATAAAATACTGACAATTTGCTTTTAACTAGAAGTGCAAAATGCATAATATGCATATTACATGTAAACATTATGTAAACATTAGGTTCATATATGGTTAAATCAAAATAATACTATTTTTAGACGTAATAAAATACGCAGAGGACTTGAAAATTATATTTTTATTGAATGATAGTGCTTATTATAAAAAATATTTTTGGGGACAAAATTGGGGATTTTTACTTTTGAAATGGGGATTTTCGGGGACAGTAATATTAAAATTGGGGACATAAGGTCAAACTATTCTGGCAACACTGATTATCATCGATAATTACAAATACTAGTGTGTGTGAATGTTTGCTTGTTCAGTTTATTTGAACATGTACATCCTTTTGCTAGATGCCTTTAGAGTTTAACAATTAAGTTATGAGTTTAGTCGAACTGTATGAGTTTATATCCAAAGAAATTTAATTATTTTGGCTTGAGCTCGGTTTTAATTTAATTTTTCAATTAAATTATATTTTTATTTAGAGATAAATGTGAACATTTTGAGGGAAAAGGTATTCACGATAGGGGTGTTTGGGTGTGAATATGAGTAAAAAGTAATAATAATTAGCCTAGTAAACATATTTTGTAAAAGCGATGCCACCTAAGCAGTACATATGTATGTATGTACACATATTCATATATTATTTCAACCGATGCATACATACATGCCTGATTTCATATGCACATTTGCTCACAGGGAAAGGTATATTTCATTTTGTTGCATAGTTCAATTCAACTAGTGCATAGTGAACCTTGAACTAGTTTCTTTACTTCAATTGATGAAAAGGTTCAATTGAACTAGTTCTTTCGTAAACTACACAAGTCTATAGCTATCAGATACTTAGTCTAGGTGAATCTAGTACCTACTACCGGATCCGAGATATAGATTGTGAATCACATGGGCTCACACTGACGAGTGGAGTGGTCTGTCAAAACGGAATCTTATTGATTTTACTTGAATGCTTGCGCGTAGCATACAGCCACGTAAACCAACCAACCAACCAGCCAATGGAATTATTCGAACCCTTAAACAATTAAAACAGAAACTCGATTAGTTGAATGCCCTATTAGATTTATATTTCCAAATCGTTTATTTTTATTCTTTCTTTTTTACACTTTAGCTTATAACAAACAAAAAAGAAACAATTTATATGTAAATCTTAAAATAAACTATCAAATACGACCATACTACATAAAGAGTTTAAAGATATATTTACACACCTATGATTTCATGCATGTAGTATTTATTACATTTTATTCATTCATATTCATGGTTTTTATGTTTAATATGGGAGTATTTGTATGTATAAAATGTATTTACGTAAATATGAAAAGGGGATTATGTCAAGTTCTTATATAAGTATATTATTGCATATAAATACCTTGCAAATCCTTAGAAATTATAGAAGAAGGCAAAACGGTTTTATTCGTATGAAAAGTATGCATAAATTTATATAAAAATTTGCATTTTCTTTTATTTTGCCCTGCAGGCTTTAATATTATTGATTCATGAAACAAAATTGAGTATACTGAAACAAAGTTCATTGCATGTATATTAGCTTCTGTTTATATCGTTTGTATTTTGTAAAAAAATCTTTATTTGCTATATTAACGAAAAATATTATTTGAAATTTTTTTGTTATATTCATTCTGCTATTATTTCAAAAGTGCAGAGCTTCAATGTTAAAAACAACACACTTGCAATAAAAATGGACTTATTTGAAAAATAGTTTTATAAAAATTAAATTTTGATCAAATATACATAGTACACAATGCAAAGCTTCGATTATTCATTAATATTTTCATTCAATTGGATATTTGATTAATGTAACAAAACATCTCAAAAAAATTTTGTTAAGAAGAAGTTTTTCGGCATATATAAGATACGGCACAGCCGAATAATACCTTACTCATACTCCTATCGTTTCACAACCATCTGTACCTGTGCATATTATAGTGAACTAATTCCTTTAAAAGTCATAACCAAAGTATCATCAATTATAAACATGTCCGTAGACACATCCCAGTTTCATTTGCATTGTCCGTGACTAAATGGAACAGCATAAATTTCAATGTTTACCAACTGTCAAATTGTAAATGAATGCTATTGAACTTAGAAATGCATAAAAACTTTAACTGCAAAAAAAATTGGAAAAACATCAATATTGGAAATCACTCATTCCTACCTAACTCACCTTTTAAACAGTGTGAGCAGATTTTAAAATAATATAGAGCTAAATCAGGTTTTAAATAGAGCTAAAAAGAGCTAAAGAAGGAATTTTAAAGCCAAAAAATAAGGCTAAATTTTCTTACAGCTTTGCAATAGCAACTTTTCATTATTTTTAAATTTGTTTATAGTTTAAATGGTGTTTATGTATGTAGGTATAAATAATATGAAAATATATTTTTGGCTCATTTAAATGAAAAACATTCAATCAATAACAACCACCCAAAGTGCTGCAAATAGCATTTCGCAAAATAAATACGATTTCGACTCGAAGTCACTAAACTGGTGTGTTGGAAATCGCAATCACAAAAAACTTAGATATTTCAATTCGCAAGCAAAGAGGAAAGTGAAATCTAAGTGAACTTTCCTCTTTAAAAAAATTTGGTATCAAATTGCAGATATAAAAGCATTCCAGTAAAATTTAAGCTCTTTCTATTTAATATCATTTAAAAAAATAAAATTTTTATACATTTTAATACAAAATACTAAATTAAAAATTATATTGCTTTATTTCGACTATTTCAAAATAAATAAAACAGTTTATCAGAATAAATTTATGTGCCGTAAGTATATAAAGTAGTTAAAAAAAATAATAATAATAATCTGGCAGTGCAGAGACATTCATTGCGGCAGATTTTATCGACATCATGGTGTAATAAGTATACAATGGTTGGAATTAAAAACTCACTTTCAACTTGCATCTATTTCGGAATCCTACCATCAAGCTAAAGTCTTGAAAAATTTTTATAGAGAAAAATATTTACTCTATTTGAAACTTTTAAAGCCATTACTTTCCGATGTTCAAAAAGTAAATAAAATGTTCGAAAGTAACGATGTGGACCCCATGCTATTGTTTTCAGAACTTCACTTGCTTTTGAAAAATCCTTCTAATCAAATCGTTTTGAAGTCCGAAATTTTTGGCCGTTTAAAATAAAATTTAAACCGTTTTCTAATTCCAACTCCGTATTTTAACTATGTATAAGTTTGAACAATATCTGATTTCAAAAAAAGACATAATAGATTCTGAAACAGAAAAAGAAATTAGATGCACTTGCCGAAACTTTATTAAGCAATTAATATACCAACTACGACAACGTTTGCCAAATAACTTTTCAACTTAACAAATCACAAACATCTTTTCATTATAAAACAGCCTAAGCAACACAAAAGTCAAATTTTACCGTAGGTGATATTACTCTTTTGGAATTACAATGGCAAAAATCACTTGTGATTTTAGATTCGCAAATCTCACTTTAGCATGTGCTAAGGGTCGCGCGTTCTGTTTATTTTTCGAAATAATCTTCGAAAAAGATTCTTATCAATGCTCTATGTTTTTTGAGACCATAGTATCCAACACTGAATTTTTCAACAATTTTTAGATTTATCCCTTACTATTTTTGCTTCATATTAGCTCTGTTCCAGATGCATAACAAAACAGTCCGAACTTGTAAAAAGTGCTACTATTGTGTTACTTTTGTTTACTTTAAAAACAGATGCATAAAACATATAATAAGTGTGTTCCAGATAACCTCAAGTTTCGACTAATGAGAGTAAACTCAACATTTACTCTCTCAAATTATAAAAGTTGCTCAAAACATCTGGAACGCGAAAACCACAATTTTAAGTCCAAACATTTTGATAGTGCCAACTTATGAGCTTCAAAGTTAAGTTTGCGATTTTAATCGTTGTTGTTATACGCTTAAAACGAATAACATCATAAAAACAAAAATTTGCATCATTGGCAACAGCTGTAAAAAGTAAATGAAAATAAACTGAAAAAAAGTAAAAGCAAACTAAATTTATAATTTTTGTCAAATGGAAAGCCAGGTAACCATTGCATGTTCTCCTGGAACTTTAAACTTACAACTTGAATTTTTTTTTAAACTTTCCATTTTACTTTTTAATAACTTTTTAGATAATAACTTTTTAAATAAAAACTTTTTTCCTTTATTTGCAAATATTATGATTTCGATTTCAGTTTCATATGTAAACACAAAACAGCTGATTCTTTATTTGTTGTCCGAACTTACCCAAAAGGAAATGAATGTACAGGAATGAATGTACAGGAAATGAAAAAAGTATCTCTCATTCGCTATCAAAATTGTTAAAAAATTGTTATGTGGATCGCTTTTGGGTAACTTTGTACAAGTTCGGACTGTTTTGTTATGCATGTGGAACAGAGCTAATATGAAGCAAAAATAGTAAGGGAAAAATCTAAAAATAGTTGAAAAATTCAGTGTTGGATACTATGGTTTCAAAAAACATAGAGCATTGATAAGAATCTTTTTCGAAGATTATTTCGAAAAATAAACAGAACGCGCGACCCTTAGCACATGCAAAAGTGAGATTTGCGAATTTAAAATCACAAGTGATTTTTGCCATTGTAATTCCAAAAGAGTAATATCACCTACGCTAAAATTTGACTTTTGTATTGCTTATGCTGACTTTAGACGACATGTATTTTACATCTGACTTGTCAAATTTCCCACTGCAAAAGTGATACATGCCGTGTGAAACATATGAAACATTGTCAGATGACATTTACAGAAGCAAAGTCAGATGAAAAATTTTCAATTAGAGCGTGTTCTATTTTCATCTGACAAGGTATCTGACATCAGCTGTATTAAATTACCAAAAGTGTGGTTTGGCTAAAAAAACATTAAAAAGCAAAGAGCGCTTTATATATTTACGAAAATTGTGCAAAAACTCAGTTGTTGTGAACACTCAGAGGTTATGTCAGATGTAATTGCACATGTACGTGTGAAAGCAAATATTATAAACCGTCTGTAAATTGACAATTTTGACAAACATGCGAAGCTACATATGTCTCACACACCTAACAAGCCATAAGTAAAAAACATGTCGTCTAAAGTCAGCATTAGGCTGTTTTATAATGAAAAGATGTTTGTGATTTGTTAAGTTGTAAATTTTATTTGGTAAACATTGACGTAGTTGGTATATTAATTGCTTAATAAAATTTCGGCAAGTGTATCTAATTTCTTTTCTGTTTCAGAATCTAATATGTCTTTTTTTTTAAATCAGATATTGTTCAAACTTATACATAGTTAAAATACGGAGTTGGAATTAGAAAACGGTTTAAATTTTATTTTAAACGGCCAAAAATTTCGGACTTCAAAACGATTTGATTACAAGGATTTTTCAAAAGCAAGTGAAGTTCTGAAAACAATAGCATGGGGTCCACATCGTTACTTTCGAACATTTTATTTACTTTTTGAACATCAGAAAGTAATGGCTTTAAAAGTTTCAAATAGAGTAAATATTTTTCATTATACAAATTTTTCAAGACTTTAGCTTGATGGCAGGATTCCGAAATAGATGCAAGTTGAAAGTGAGTTTTTAATTCCAACCATTGTATACTTATTACACCATGATGTCGATCAAATCTGCCGTAGTCAATGTTTCTGCACTGCTAGATTATTATTATTTTTTTTAACTACTTTATATACTTACGGCACATAAATTTATTCTGATAAACTGTTTTATTTATTTTGAAATAGAAATTAACTACACGAAATTGAAATTGAAGAAAAAGCTAGAAAAAGCTAAATGTATTGTTGAAAAAAGCTGAAAAAAAAGCTAAGATCTAAATGAAATATTTCAAGCTAAACATTAAAAAATATAGCTAAATTTAGCTCCAAAAGAGCTAATATGGCCACACTGCTTATAAATTACAAAACCAAATGAACCAAAACAAACGTAAAGTGAGTCATTTGAATACAACAGAAAGAAACGTCAAAATTTTTAAGACATCAAGACAATAAACGTTAAATGCATTTAAAATTGTTTTCTTTCGTTTTGCATCCACATTCATTCTTCATTCACTCACCACCATTCATTTGCTCATTTCTACAGTGAGACACACCTAAATGCAGGGATTTCTGGTGGAAAAAAAATACAACAAAAATTGTTTAATTTTTCGAACAAAAATTAAAATAAAACAAAAGAATGTCAATTGTATTAAGTAATTTAACTTTTGTATTAAGACAACAAAAAATAACATTGTAATCAATTGAAACCAAACATTTAATTTGATTACTAACACGTTGCATGTATAAATTATTGATAGAATAAAAAAGTACTTTAGCAGTTCAGGTATTACAAAATTTGTTGTAAAAATTATAGCCAGTTGGAATTTTTTAAAAGTTTACGAAGGCCTGTCTTTTTACTTTAATATGTGAGGTAAAATATTTAGTTGAGCATGTACTGTCTTTTAGTCAAAAGATTGCCCAGCTTTATCACATATTCACACAGAAATAGTTCATATTAAAATCGTCATTAATTTAACATCTTCCGGTAGTGGTTTTGTTTCATAGGTGTTTCATGTTAATTCAACGTGATTTTACAATAGCCTTCAAAGAACATTCTTCTTTTTGAAATAACTATATTTCAGGGCTGTTTAGTATTCCACGCGCTAACTACTCCAGCCACAACAGTTTCGAACTTTACTTTAGATATACACTAAATAAAACTGTACCTCGAAGGAAAACTGCACTATGTCATTTAAGCCAACTTTTCAGTACGCAAGTTTTAATGTTGTAAAATACATTTAACAGCATTGAAAATCGTAATTTATATCGTCTGCTATTCTTAGTTATGACGTCATTAATATATGTTTTAGGGTATTCCCGGAAAGATTTCGATGAGCTGAATTCAAAAATGGAACTTTTATAAATAGCACATAGTGCACTTTACCTCCGAGGTACAGAAACACTATCATAAATAACATAAATTTCATTTTAATTTAAAATTATTTAATTGATGGTTTAACATAAAATTTATTTAAAATGAAATGTAATGTTCATAACAATGCTATTTTTACAGTGAAAAATATCAAATCGAAGAGACTTAAGTCTATATTAATAATTTTTCGTTTAAAATTAATATGAAACAGTAGTAATTTTAAACCGGCAGCAGTAAATTTTCGGTGGTAATGCGAAGTTTGTCGGCTATTTACGTTTACAAAACACGAACATCAAAATAAACAACAACAACAACTCACACAACTGATCACAACATTGTCTTATCGCTACCCATGTAAAATATACTCTATAGAGGACTAGGACTAGTCCAAAGGTATCCCAAATGTATTGAGAAAACATAGTCGATTTAACATTACAATGTCCTACGGTTGATCCTATAAACCAACTTTGCCATATTACAGAGTAGTCTCAAAACTACTCCATGTCACCACTTGATGGATAACTAAAATGTTCGTGTTGAAATTGTTAAAACACGAGCACTTCTCGCTTAGCTACAAACTCTTGTTTGCAAATGACATGGTCCATGTCTGTATTACATCGGACTAGTCTTAAAATTACTCTATTCGATGTAGCACTCAAGTGTTCGTGTTTTAAAGATTGCATTCGTTAAAACGCAAACACTTGTCGGTTAACTAGAAGGCATTATTTGCAAATGATCTGCCCTCTTAATTCGCTTAAAATAAAGCCAAATCTCGATCGCTAAAATGCCGAACAAATACAAAATTAAATATTTTTGGCGATGACATAAAACACAAAAACTTCGGCGGATTCAATTTTTAAGACAATGCTTAATTCAGCAATACGCGTTGCAAACTTGCATTCGTAGCCAAAAATCGATAAATAGACTTTATAGATTTTTAGCGATGGCGATCTAGCTTTAGCGAGTAACAGAATAAGGGGGCTGGTCCATGAATGCATTTCAGATGTAATGCATTATTAATGCAATATTATCTGTAAACAACAAATTATTTCTAATAATTTAATATGATTTCCAATCAAAATTCCGACATGTTGTTTTTATATTGGTATTTTTTCTGTGTGTTTAGACCCAATTTTCAACACAAATGAATCAATTACTTAAACAGAAAAAAAAATTTTAATATATACAATTAGTTTTTTGCGATTAAAATTAAGTAATTAATTGAAATTGAACATATAAAGATTTTTGTAAATACATATATGAAATTTTGTAAGTTAAAAAAAATCAGCGAAATATTTTGAATTAAGTTTTTGATATCAGGGAAATATTTGATTAATATGATTGTTATATCAACAATATGTTTTGTTGACTTTCAACAATTCATTTTTGTTAGATTTCAATATTATTTCAATTAAAATTATCGTACTATTAACAAAGGGAGTTGTTGAATTGTTATATGTATGTATCAACAATCCGCTAAGAGATTTTATGCTTCTCTACGGAAAACATCCAGGGTATTAGCCCGGCATCGAGCCGAAGACCTCTGGACTAATAAGTTAGCATTGTTACCTACCAGCTACAACGCACTTGGTTAGTTAGTTAGGTTAGTTAGGCTAGTAAAATTAAACACAAAAACGTAATGGGTCTCGTTTTATATATTTTTGAGTGCTCTAATTTCATTTTTGGTATTATTTTTGCCATCAGGACATCGGCAAACAATTCACAGGAGAAGAGATGGTGGGTAACTGCACCTTGTCGCATAAAAATTTCCAAAAAAGAATTTTGAAAATCGGTTCATAATTGGAGGAGTTATGCGATAATCAATATTTGCGGGAAGGAATGAAGAAAATTTATGGGATTAAACTGCAGACAAACTCTTTCAAACAAAAAAACCGTTTTAAAAATTGGTTCACAAATGGCAGAGTTATGCGGGGAGGGAGGTCAAATTTCCCCACTGATTTTAAAAAAAAATTGTGTGCCAAAATGCAAGCAAAATCTTTCAAACAAAGAACGTATTTTGAAATTAAGTTGATAAATCACAGTTATGCTTGGGGGGAACGAATTTTCCCATCGATTTTAGAAAAAAAAATGGGACTAAACTGTAAAACCCTTTCATATAAAAAAAAATTGAAAATCGATTCCCAAATGACGGAGTTATGGGTGTGCAAACATTAAACATTTTTTCCTCAGTAAATGGTAATAAAGAGTAACGAAATAAAATGAGAGACGTCGGTTAGTGTCCAAAGTATTCAGAAGTGCAAATCACGCGCCAAACCTAGCCGGCCCTAATTTTTGCTGGTACAAAAAAGAAAAAATAGATGTTTTTGTCAATTTCTTACGTAAATCTTACGTAAATGTAATTAACCTAGTACACAATTTTGTGGCTCTTATAACACAAAATAAATGAATTTAAATTTACAACTACCAAAAATATAGCCTCCATGTAACACACACACCTACTGAAAATAGTGCAAAATTAGCCTCCATGGCTGTATTGGAAGAATACTCAACTTTGGCCGCCTTGCCTGATCAGCAAGGTGTATGGAACCTTCAAAGCAGTACATTTTCGATCTCAGTGGACAGGTGGGAACTGTTTAAGCCACATATTACATGTGGATTACAACTTCGATTTTCGAACTTTTGTCCGCTCAGTTTTTAATTCTGTGCCAACGTGCAGTGATGCAAATTTTTTACAGATTTCCACAAAAACTTTTACTGACACTTTCAAAATCAACAACTTAATTTGTTATATTAATTATATGTATATTTGCATTTAAATTAAATATTAACAATTTGATATTTTAGCTGCAGTTTGATGATATATTTTTTTATGTATTAAAAAACTTTTCCACTTTCTTTTCTTCTTTTCTTTCTTTCTTTCTTTCTTTTCTTTTTTTCTTCTCTTCTTTCACGAAAACCGATCGTTTGCTTACGAAAATTGTCTTATAATTATATAGAACCAGCAGAAGTCCTTTCACATGTAATAGTTTTTGCGACATATTTTCCAGTTGGGTTACATGCAATCATTAATTCTATTGCATAATATTTGAAATAAACTTTAATTCTCTATTGATTTTTTTCAACTATGTAGGTGTTTTATTTTATACATATTTATATTTTGTTTGTAACTTAAAAAAGTCTAGAGAAATGTATTATTGTCGTTGAATAAACTACAGAATTAACCTCGAAGTCTTTAAATATATTATACGGTTTGTTACGGAAGAGCTTTATATTAAATTTATGAAAGACCTGGTCATATAAAACAGTTCCCAAAAAAAGTTTTTAGGGTAAAAAACCAAATTTTTAACTATTTATACACACAGAAAAATTTCCATTTAAAATCGTCGAAAACCAGGTTAATTTAACATTTTTCGGTAGTGATTTTGCTTCATAGGTGTTCCATTTTAATTCAACATGATTTTAAATAACTTTGAAGGAAAATGTATGCTTTTGAACTAACTATATTGCATGTTGATCTAGTATTGCAGTACAGTTAAATCAAAATGAAGTTGATACTGAAATAAAACGAAAAATCATGTTGAATCAAAATTATTTCGAGTTGAAATAACGTGAATTTGATATTGAAACAACACGAAGAATCACGTTGAATCAAAGTTATTTCATGTAAACAACGTGAATGTAATATTCAAACAACATGACTTTTATGTAGCTATTCTATTGATTACTTTATTTACGTGATAGGCATCAGAAAACTTTGTGTTGTAGCTGGCTGCCCCAGCCAAGATTTGAACTCGTACCACCTGCATGATAGCCCACGAGCTAACCACTGCATCCATAACAGCTTCAAAGTTTACTTTACCTATACACTAAATAAATACCATCGCATTTAAAATGAATTTCATTTTAATTCAACATGATTTATATGATTATTTAACATAAAATGAAATGTAATGTTTATAACAGTGAAAATTTTAAATCAAAGAGATTTAAGGTTAGATTAATAATTTTTCATTTAAAATTAATATGAAACAATGGTAATTTTAAGCCAGCAGCAGTAAATTTTCGCTGGTAATTCATTTTTTGTCGTCTACATAGCCGACGCATGTAAGAATAAATAACAACAAGTCACACAACTAAGCACAACAGTGAACTGTAGCAATGAACAAAGCAAATAAACTAACACACTTAAATGACAAATTATTTCTTGTAAACTTAATATGATTTCAATTCACAATCGCATCATGTTGATTTTACATTTTTTTCTGTGTGTGCAATTCCAAAATCATTAAGTATATAAAAATTGTTTATAATAAAATTGGACAACTCCTTTGCAAGTTATGATAAAATCAGTGAAGCAGTCTCTTTAAAAATCCCGAATTTTAGAAAAATATTATTTAAAAAATTATCCATATAATTTTAAATTTCGACTGTTATCGTAGTTAGGGGACCATAAAAAATCTAAAAATATAGTGGTAATCGAAAGTATAAAAAAATTGCTACACACGGAGAAAAGACATAAGTAGTTATGGCATGGTTGTAATAAAAATATTATGTTATATGCAATAATATATGGTTCTAGAAAATATGCTACTATGTTTTAAAATATTGCAAACATTAATTACGTTCCGATATACAAAACCAATTTTACTAACTTCATGCCAAGTTTTTGTTTTGCATACGGCCGTTAGTATTTACCTCAATCTAAATTTTTTGTTAAATAATTAAAATGTAATAATTTTTAACAATGTTGTTATGACATGATGACAAAATTATGTTTATGATTCCCTACTATTAAAAACGATGACCATATGACAGCTTAAATTTATTATTAAAATTTATTAATATAGTAAAAGAGAGAGAAAGCTCGGTAAAGAAAACAGATTTTAACAACCCTATATTTGACAAGTTTTCCAAAATTTCAAAATCGGAGCAACAAAATACTAAAATCACGAAAAAAAACATTAATTAAAAATTAAGAAGAGAAAACTAACTACTATGTACGTATGTCAGTATGGTTGTTTTTTACAAAATCTTATAAAAGTTTTTTAAAACAAACACATCCACTGCTAAGCCTTTTTGGCTTTTCTGCAGAAACACCCAAGGTATTAACAGGAATCGAACCAGCGACCTCCCGGTTAACAGCCTAGCACGCTATCCACTACACTACGGTAATACTCCGTTTTGGTTATTTTGTTACGATATTAAGGAAGTAGAATTCATCCTTATTGCTAGAATAGTTTTGGTTGCTCTTTTTGCTTTTAGTGAAATTTTTAATGTTAACTTTTTGGAACGTTTTGGAGCTTGAGAATGCTACCGCCTCGAGGTACTTGTGGCCCGAATCGAATTTTAAAATATGAACATTTTTGAGGAAAGTTTGTACCTTAGGAATTTATTTTTATTTCTCGTAAAATCTAGTTTTTGCCAAGTTCCATATTTTTTAAACTTTTAAAATTATTTTCAATTTACTTTTTCTGAACTAACCTAGCAAAAACTTTGTTTAAGTCGTAACTACTTACAATTTGAATCGATAAGGGGTACCCCTTACAAATGTATTTACATTGCCAAAGCAATTAACTAGTTATTATTTGGCTTACTTGAAGCTAAAAAGTAAGTAGTCAAATAAACAATTTGAAATTTATAAATATAAATATATTTTGGTTTTTTTATCCAGCTAGGATACGAACCTGTGCTCGTTCAGATATGAAGACAAGAGCTTTACCCATTAGTTTTCATATACAAACTTAAAAAGTGGTTGTCTACTTATTTTATTAATACATATCAACAAATGGTAACTACTACTTTACGAACTGATTTTATTAAAAACTAAGTAGTAGTTCAAATTTAAAGCATAGTAATAAGATAAATAAGTATCACTCATTACTTTGTAGCCCAGTAATAAAGTACTACCGATTACAAAAATGACAAATGTTTTTGCTGGTAATATTTAATACATACATACCTATCAAATAATTTAACAATAAATTTTGGCCAATAGCATGCCATACATGGTTATATTATTTTTTGCATAGACGCAGATACATATAAAAAATAACATTTTCAAATAAAGAAGTACTTAAGAATATTTTCAATCATAAACACACCTTTAAAATCAAAACACTTATATAACAATGAAATGAAGAAAAAATTTACAGAAAAGTTTTTTGGTAAACTAATGTGCTGTTTCCACAATGCAAACAAGCACTGCTTGTCTAAAATTTTTATGTAAATCACTCAAAAAACTGTTTGCTTTTCATATAAATTTTAGACAAGCAGTGCTTGTTTGCATTGTGGAAACAACGCATAAATGTGTAAATTAAAATGTTCAATAAAGGTTAAGATCTCAAAACTGGGTTAAAGTGTAAGTAAGTACTTTGATTTTAATGTTTTGGTATTATATATTTTTTAATATTTTGTTTTCCTTAAATGGTCGGTAAGAAACTCTGAATGAGTAAAACTTAATTGAATATTTATTTAAAGCTGTCAAACATTTGCATAATAATCTAGTTTTCGTTTTTGGTCATTCAAATTTTTGGTTATACAAACATCGAGTTTATTTAATAGCGAAATATTCAAAACTGTCTCAGAAATAATCTAAAAAAACATATAAAATGAATTTGCTAATTAAGCATTAAAAGTTTTACAAAAATATCACATACATAAAAATAAGCATATAAGGGCTGGATGACAAAATTTTTTATTGATATTATGTGGCACGTGCTGAAGCACCGTAAAATAAATAAAGTTTTATATATAAATTATTTATGTAAATTTATGGATAAAGTGATAATTGATTTGAAACAAAATTTACGTTTATTAATAACTAGCCCTACCCGGTGTGCTTCGCTATCCCATTGTTGTGCTGATATAGGTAAATTAATAATTACCTTATATGGCGGGTATCTGTCTCTACCCTCTGATACCCTCAAGATTTTGCTGGAAATCACACTTTATTCTAAGAGTAGCCCACGAGCTGCTAATATGGAAATATTAATAATTTCTTTATATGGCGGATACCCGTCTTCCCCTCTGATATCCGTAAAATTGTTTTAGAAATTGCAATTTCCTCTAAGATTAAGCCACATCAAATTTTGATAGCTTCACCAATGTATATGTGCTGATATTGGAATATTAATAACTACTTTTTATGGGGGTGCCCGTTTCCCCCCTCTTATATCACAAAGACTTCCCTATGAATTTCACGTGATTCTAGAGAGCCTCACTCATCGTTTTGCAGATAGGGGAAAATTGATAATTGCCTTGCATGTGAGGTACCCGTCTCCCCCTCTGATACCACCAAGATTTTGCTCTCAGAGTAACCCACATAGAATTTTAAGAGCTTCACTATTGTAGTTGCTCTGATATAGAAATATTAATAATTACGTTCTATTGGGGGTACCCGTTTCCCGGCTCTTATGCCACCAGGACTTTGTCGAAAATTTTAACCTATTCTAAAATTAAAACATATAAAATTTATAGAGCCTTACTCGTATTGTTGTGTAGATATAGGAAAATAAATAATTACCTTGTATGAGGGGTACCGGTCTCTCCCAAATGATACCCTCAAGATTTTTCTAGAAATTGCAATTTGTTCTAAGAGTAACCCACATAAACTTTTAAGGTTTTCACTATTGTAGTTGGTCTGGTATAGAAAAATCAATAATTACCTTATATGGGGTACCCGTCTCCCCCACTGACACCCTCAAGATGTTTCTAAAAATTTAATTATTTTGGGTTGAGTTAGATTAAATTATATTTTTGTTTGCAGATAAATGTTAAACATGTACACAAAGAAAAATTTGACTCCACGGAGGGTTGAACTGGCATGTTTCGATAGCTCCCGCTAACCTCTTCAGAATTCTTTTCCGCTTAGACCACTCGACCAAAGTCGGTGGTTTCCAGTCAGGACTTGAATATCATCTACCTCTAATCAAATCATACTGTTGCTCTTGGAGCTGTGTTGCATTTGATAGTTATTGATATTACTTTTTAGGGTTCCGTACACCAAAAGTGTAAAGGAACCCTATTCTTTTCTGTCTGTCTGTCTGTCTGTCTGCTGACCTGAAATTTTTATAAAATATGTAAAACTTTGGCCGCTAAAGACACTTAAATAGACACTAAATTTTTAAAGTTAGTGTTAATTGGTGTAGTCTGTAGAATAGACTACACCAATTAACACTGATATTTAAAACAATAAAAATTAAAGGGTTTTCTATCATTTAATGTAATTTTACTATGTAATTTAGACAACATGCTTAATATTGGAAACCGTAAAAGGTAAACTCTTAAAATTTTCAAAAACGCTAAACTAAAAAATTCCAATATTAAAAATATGTCAAAACGAAAAATCGCCAAAAAGAAAAAAGCACTTTAAGGCAAAAACACCGAAATTAAAAAAAATCGCTAAAACGCAAAATATCACCAAAATTAAAAAGATCGCAAAAATAACTAAAAAAACGCCAAAAACCGAAAAAAGTCAATATGAAAAAAGCACTACAACATAGAAAATCGCTAGAACTAACAATATCATCAAAAAACGAAAAAATCTCCAAAAATTAAAAAAAAATCACCAAAACGAAAAAAAAGCGCAACAACCAAAAAAACGCCAAAACTAAAATAATCGCCAAAAACCAAAAAAAAACCCCAAAACGAAAAAAAAGGTCATAACGAAAAAATCGGTAAAACTAAAAAATCACAAAAAACCGAAAAAAGTCCCCATAACCGAAAAAACGCCGAAACTGACAAAACCGCCAAAACTAATATAAATCGCTAGAACTAAAAATATCGTCAAAAAGCAAAAAAAAATTAAAACAAAAAAACTGTCAAAAAAAATCGGCAAAAAAACCAAAAATCGCAACAAAAAAAAGACGAAAAATCGCCAGAACGAAAAAAAATTTCATAACCAAAAAAATCACTAAAACTAAAAAGAATCACCAAAAAATGAAAAAACCGAAAAAAGGCCAAAACTGAAAAAATCGCCACAGCTAAAATAAATCGCTAAAACTAAAATATCGTAAAAAAGTGGAAGACAACTTAAAAAAAACGCCAAAACCAAAAAAAAATTCAAAAAATAACGAAAAAATCGCGAAAATCAAAAAACGCCAGAACCAAAAAAATCGCCAAAAACAACGGAACAAAACTTAAAAAATAAAAAAACTAAAATTAAACAAAAAAGCACAACGAAAAAACTGCCAAAATAAAAAAAGGGACAAAAACAAAAAGGGATATACGAGTACATATGTGTATTCGAGCGTGTGCGAGCCAAAGTCGCACTTTACTTAATGTATATCTTTATGTCTTGTGAATATCAATAACTATCAAATGCAATACAGCTCTAAGTATAACAATAAGAACTGATTAAAGGTAGACGATATCCAACTCTTGACTACAAACCACCGACTTTGGTCGAGTTGTCTAAGCGAAAAAGAATTCTGAAGAGGTTAGCGGGAGCTATTGAAATATGTCAGCTTAGCCCTCCGTGCAGTCAAATTTATCTTTGTCTACATGCTTTACATTATCTCTAAATAAAAATATAATTTAATTAAAAAATTAAATTAAAACCGAACCCAAGCCAAAATAGCTAAATTTCTTTGGATATAATGAACACATAAGAATAACACACATTGAATTTAGAGACCCTCACTGCTATAGTTGTATAGATATAGGAAAATGAAGAGCTACCTCGTATAGTGCACCCGTTTCCCCCCTCCGATACCTTCGATAACTCGCTGGGAGTTGAAGTTTCTTCTAAGAGTAAATTTGAAGAGTTTCACTGCTGTAGTTATACATATGTATATATGGAAATTAAAAATTGCTTTCCTCCAAAATATTCCAAAAAAAAGTTTCCCATTTGAATTTTAGTTTGGCGTCCTATAAGGAACATACAAACAAACAATCATGCAAACACAGATTCATTTGTATATATCGTCGGGTGGTTACTGGTCTGCCACACGGAACAAAAATGTTTTTTTCGAGAAAAATGATAAAGAATGTCTGGTTTAATTTTAAAAATAAACTGCATGATAGATTTTTTTGTTAATAATAACGTGGGTTGCGGCATATGTTTTCTATTGAAACTTAAAGTCCTTATAACTTTTTGTACAAAATATGAAAAGCTATTACGATGTAACTAAAATAACACAAACCTGTTTTGTGCCCCATATACCATTTTGTACACTAAGTTTTTTGTATATCTTTCAAGTAGGTCAAAGTAATGTATTTGTTTAAGCAAACACAAAATATAAACCACATAGTGTAATCCATAAAAGATGACATTCATCAATGAAAGGGATTGATATCTCTTGATAGCTTCTATTCACATTCATCATTATGTACTCCTGGGGTTGTTAGAGGTCTTGAAAATAAAACGAAACTATTTTTTTCCTATAATTTTACTACCAATAAAATCTTAAATACATATCGATGGTGTTGCGCAAAAAGGGACTGTCTGGCAACATTTTACACAGAAAAAAATATCACAAACTACAACTAACAATTTCAATTGTTAATATGTAATTTAAATTCACACATATATTTTGTTAATACAACAAATTTAGTTGTTGATACGACAAACACAGAAATGTTTTTCAACAAACTGAACTAACCAAATTTTTTGTTATGTATTGTGAAAAGAATGAACAATCACCATTGTTGATATAACAAATAAACACACACACGTAGATGAAACAAAGCAAATCACGTTTTGTGTGTATTCATTATTTGCGCATTTGATAACGAATTGCTCTGTAACTGAGAGGTAAGAACGTTAGTCTATTAGTCCAGAGGTCGCAGGTTCGACTCCGCCCAAAGACATTTAGTGTTTTTCGCAGACAAGCAAAAAGTCGCTTCGAGGATTGTGTATAAAAAAATATTGTTAATACAACAACTATGATAGTTAAAATTTGTTCGGAAAATCAACAATTCATATTGTTGATATAACAATAATCTTAATTAAAATAAATTTGAAGTCAACAAAAAAATTGTTAACAATTTTTTGAGAATGCATATTTGCATAAATCGAAGTTTATGCTCTACATATTGTTAAATAAAACGCAATATACTTTAACTGACAAAATATTCAAATTGCGATGTATATGACCAACACACATATTTACTATAAAAATCAAACTTTCCTGAACAAAAATAGCGATATAACTAAGAAGGTATTAAAGGAAAAAGATGCGGCCAATTACATAAATTAGTATATTTATTGATTCTGCTGTAAAGTTATAAACATTTTAGTTAGAGCGTTTTGCGTTTCAGGTGACGGTATATTTATCAGGACTGCAAATATCATTTAAAATGTTGGGAAAAAAACTTTTTAAACTTATAGTTTCGTCGTTTATACTTTTCTAAAAAGCTTCATAGCACAAGAATTTATTAAAAAGTAGTTCTTCATCAACTGAGAGCCCGGAGTTAGTTAAGAGTTCAATCGCTTGCATATCAAATGTCTCTAACGGTAGGGCTACCGACTTTAAATAGACGTTCATTGTTTGGTAAAAATGTCTTATTTGTTCATGTAATAAAGATAATGAGCTCTAAAGAAATCAGGAAAAAAATCGGCATGAAGAAAAAATTAACCAACGGTAACACTGGGAGTTGCTGTGATAAACAAGTTAGTTAATATCAACTAAAGTGGTTTAATTCTCGTATTCAATTTTCGCGAAAAGTTTCTATATATATATATATATATATAAAATTGCAATCACATTCAACAGAGCCACCTCATAAGTAGTGATACGCAAAATACACATGAGTACTGTTGATGGAAGTGTATTGGCTTCCGAATGTAGTTCTGCTATGTTCTGTGTACGTAAAAAATTAAATTTATGTTAATTTTTTCCCCTTGTTCCTTGCAATATTAATCATGCTTGATTCGTCCTTAGCCTAATAATCAATTTTCATTCACAAGTCAATAAGTTCGAAGTAAAACTATATTACTTTGGCCCTTTTACACAACACTGTTGTATGGTTATTGTGCTTAGCTACTTACATTTACATATAATATACCTTTACGCAGAATGACTTTACGAGTCACCCTGTTACTTTTAGTAATAAACTTTAATGTATAAAAGTTCTAAATAAAGCACTTCTTGAATACACATCAAATATAGAACACCAGAAGTGGTTTTTGATAATTAATTATCAATTTATATAAATAAAGTAAAAAATAAATCGTTAAATAGTAAGACAAATACAAAATTAAAACAATATGTCCAAAGAGGAACAAAAGCCAAGTGGCAGCCAATTGTTTGCGGCTTCGTTGCAGCCAATGAATTTGAAAGCGCCAAATTTGGCCAAAGAGTGGAAAATGTGGCACACACAATTCCGCATTTTTTTAAGAGCTTCTGATCTGGAATCACAGCCGGACGAAAGAAAGGTAGCATTAATGTTACATTATTTGGGTAGCAAATCATTGGAAATTTTTAGCTCCTTTGACCTTGATATTGACACAGTAAAATATGAAGACCTTGTAAAGAATATGGCGGCATTTTTTACACCGCAAATAAATATTGTGATGGAGAGACATAAATTTTTTACGTATAAGCAACAAGATGAACAAACCATTGATGAGTTTGTTACAGTTCTCAAAAATCTCAGCTTGAACTGTGAGGTTAAGGACTTGCGGGACGCTTTAATTCGTGATATTTTCATATGTGGTGGTAGAAACCAATCACAAACCTTTAGTTAGTCTTTTTGATCGACCTCTTTATAAGATACCTCCAAGACTTCAGCGATTTATGCTGCGATTGCAGTGTTAGTAGTGATTTATAAGCCAGGAAGGAATTTGAATATAGCGGATACACTTTCTAGGGCACCATTGGAGCAAACGACATTGTCTGAAATAGATAGTGAGGTAGCTTTGCACTGCAATTTTATTGCTTCGAATATGGAAATACGATTTGCAGATATTGATGTGATAAGGGAACATAGTGAGAAAGACGTAATATTCCAAAAAATTACGGCTTACGTAAAAAATAGGTGGCCAAAAGGCCGAAAACAAGTTGAACAAGACGTTGCACCTTATTACAAAATTAAAGACGAGATATGCGTTTTGAAGAATATTTTGCTTAAGAATAATCAAATAATTATCCCAAGGAGTCTCCGAAAGATGGTCTTAGGTAGGATCCATGAAGGCCATATGGGTGTTAATAGATGTCAAAATCTGGCACGTCAGTCGGTTTATTGGCCAAATATTTACAATGACATTGATAATATTGTATCTAATTGCGAAATTTGCTTAAAGTATGAGAACTCGAACACAAGGCCTGAGTTAATGCCACATGAAATTATTGAGGTGCCTTTACTATAAGGTTGGTTGTGATCTTTTTGAGTTTAAGGGGAAAACATATATTCTCGTAGTGGATTATTTTTCGAAATTTGTAGAAATAGAATTGTTGAATGAAGGCTATAGTGCATTTCATGTAATAAGAAGATTGAAGTCAATTTTTGCGAGGCATGGAATTCCATGTATTTTTATTTCTGACAATGGTCCGCCTTTTAATTCAAGGGAGATTAATTTATTTTGTGGGAATTGGGGTATAGATAATAGGATAATAGTCCGTATTTGGCCAGATCAAATGGTTTAGCAGAGCGGACAGTTCAAACAATCAAAAGATTGCTAGTGAAACTTAGAAAGTGGTTCTGATCCTTATATTGCCCTTTTGCAGTACATCACAACACCAAAGGGGGATCTGCCGAGTCCTTCTGAGTTGTTAATGTCATGTTCACTACGTACTAGAGTACCCTCAGTTGTAGAAAATCTTATACCGAGACTGGTGCACACCAAAGAATATAGTAGAAGGTTGAAATCGAATCTGAAAAAATTTTCGGAATGTTATAATAGGAATTCTAAAAGCCCTAAGTTAGTTAATGAAGGAGAAAGAATTTTGTTTAAGAAGACTCCAACAGGATCTTGGTTTCATGGTGAGATAGTAGAGGCGTGCAAGGAACCAAGGTCTTACGTATTGTTAGATGCTAAAGGGTCGCTTTATAGAAGGAGTTTAGATCATATTAGAAAATCGCCTAGGAGTAACCCAAATATTGTGGATTTTACTACCGATGAGAATAGTGAAAACGGGAGAAGTGATTATAATATGGATAATAGGAAAATGGAGGAGGATGTAGTCACACAACAGGCTGAAGGCAGTGATAGTAGGGATCAGCAATATGTAACGAAAAGGGGAAGAACTATAAGGCAACCAGAAAGGCTTGCTTTGTAACTTGAGAATTTTGTAACTTTAGCAATAATATAATTCTATTATGTATCATTATGATTACGAATAGTGTGATTAAGAATTATTGAACTGTAATTGCATATTCTTTATTTTTAGTTGTAAATATATTGTTATATGTACTTGTAAAGGGAGATGTTGTATGGTTATTGTGCTTACCTACTTACGTTTACATATACATAATATACCTTTACGCACAATGACTTTACGAGTCACCCTGTTACTTTTAGTAATAAACTTTAATGTATAAAAGTTCTAAATAACGCACTTCTGAATACACAGCAAATATAGAACAAACACCATCGATATTTTAGTGACAGCTAATTAGGTCAATGGAAATAAGGTCAATTGACATTATTTCCCGCCATGGTGGGAAATAAAGTCAATTGACCTTATTGCGGTTTTAAAAGTGAAATAAAGTCAACAAAAATTTGGAAATAAAGTAATTGACTTTATTTCCCTCTTAAAATGGAAATATCGTCAAAAATGCTTAAAGTATGTCTGGTTTAATGTTTCTTTCTCTCAGTATATCGAAAAGCGGCTTCACAATTTTCTCCAAATAAAAATATAACCCAATAAGCACTCAAAAACTTAAACTTCCAGTACTTGAAATTCAACTGGAAGTAAAATTTATTTCAAGCTTAGCTTCAAGTTCCTTGCAAGTTTGAAAATAATTTAAAAGCAACAAAAATGTATGCTCAAACTTTCTTTTGTTTGTCAAATAATGAAAAATTAAATCATTTTTCAGAATTAAAAAATAGCTAAATTGTCAAAATTATAAAAAATTAGTAATTATGTAACATATATGTATCACTGGTGGATATTTTAGAATCGCGTTGTGAAAGAAACATCCAAAATAAAAACTAAATTGGAAAAATTTCAAAAATACATGAAATATAAAAGTAAGTGAAATGCGTACAAATACGTTTATTTGATTATTGTAAGGCATGGAGACGTTCACTTCTCTGACGCGCTTTCCAGAATAGCCACCATTAATTTATTAATTAATTTAATCTTTGTTTGTAATAAAGAATTTTCTAATCAAGATTGAAATGAATTATATTTTCAACTTGAAACACACTTTTACTCAACCCTTGATGTAAACTATATTTCAAGGGTTGAATTAAACTTAAATTCAGCGCTTGAAATAAACTATAATTCAAGGCTTGAATTAAACTTTTTTACAACTGTAATGTTTTACTTGAATTCAAGTTCCCATTTTACTGGATAATGCTATTGAAATAAAGTGTATTTCAACCCTTGAAACTGGATTGTTTGACTTGAATATCAATTGTTTTACGCTTTATTTCAAGCAAAATTTCTTATTGGGAATTTAATTAAAAATTTTAATTAAAACCGAACCCTAGCCAATATAACTAATATATTTTTTGGATTAACCTAATGCAGTTTGACTAAAATCCATAATTTAATTATTGTAATGGTATTTTTTTTGTACCATATATTGATACATAAATAAATATAAAAACAAGATTAAATGCTCACCCATAAAAAATTAAAATAGAATATTCCAAATACATATGTATCTATAGAGGAAAATTAATAATACTAATATAGCCTACGGACGACACAATCGTCCATATTCTAGATATAATAAATGATTTCATTAAGGTAAACAAAAAATTGTCCAACGCCATAAAAATCTTAATTAGGGATACATAGTAACTTTTCTACACTAAAATTAAAAAATAATTGCAAAATACAAAAATCCTTAAAATATGTTAATTCTCAATTTATTGAAGTCTCTTCCCTTTTAGTCTTATGCCATTCCAATAAAAACATGAAAAAGAGAAAAAAGTGTTATTATATTTTCAAAAGCAAAACCAGCAAACACCCGTATACGCTGTTTGTTTTGTTAACTATAAGCTAACACATGCATGTGTACTATGTGCGTATGTAATGTTTGCCTATTAATTATATAGACAGTATGTAAGTTTAAATAATGTATCAGACTCGTGCATCTAGGATGGACAGAAAGAAGCTCATACCTCGAGACCTACCAAGTGGGACAGCGCGACGAAATATCATGTAATACCGAAGCAGATTGTTGAGGGAGAGTTGCGATCTCTCACTGCCCTGCTTCCGGTAGATGGATGTCTTCGTTTTACTCTACTTGAAAAAGAAAATTTTATTTTAACGAATTCTTCGATGTTAACAAAAAATTTGCGTATAAAAAGTTTTAAGGTAATCATTTTAATATACTTATAAATATTTTTTTTTATTTCCGTAAGAGTATTCAATAGGACATTATAAATTTTTAATCGTGCTGGTTACATATTTTTTGCGGCTAAGAGTTGATATAGTTAATATAAATAAGCATATTGAAATTTAAAAGAATATTAAATTTAATATTCTTAACGCTTCGGTTTTTATTTAAATTTTGCGCATGCATTAATTGTAATTGTATGAAGTGATGTATTTTGTAAATTTACTAAAAGTTTTTTTTAATTATAAAACATCTTTAAATTACTTTTAAAAATGTATTTTCGTGCAAGCACACTAGTGGTGAAAATTTTAGGTTTAACTTATTTTTAAATTCGATAAAACATAATCACTCATTGCCTAAATTCATCATGATATCTTTATATCCCTCTTTCAATAAAAAATTAATAATATTGGGAAAATATATGCGAATTCATCTTTATTGTGTTCCATTAATTGCATCGGTGTGTGTGCAATTTAAAATTGTCCTTACATGCCTATATAAATTTTGTATTTATTTTAAAATAATATTTTGAAATTATTAATTGGTAGTATGTACTGCAATTACAATTGCGTACAATGCGTAATTAGCTTAAGTGGCGTTACAATTACTATTTTAATGACAATCACAGACATTACTTTAGAAAATTTGTCTTACCTGTATCTATTATTTTAGCCTAGAGTGTTTTTAAGAACATATGAGTATATATTATATTCACTTTCTGTAAATAATGTTGTAAATTTTAACAACTATAATGCGGTATTTTCATATCAATAATACAATATTATTATGTTTTATCATTATTTTATATGCACTTAATTTTGAACATTTAACATACGGATGGAAACAAACGTATGTGTGTGTCCGCTTATATTAAGTACGATCAACATACAACATATTAATTTCATTTTCCACTTGCCTGAAGTTTATTATACTTTTTTGTCATACAGTTGTTGGTTGGATTTGTATTTTTAAACAATATTATATCTTGTACAAATATCCTTAAAGGCATACTTAAACATATCATGAACGGAATTAAATATCGTTCAAAAATAAGCGACAAAAATCAATTTCAATATAATTTACAATTAAATTTACAAACAGTTAATTTTAATTATAACACAAAAGCAACAACAGATTCTAGAAGAGTGGATCAAAAAAATATATACGTGCATCGGCCTTTTTAAAGTGGGATTTATTTTAGGGAGAGTTAGGGGGAGCACATTCTTATAGAGAATCGACATAAGAAATCTTGTAATATTTACATTTTAGGTATAAAATGTGCTCACCACTTTTATGTAAAATACTACCAGGAATATTTTTGTGAAACATTGTAAACCTCTAACTCCTTCGTGTGTACGTCTTTTTGTCCCTATCTTAAAAAAAGGGGAAAAAGGTCCCTGTACAAAAGTATTTGTCACTAGCTATGCCTGCGGTGTTACCCTCCCGGAATTAAAATCTGACTAGCTATAAGAGTAGAAGTAAAAATCAGTACGTATATTTCTTAGAAGTATGACAAATTAATTAGTTTTATTCCTCAATTAAAGAAGAAATTATCTAAAGCGGTTGGATAGTTTCGGAGAGGCTGAAATTGTCTCTGCCTCTGTCCTGGGTCATATATGGAAAAATAATATATATCCTGTATCTCCGTTTAGACGCAGGCTTATTTTTGTAAATCTATTAAAATCTGTTGAATAATTTCGTAGAGGCAGAAATTGTACCCTGATCACAGTTTTGAAAAAATAGAAATCTTTGTCTCCTTCTAGACACAGAGCTATTGATTTCTTAAATTTCATCAAAATCGGTTCAATAGTTTCAGAGAGGCAAAATTGGCCCCGTCCCCCTTTTTATCGTAATTTAAAAAAAATATATATATATAGCCTATATGTTTTTTAGATGCAAATCTATCTATATTTTGAATTTCATCAAAGTCGGTTAGATAGTTTCGGGGATGCAGAAAAGTATCCTTCTTTTGAAAATATATATAGACTGTGTGTCCTTTTAGATGCAGCTGTATCTATGTTTTGAATTTTTTACAAATCCAGGTTTTCAATTTCATAAATATCGGTTGAATATTTTTGGAGAGGCAGATATTGCCCCCTGCACCCACTTGGTCCAAGTTTTGAAATTATAGCCTATCTGCTCTTTTGGACGCAGATCTATCTACGTTTTCGAAATCCGATAAAGCGATAACCGATAAAGCGTAACAAACAAACTTTCGCATTCGGACAGTGGACGGACGGATAGACTAACGGATAGAATGGATGACAGAGGGACTGCAGAGCGAATTGCCTACTCACGTTAATAGGGTTATGTTTTTCTTTTGAGGAGCAGACCCTAAAAACTCTTGCTTTAATAGATTTGTGCTAAAACGATAATAAATATTTTCTGAGTATGAGGGCCTTATCGCCCCACGACCCTATCCTAAGTAAGCACTTTAACGGCACAATGTATACCCTATGTCCGTTGGAAGGCTCCATTCTACATTTTGGTGAAAGAATTTTAGCAATCGAACCTGTGGTTCCGGGGATTACCTTTTACAAATATACAAACATATAAAATAGATAAAATTTTATTATCAGTCAACTTGAACGTCAGAAATAACTCAAAACTTAAAATGCGTTTTAGGTCTAATTTCGTTATTACTTATAATTATATTATTATATCTCACAAAAACAGATTTTATGGTACTAGTTTGTATTCAAAATACGTCTTACGTAAAATTTCACTGTAGCTCAAACAGAAAAAACAAGTGGTGATAGGCAGATGCACGTGAGCACTGACGATGGCAGTGTGGCGGCTTCTGAAACTGGCGCTACTCTGTTCTGCTGTGTACGTTGAAAAGTTAAGTTGATGTTAATTTGTCCCTTGTTCCTTGGAATATTAATCATGCCCAATTCTTTCTGAATATAACGTTACGAGCCTTAGCCTAATAATCGATTTGGATTCGCAAAGCAAATACGTTCAAAATAATTATATTAATAAACAATTAGCTACTGGCTTGAGCTTTTCACATGTTTACATGTTCATTTATACGTAAGTATAAAATCAAACGAAAAAAGTTTGTTTTGACTAGAACAAAAATCAGAAAAATAGGAATGAAGAAAAATAAGCCGATGGCAACGCTGGGAAAGTGCACTTTATCAATATCAGGTTGAGAGTGCTTTAATTCTCGTATTAAATTTTCACGAAAAAGCTGTATATATAAGAATTAAAATCGCAAAATGGTGATAGGCAGATGCGCGTGAGTACTGACGATGGAAGTGTGACGGCTTCCGAAAGTGGCGCTACTCTGTTCTGCTGTGTACGTTGAAAAGTTAAGTAGATGTTAATTTGTCCCTTGTTCCTTGAAATATTAATCATACCCAATTCTTTCTGAATATAACGTGACGAACCTTTGCTTAAGAATCAATTTGGAGAAAAAAACTTTAATTCGATTCTATTACTGAATTCATAAATTCAAATATTTTTTTACGGACTCTACTTACGCTCAACCTATTACTCTCGATAACACTAATTATCTGCAGTTGCGCCAATCAGCTATCAGCCGGGCTTCATATGGCAACGTTTTAAAGTATAACCAGGCCATGGCGCAAAAAATACCCTAGTCAGTTCTCATACAGTAACACTTTAAAGTCTAACTATATCACTCAAAATAGTTCTCTTGCCAATGAAAGTCCTAGGCTCAAATCATCACATCCGTGAACGTACAACTCGTCACGTAAAAACGCCATTTTCGGATTATGACATACGTGAACGTACTGTAATCCCATAAGTTTATAGGATTGATGTGCCACGTATGTGGCACATGTATGATGCATGATATGTTGAGAATGCAGTCTACATTATTGCAGGCTGTAAACAAACCATGAACTTAAAAATTTGTTTCTGGCATGCAAACGGCATCCGCCAACATAAAAACGAACTTCACGAACAAAGAAGTAACGAGCAAAGAAGTAACGAAGCAACAAACATTGCGTTGAAAATTTTCATCAAAACCTGGTGTTTCCATCGATTTTATCTCCTCCAAGATTTTGAATTGAGAAAAGTCAATATATATGTTTTATAAACTACTAGGCCCACGTTTTTTGCCAGATGGGGACTACAATGCTAAGCATACGTTCTGGGGATCGTACCAGATATATCCTTGAGGTTCAATATTCATGAGACTGAACACTGTATTGCGAGCTTAAGCTCGAAAAAAGCTTCAGGTGCTGATAAAATAAGCAATAAAATACTTTTAGAGCAGGCCTATACTGCAAAAATGATATGTCTGTTAATTTTTAATGATATTCTAAGCATCGCATACTATTCCACAGAATGGAAGGTTTCGCTGATTACCATGATACCTAAGCCAGGCAAAGATCATACGGAGGTGGAATCCTATAGGCCTATAATCCTATTGTCTAATATGTCAAAACTATTTGAAAAGCTACTTATGAGTAACCTAACATCCATACTGAGCTCTTCACTGATATTTCTTAGGCATTTCATACAGTATGGCACGAAGGTTTAATACATAAACTAAAGCAAAACCCACACGCAAGCACCCTTAAGCCTTTAGAAAGCATCTTAATGAGCGAAAATTTTTTTTGTTAAGGAAGCTGATTTTTTAAGCCATCCGCAGCCGGTTGAAGCCGGAGTTCTGTAAGGCAGCAGCCGCGGTCCTATATAATATCTGATATATGCCTCTGACTTCCCGATAAGCAATAATATAAACATATCAACATTCGCTGATGATACAGCTTTTCTAACTGTTCACAAAAGCCTTGGAAGCTTCCCGTAAACTGCAAGAGTATATACCTCAGTGGAAAAAATGGCTAAAACAATGGCGGATAAAAATTAACGAGCAAAAATGTTTACATATTACCTTTACATTATGCAGAGAAACCTGCCCACCTATACAAATAAATAACCAAACTATACCTCAACACACTGAAGTAAAATATCTCGGTGTTCATATTGATCGTCGTCTAACATGGAAGTCCCACATTAATGCAAAGGTGACCCAAATGAAATTAAAAGCATTTCAAATGAATTGGCTCATTGGAAGGAACTCTACTCTAAGCCTAGATTGTAAGCTTTTTCTATACAACTCCATTCTAAAACCAATATGGTCCTACGGTAACCACTGATGTGGCACTGCCTCGGCATCAAATGTAGAAAAAATTCAAAGGCTACAAAATAAAATACTTCGTACGATTACAGCAGCCCCATGGTATGTCAGAAACAAGCGAATTCATAAAGATTTATATGTTAACTTTAGAGGCCACACTCGGCTGAGAAGGAGGGACACTCTTGCTCTCAGCCGAACACGAGGGACGTAGACAACCAAGGAACTAACCGCTGAAACTAATATTTTTTTCTGGCATTGGCTGGACTTAAAAATTGAAAATGTTTAGAGTTAAGATTTGATTACTTATTGTTAGTTCCATTTTATTGAAAATAAAATAAATAAACATAAACCGTTAAAAAAACGTTCTCCCTTCCTATACCGCCAAGATTTTATTGGAGCTTGCACTATATTCTAAGAGTGACCCATATAAAATATAAAGAGTCTCACTAATGTAGTTGAGCAGATGTAGGGAACTAAAAATTGATTTGTATCAGTTTCCCCCCAAAAGGTTTAAAAAATAAATTAGCCTATTGAGCCAGTGGGACAGTTCCAAATTAACAATACGATCGGTCTTACAGTTTGGCTTTCTATAAGGAAAAGAACAACCAACCCGCCTACAGCGCCACCTGTTGGAAATTTTTGGTTTTTTTTCTAAACCTTCGCATAGCAATTACAAACAAACCCGTAGAAGGAAATATCAAATTTGGTCCAGTAGTTTTCAAGTTTTAAGGAGGCGAACAAACCAAGATATACATATTTATTTATATATATATATATGTATATATATATATATATATATATATATATATATATATATATATATATATATATATATATGTATATGTATATGTATATATATATATATATATATATATATATATATATATATATATATATATATATATATATATATATATATATATATATATATATATATATATATATATATATATATATATATATATATATATATATATATATATATATATATATATATATATATATATATATATATATATATATATATATATATATATATATATATATATATATATATATATATATATATATATATATATATATATATATATATATATATATATATATATATATATATATATATATATATATATATATATATATATATATATATATATATATATATATATATATATATATATATATATATATATATATATATATATATATATATATATATATATATATATATATATATATTGGCGCTTATAAACTTTAACAACCTGTATTTTAAAAGTTATCAACAATTTTGACATTTTCACAATTCTAAAATATATAATACATAAAATTTTAGTTTCAATGAAATAGTTCATGTTGTACATGTTGTACATGTCACTTGCGACTAAATCTCAAATAGAGATTGAAATTTCGAACTGTAAATGATTATTGCTTTGCATAAATCGCAAATAAAGTTTCCACTAATCCAGAATTTACATTTGAAATAGTTGAACTGAAGAAAGAAAACGAACGGAAAAGATATAATTAAAATTTGGAGAAACAAAACAAAACAACTGGAGAAACAGAACAAATCGACTTGGATTTTGGTGGAGAATGAAATTTGTTCTCAGTTTAATCCATAAAAACTTAGAGTCTCGCTTTGGTGGTTCTTCAGATATAGGAAAATTAATAATTGCTTTGTATAACGGATACCCGTCTCAACCTCATAATACCCCCAATATTTGTAATTGTAGTTCTTTAGATTTTGTAGCTCTGTAGATATAGGTATAGGAGTAGAGTATGCAAAAACCGGAACCGAAAACCGGTTAACCGGTTTTTTGCATTTCTGAAAATAAACCGGTTTCGAATAATTTATGTTCTCGAATAATTCGGCATGCCGGTTTTTATATGTTGATTAACCGGTTTTTACACGGAATTTTTTTTTTGTGACAAAAAAATAAATTTGTTCATTTCTTTGACTTTTATTTTAGCGAGCGTTTATTTAGCATCAAGTTTAATTAAAAATATGCAAACAAATCGGTTGATATTTCGTCATCCTGTCCCATATATTATTTAAAAAAATATGGTTAGACCCATTGGCGTAGATAGGCAAAATCAAGTCTTATTAAATCACCATCCAAAGTCGATTATAAGATTCTTCTAAAGACTCCGGAAAAAAGCCGATGAAACATTAGGAACAAAAATGGAATAAATTGTTTTATTTGCATCTAAAATAAAGAAAAAATCTGATCATAAATAGCCTAAATAATAAAACACAGAATATAAGATTTTTTGTTTTCACCAGATTCAGGTCCATTATGGCTTAAAATTTTGCTAATCGAATGGACTGGACTATTCAATGAAATTATAAAACTATGGATTTTTTTATTATTTGTGGTAAAAAAACAGCTTCCGAAAAGGTAACAATTGGTGATGAACTTTAAAAATTTCATAGAATTTAAACTTTTATCCACTCTAACTTGGTCGCCTTTTATTCGATCAGAGCCACTATTCGACGCGTAATTTAGTAGCCTTTCAAATAGTATATAATTGATTTTAAACCAACCAGCCTTTGATTCTGAATGACGCTTTAACAAGAAGTGTACACTGAAAAACGAAAATTAACAGTTATATTATGCACAATGGCCGAAATGAAATTTTTTATTCCTTTTTTGTGTTTAGCACATCATAATTATTCGAAAAAAACTTTAGAAAATTAAAAACTTCAAAAAATAAAAGTTTGTAAAGCAGTGTTATTAAAACCAATTGATTTTTTAGTGGTATTGTTAGTTAGGAAAATCCATAACCGTACTAAAAATTAAAAAAAAACAATTTTGCAAGAAAAAATGCCTAGCTACGCCAATGGTTAGACCTTATTAAATTTATCAAACCAAATATATACAAAGAACAAAGGTACAATACAGGCTTGTAGTTATATCTCTAAAAGTAATTAAAATCTGAATCAATTTTAGTTTTTAAAGCAACTGCTTATTTGCTTTAAGACTTTAATTACTATTGATAACGCATTAAAATTTAACGGCGCATTTACGAAAAACCTAGCTGCTCGGACTGGTTTCGCTACCAGCTCTTCGAGTCGAAATTGATTTGAATGCTATTTTTGGTGTTTCCGTTTGGGAGAAAAGGAATAGTGCCGATGGTTTACCGTCTCGTCCCACATTACATATCAAAAATTTTATTGCCTGGGCCACTTTATGGACAATCAGCAACAAACTGAAAACTTTGTAAATATCGGTCCACTAGTTTAAATTCGAATAGATTTCAAACGAATATTAAAAGTACGATTTACCGAAAGCCCGAACTTTTACCTCTCAGTATTCAGTAGCACTGAATACACAAACAAAAAAGAATCATCCAAATCGGTCGTACCATTTTCAGGCAGACTTCTTTAGGAAATAAATTTATTTTTTGATTCAAAATATTTAAAACGTAATTACCTTTCAAGTGTGTGGGTGTGTTCAGTTAATTGTTAATAAAATCTACATTTGTCCATCGATTTTCATGATATATGCCTTATTTTGTTCGTAAGAGACTGTCCTGAAGAACAACAATTAACAGGTGAAGTGTTTGAAGCTTTAAACTTTTTATGAGTTTTTACAAAGAAAAAAGAAAAAGTTGAGCAAATTATAAAACTACATTGGGATAGTTTTCAAATAATTGTGTCATGCATCTTTTGGTGGTTTGTTGATCGAAATATTAAACATGCTGATTAAAAAAGTTGTAGCTGATACGAAAAGCTGAGGAAACTATTTTTTAGCGCATTAAACTGCTTAGAAATGTAATTTTGTTCCAAAAAGCGATTTCACTCTAGGCCTGTGTAATTAAGTTACTTTCAAAATAAATTATTTCAAGGAATATGTATAGCATTATAAAGATTTTTGGCAAAAAATTAAAAAAAATAAATATGCACATACATTCTATAAGAACCGGTTTATTTGTACAAAACCGTATTCGAAACCGGGTTTTTTAAAAAAGCAATTTTTCGAATAATTCGAAAACCGGTACCCCCAAGATTTTATTGAAATTTTTTCTTTGCTCTAAGAGTTACCTACATCAAATTTAGATAGCGTCACTATTGTCGCTCTGCAGATATAGGAAAATTAATAATTACTTTGTATTGGAGTGCCGATATTCCCCCTCTTATACCACCGAGATTTTGTTGAAAGTTACACTTTGCTCTGAAAGTTACTTTCATTCAATTTAGGCAGCCTCGCAGCCTCGCTGTTGTAGCGCTGCAGCTATACTAAAATTAATAATTACTTTGTATTAGGGATAGCCGCCCCCATCCTATAACTCCAAGAGTTTGTTGGAATTTTTCGTTTCTTCTAATGTTACCCGCATCAAATTTAGAGAGCCACACTATTGTGGCTCTGCAGATATATTAAAATTAATATTTACTTTGTGTGGGTGGTACCCGTATTCCCCCTCCTATACCTCCAAGATTTTGTTGAAATTCTCAATTAGCTTGAAGAGTTGTCCACATAAATTTAAAGAACTTCACTATCGTATTTCTACAGATATACATAGAAAAATTAATACAAATTTTCACTTTGCTCTAAAAAATTACCAACATCGAATTTGAAGAGCTTCACTATTGTAATGTCATAATTTCATTAAAACAATGAAATAATATCTTAATTAATTTTTCGACCTTAAAATTTTGTAACCATTTATTATTTTCTTCAGGCTCAAGGTCATACCTTTAGAAGTTTATACGTACACATGTCTTGTACAATGTTTCTCATTTTGTTATCGTACACAGAAAAAAAAATTCTAAATACAATTAATTTTTTTGTTATATCAATTAAATAATTAATTGATTTTGAAGCTACAACGATTTTTGTAAATACAATTACGAAATTATAAGTTAAAGGAATATTATAAAAAATATTTTAACATTTTTTTTGTTGATTTCAAATTTATTTCAATTAAGATTATTGTTATATCAACAATGTGAATTGTTGAATTTCCGAACAAATTTTAACTATCATAATTGTTGTATTAACAATATTTTTTTATGCAATCACAATCCTCGAAGCGACTTTTTGCTTGTCTGCGAAAAACACTAAATGTCTTTGGGCAGAATCGAACCGGAGACCTCTGGACTAATAGACTAACGTACTTACCTCTCAGCTAGAGAGCAATTCGTTATTGAATTGGCAAATAATGAGTACACACAAAACTTGATTTGCTTTGTTTCATCTAAGTGTGTGTATTCATTTGTTATATCAACAATGGTGCACAGAAAAAATTATCATAGGTTTTTATTTTAACACACATGTGTTTGAATTTGTTTTTAAATTTTTTTATTTTTTTCTTTGGTTTTTAAATATCCCAATACAAAATTTTGATAGAAAAAAATGCGATTTTTACGAATTTTTGTGTTTAATATTACGAATTTTGTGATAGGTCCCATTTCCGTAAAATAAATGTTTTAATTTATGAATTTAGTAATAGAATACGAATTATAATTCTTTCTGTGTGGTTGTTAATTTTTTTCACAATACATAACAAAAAATTTGGTTAGTTGAAAAAAATTTCTTGATTTGCTTTGATTCATTTATATGTGTGCATTCATTTGTTATATCAACAATGATGATTGTTCAATTTTTCCACGATATATAACAAAAAATTTGGTTACTTCAGTTTATTAAAAAAAAATCCTGTGTTTGTCGTATCAACAACTAAATTTGTTGTATTAACAAAATATGTGTTTGAATTCAAATTACATATTAACAATTGGAATTGTTAGTTGCAGTTTGATGATATTTTTTTCTGTGTACTCAGTTTTTTCCACTGCAACAGTCATGTTGCCTTTGTCGGCCTTCAAAATTAAAACGTTGTTATTTTTGCTCAAAAATTTTTTTGACGTTGGTCCTGAAGAAAATAATAAATGGTTACAATGAAATAATTTCATTAAAATAATGCCAGAATATAATTAAAATAATGATAGAGTTTCAGTAAAATAATGAAATAATTCATTATTTTCATTAAAACAATGAAATAATTTCACTGATATAATGAAATATGTTCATTAGCTTAGTGAAATTATTACATTGGAGCATTGAAGTTATTTCATATATGTAATGAAATTTTCATTAAAATAATTTTAGCGAAACTTGTTTCATAATCCAACGACGTTGGTTGAGTTTTAATGAAACTTTTCATTGGATTAATGTCAAAATACGCATAGTTTATGAACAAAATTCAAAGAATTTATGAACAAAATTCTTTCAGTGTAGAAGGAAACTAAAAATATACTTTAATTTTAATAATACACAGAAAATCAAAATTTAATTTTCAATAAAGAAATTCAATGAAATACATAGTAAATATTTTGTATAGAAACGGGCCTACAAACAAATTTGTAAATACAGACGAAAATGTCTCAACAATTTTACTTAAAAACGCGGTGTTTTTCAGTAAACAAATTGTACATATCTATAAAACAATTTGTCTAAAAATATTTACAAATTCTAAACAGAATAATTTACTGAATCACACAGAAATATTTACTATATTTTCTGTCATGTATCAAACAATCACCCCTATAGCGAATAAGAAGTGAAATTTATGTTCCCATGAAATTTTCATTTCCCTTTGAGGGAAATTTGCTATCGTGAACATTTTGTTCCGCTATCAGTTCTCAGTGAATGTAAAAAAGAAAAGAAGCTTCAAAAATTAAATATCAAAGAAATGTTTGTTTTAAACTAAAAGAAAATACAGTGAGTGCTAAGAATTGGAATTATCTTTTCATTCCATGAGAAAACTAAACAATATCGAATTGGTCTTCCAGGTTTGCTAGATGTATGCAATCTCTTCTAGTACCAGGGCAGCAAGCAGCCGAATTCAATCAAAAAGTCTTTGATGTTAAATTATATTCTCTCAAGAGTGAATAAAACTTCGTTTTTATATATTTTGGTCACTGTAAAATTATTGCATGTGTATACGAAAGGTGTTGCAAGGGGTTAGTATCTTGTAAATATATAAATAGGACATACAATCTTTTGTCGTACACTTTTAAGTATCTTGTTGCACACCAATACTGATGAATCATATATGGTTTAAAAGGTATTTTTCTCTATATATGCATAATTATATTTTTGACTACAAAACCGGTTACAATATTAAAAATGCCGCTTGGTGCAACGGGGTGCAACGAATTGATTCTCTTAGAAATCTTCAGTAAACAAACTTGATACAAACGCACTCCTTTTGCTATCATTGTTGTTGCCATTATTTATGTGTATGACGTCATGATGGTTGTTGTTTTACAACAGAAAAATTGTTTTTGGTGCTTGCGTCTTAAATAAAAGTCAAACAAAAAAAATCACTGATTCAGTAAAGAACATTTACTGAAAATGAAATATGTATTAGTTTAGACAAACTTTTGTTTGAAAAAGTTTTGGTTATCATTTTTTCTGTATATTTGCTTTTAATTGCTCCATTTAATCCTGCAATTAGATTACTTTCAACCGTTTCCTCGAGAGCCACATATGAAACAATCTCCCGGAATTAGTTGCGTCTGTTAAATTGTTGAAAAAAATTGCATCATACCTTCAAACATAAGGTTTGCATATTTCAATAAGAAAACCATTTGAATTTACGTCTCTACTTTCTACCAATTAAAGTAAATGAATGCATAGAAACACTCTAAAATCAATACTTTATCTATATTAACTGGCCGTCTAAAGAGGTTTCCATGTACATTATTATTCTTATCAAATAAAGTATGAGCGAGTACAATTACACTATAATCAAAACAATGAATGAACGAATTGACTTGTCACAAACAAAATTTAGTATTAGAACAGCTATAGTATTGAAAACATTGAATAATATAAACTTGCTATTAAAAGTATTATAAATAAAAGCAGAAAAATGGATTATGAACTGAGTGAAAAAGATAAATTATTTCTTAAAATAAAGTAAAGCCAATCATAAATATGCACATAAAAATATAAAACAAGCAATAAAAATATTATGGGTAATCATTTAAAAGAGCAATGAAAAGCAGTTAAAAACTAAAATTCCCAGTTAGAAAAGTTATACGTGTGCGACATATATGTATGTTTGGATCCAAAAATTTAGGGTATATGCTCAAGATATTACTCATACATTTTTTATATATGCATATGGATATCATCATATATGGAGTTATACATGAACATACATACATATATATGTAACATATATGAAATACGTATGGAAGCATATATTCTCAATTTTCGGATCCAATGATACATCCCAGTAAAAAATTGTCATGTTTTTTGAAGCACTAAAGAAATAAAGCGCTTCATAATTCGCTTTAAAATATGAGCTTGTTCAGAAGCTGATTTCATAGCGTCACAACAATGCAAGTTTTGAAGCGAGAAAAGTATTTGCTTTTTCCTTATACAAAAGATTCGTATACAAGCTATACAAAAAAGCTGATTTTATAGTGCTGATCCAAAGCAGGTTTATAAGCGAGAATGAAGAGTGAGTTTATTTGCGTTTCATAGTGCCGTTTTGCAACAGTGCTTTTGGTCGAGTGATTGGTACGTTGGACGTCAAACCTGAAGGTTCTTAGTTCCGTACTAGTTGAAGTTAAAATAACAAACATTGAGTAAAAATATGATATTAATAAACATAAATAAAGTAACAAAATAAGAATCCACATCGAATCATTTTTTTCATATATTTTCAGCTCTAGTGCTGAAAATGTTGCTGATTTTCAGCGCTTCAAAAGCGCTTTTTTGAGCAAAAATCTAGTACTCCAATACGGGAACTCGCCATACAAAAATCAGCAGCGATATCAGCAGGTTTGTCAGCGCTACTTTTATTCCATAATAGTAGAAACCTTCTTTATTGGAAGCAAGTTTTTTTACTAGGATGGTCAACCCAAATTTGAGGGTGCTGTTGGCTGAGTAGTTAGCGCGTTTGACTATAAAACCCTGAGGTCTAGAGTTCGACACTAGTTTCAGGCAAGCCAACAACATCATGAATTTTCTCGTGTGCATTGGTGTGTTATTGTGTTGGTTATTTGTTAGAATCGTAAAGTGATGAAGGCATAGCACTGATCACTTTGGCAGTACAGGCAGCGAGTAATACTAACATATCCTAATGCACTATACAGCACCCTCCTTCGTCGGTATTATAGCGAAACCGTCGGCGAAGTAAAAGAATAATAATGCCTCTACTTGACACCAGAGGGGCTTGCAGCACTGCTCTACAAAAAAACGCGCAATAGCAGGGCTATAAATGAATTAAGCTTTCTATCTCTCTCCCACTTCACCACCTGTTCTCTCTACGCTATCCCTTACCCAAAGAAGGTAACACATTAATTAATTAACTGGTAGGCATTAATTGCCTGATTGTGGGACTTCTCTTTAAAAAAAAATAAAAAATAGCATTCTTTAAAGAAACGACAAAGGATGATTGTATTTAACACTTTTCCAAATGAAATATGTATGCATATACATATTTAAATTATTAATAAAAAATTTATATAACTTTTAAGCTCAAGTGTTTATAAGTATGAATTTGCTCCTTTCCACTAACACCCTTAATATTCCTTATCGTTAAAACAATTCAAATGAAAACCAAGTAATGTTTGCATTAACCATTTAAATTGTAACACCTGCATTTTTTATTATAGAACTTTGGAATTTAAAATAGATGATAACCAAAAACCGGTTGATAATGAAACAGTGGAAATTAAAATACATACAGGCAAAATTAAGGGCTCCAAACGTTACACTCTTTACAAGAAGATCTATTACAGTTTTGAACGAATACCTTATGCCTTGCCACCGGTGGGAGATTTAAGATTTAGAGCTCCCAAGCCAATGACAACATGGAAACATATTAAAAATTGCACTATGTATGGTGCAAAACCTTTACAGTCCAATCCCATGGATCCGAACACTATCGAAGGCTCTGAGGATTGTTTATTCATAAATGTTTATACAAATAATGTAAGTAGTTATATTAAGGTCAAGATAAAAGCATTCAAAACCCAGAACCGGGGTTCATTTTACTGAAAAAAAACAGGAGTTTCGAATAGTTCTTATTTTCGAATAATTCGACTTGCCGGTTTTTCCGATTTAACAACGAAATAATTTTTAGAACGTAAGTTCCTTATGGCGCGCCATGCACATGAATGCTTTGAATAACAAAAATCAATGCTTGAAGGATAAACAAAAATTTTTTGGAAATAAAAAATACTGGCGAGAATACTGGTTAGAAATATACTGGCATAAAATGGTGTTGCATACTTTTAGGATTTTTTAGACTTTCATTTGTAACTTGGATAAGTGGTTCGTCTCAGTGATAGCTGAAGCTGTTTCTGCTTACTAATATTTATCTATATACATATATAAAAGTGAATATCTGTTTGTTTTTTGTAAGTATGTATGTATGTATGTTTGTTTGTTTGTTTGTTTGTTTGTTTGTTTGTTTGTTTGTTTGTTTGAAAGCTATGTACTCCTAAGCCAGTGAACCGATCTTGCTGAAATTTTCACAGTATATTACTTATGATCTGGAAGGTACAACGGTCTATGTAATTTTGAAATATTATAAGTGAGCGTGGCATTTCCCATATGGAAGAAATTTTTATTTTAGAATATTTATGGAACTAATATAATAGAAGTCTTTAAAACTTGTGTGAGTAACTTTGTTTATAATATTTTTAAAGAGATATTATTAAGGAGTGGACAGTGGGCGTGGCACCCCCGTATATAACATATATATATTTTGACGCATCATGGGAACTGATTCGGTAAAACACCTAAAATTTTGTAGAAGTTACTCCATTGACTTTATGCATTGTTCTAGAGAAAATAGTCAGACAAAAATTAGTGGGCGTGGCAGCTCTCACATATAATTTTTATATAATTTTTTAAACATCTTTAGAACTAATGCAGCAAATATCTTGAAATTTTGTGTGAGCAAAGCTTTCTATAGTCTGTGTTTTCGCTTAAAAATAAGTCCGGATTGGACATGATGGTGTGGCACCTCCCATAAAGAGCAAATATTTATTTAGAGATATCTTAAAAGCTAATATAGGTTAGGTTAGGTTAGGTTGAACAGGCTGCCGGTTTGGTCCCTTTGTGACCAAATATAATATAGGGAGTGCCTTGAAATTTTGTAGGGATGATTCTGGCGATATTGTGCATTGTCTCTGGAAAAAGTTTTAAAATTGTACAAGTAGGCGTGGCGCCTCTCAAATAGAGCAAATATTTATGTTGAGATGGTTTCAAAGCCAATACCAGCGGATCGATCTTTCTGGAATATTTACAGCGTATTACTGATGGCACTTACAATATAGAAGCAACACTTACTTTAAGATATCTTGGAAGCCCAGAAAGTCATAATTTTGAAATTTTTTCCTGTGGAAAGGAGTCAACCTCTCAAAAAGATTATATATTTATTTTTTAATATTTAACTTTAAATAAACGTAACTGAAAAAGAATTAGATATAACAGTTCTCTTTTTCTCTTCATCACAAATGGGATATTATGTAGCGAAGCACAAGTTTGTTTGTTTGTTCGTTGCGCTTTAACGGCTAAGCCACAGAACCGGTTTTGAGCAAATTTTGAACATAGATAGATCTAAGTCCAGAAGAACACATAGGTTATATGTTTTTTAAAAACTAGGACCATGAGGGAAGTAGGGGGAAATTGCTGCCTCTCAGAAACTATCCAATCGATTTTGATGATATTCAAAACATAGATAAGTCTGAATCTAGAAAAGCACATAGGCTATATATTTTTTCAAAAATAGGAGCACGAGCACCTCTCCAAAACTATAAGCGATTTCGGTGAAATTTAAGACATAGATAGATCGGAGTCTAAAAGAAGAAATAGGCTATAAATTTTTTTAAATAGGACCACGAGCGGAGGTAGGGGGAAATTTCCTCCTGTTTGACATTAACATTATTGAACTTACCTTTTTTTTCAAAACAGACATAAATACTTACCTGAATTGTACAAATAAAATTATATTTTTCTGAAAAGAAAGAAACTATTTTACTTGCCACGGTTGAAAGAGAATTTATCATCTCGTGAAAATACAATTTCTAAAGTAAGTGAAACGTAAGGAACTACGTTCCTAGCCGGTGTCCCATGACACCGTGTGTTTTTTTTAAGTTTTTCTTACTTCTTTCATGTATCCTCTTGTCCGAAATATTTCCGTCTTTTAATATTAAAAAATTATAATAATTTTCTTTGTGGTGTTTTACATAAAAGTGCAAAAAGCACATATTAAACCTTAAACGTAAGGCTTACAAGATTTTGTATGCTTTCTGTATGATTTTGAATAAATACCAAATTATCCAATTAACTCATTTTAAGTTTTGAATAAGTTCTGGCGTTCCAGTTGAGTCTGGAGCTTAAGTGTTTTTGAGAGCTCAAAGTAGAATTTATTTCAAATATTTTTGTAGAACATTTTAGCCAGCTACAAAAATGTTGTTTGTGTGGTGTTTTACATAAAATTTCTTAAAAGATTTCTTATGCTTTATAGAATTTTTTATGTTTTCAAAAATCTAAAGAATAGTAGTTACGGAGGGCCCACTACTAGATCGGCCTTAAAAGTTATTGGGTAGACAGAAGTTTAGAATTAAAAGTAAAAAAAAAACGAATTATACACTCATTTTGAAAATCATGATTTAAAATTTCAAATCCAAAAATCAAAAGCACTTAAATAATTTTAAAAAAAATTTTTTTGTATAAAACATGTAAAAAAATAAAAAATTTCAATTTGTACCATTATTAAAACAGTTAAGAGCCAAAAAAAAGCAAAAAGGTGATTTTTTGTTCAAAATTTAATATCTTTTGAAGGAGTAATGAAAAAATCTAAAATTTTCCCAGGAAGGCTGTCTTGAGGGGTACTAAAAAAGATCACAAAATTGAGGAAATAAAAAAATTCAAACAGTCCGATTTGGTGTGAATGGCAGGCTTAAAATAAAAAATGCGCATCTCGAAAATATATTTTTAGCGTTTTCTGGTAGTCGCAGTCTAAATGTGCCTTTCCTAAAACAGCTACTAGACAGATCAATATTTAACTTCAATATATGTGTTCGTCTGTTTGTTTACAAAATATTTGTTACACATACATATACGGAGGGGAAATATTGAAGAATATCAAAATGCTTTTGATTTTCATAACAAACGCACACAAACACATATATTTAAGCTATATGTTGATATGTTGAGCAGCCGCTTAAAGAACAAGAAAACTACTTTTGAAAATAACAGGCTTATGGCCATTTAATTTTCTTTTAAGTAGCGGTTTTTACGCTTGGTAGTACATTTTAAGCCCTTTTAGATATACTAGGACTTTTAACTACAAAGTGTGAGCGTCTTTTTTGTGAATATTGTAAGCAAATCAAAACAGCTGACTTTTGTTGTTCTTTTTCGGCCAATTGGTGTTGCAAAAATAGCAAGAAAGGTTTTTTTTCCCAAATTTTTTTTTTCTTTTGAGAAAACAAAACTAAAATAAATCTTCTTTTCCATCTTATTTCCACTTTCGTGTTTATTTTTTAATTTTACTTTTTATTAGTATTCATTTTTCTATTTATAAACTTTTTTATCACAGAATAGACACAGATATAAAATAAAAACAACCGAACAAAGCGGCGGCAAAACGTACAGCTGTTTTCATACTTGTAAGTAAATCTATGTACATGCTTTACCACAGTTTTAGGTGTAATACTTTAACAACAATGTGGTAAACTACAGTCTAATGCATTTTGTTGTGGTCTTGTCAACAGAGGTATGTGTACTAACTACATATGTATGTATATCAACAAGATCTGCAATGGTAGTTTACTACTAAGCGTGAAACCCGCTAGTTTTTTCTTTTTAATGTAAAATAACGAAAATTCGAGTTACGCCTTTTTTATATTGAACCACCGATATGTTTCATTGCTATCTTTGGACACACTAGCATTGCATAATAAAGGAACTTTTTAAGAATTTGGCAAATACTCGTTCCGCATATAAAACTGCACAGAAAAAAATAAGTTTCGTTTTTGATAACCAAAAATTCCGATATTCAATAATATGTTTCATATTTCCTTTGATAAAGAAATCCGCTATATTGATAACAAAACTATTTCAAAAGAAAAATAAAATAAAATAAAAAAATTCTGACATGGCTGGGGTACGATCCCGGTATGTATGAAAAGAAAAGAAATAACCGCCATGGGAAAGAAATAAATACAACGAAATATTGCATTAAGTTAATGACAAATGTTATTGAAATTCATATTTTTATCAATAACATGGTTTTATTGAACATAATTCTTGTATATTTTTTCTGTGTGTTCAAATTTCACAGTAGATGAATTCAAGATTATTGTTAATATTTTATAGAATTATTGATTGAGTAATCAAATATTAATTTGCTCAAAAATTAAAAAAAAGTTTTGAGAACCGATTAACCGTTTTTTTAACCGTATTCCAACTTTGATTTTTTAAATAAGTGATTTTTTGAAACGTAAACGTGTTTTTGGGAAAAGTCGGGTTTTTAATACTCTAGTTAATATTTTTCTTAACTTTATTGTTTTTTCAGTTTAAGCCAATTAAACTCCGGCCTATTATGGTGTGGATTTATGGCGGTCGCTTTCAATTTGGTGAAGCCAATCGTGAATGGTATGGACCAGACTATTTTATGGAAAAGGATGTAATTTTGATTACAGTTCAATACCGTTTAGGCGCATTAGGTAAGATTTCCTATCTTTTTTTCGTTTATTTTTATTTATTGTATCTCCAGTAAAATTGTACTAACAATAAGTAATCATATCCTAGCACTAAAATTTAAATTTTTGTGTCCTATCAATACCAGACAAAATTATTTGTTTCTGCGGTTGGTTCTTAGGTTGTCTTTTACGTCTCTCGTGTTCGGTTGAGAGCAAGATTATCCCTCCTTCTCAGCCGAGTGTGCTCTCTAAAGTTAATGATGTTGCGGGCTAGGGGGGGAGGGGATTCGGGAACCCGAAACCAATTCATTTCAGGCGCTTTTAGTTTAATTTGGGTCACCTTTGCATTTCTGTGGTATTTCCATGTTAGACAACGATCAAGATGAACACCGAGATATTTAACTTCAGTGTGTTTGGATTTAGTTTGGTTATTGATTTCTATGGGCGGGCATGTCCCTCTGCGCAATGTAAAAGTAGTATTCTGCGGGAAGCTTATTGATGGCTTTTGTGAGCTCTTAGGAAAGCTTATCGGTAAGTCAGAGGCATATATCAGATATAATATAGGACCGATGATGCTGCCTTGAGGAACTCTGCCCTTAATCTGCTGCGGAGGGCTTAGAAAATTACCTTCCTTAACAACAAATTTTCTTTCAGTTAAGTAGCTTTCTAAAAGCTTAAGGGTGTTTGTGGGTAGGTTTTGATTTAGTTTATGTATTAAACCTTAAGATTTGCTAAAAAATTTTATTAAACAATATTTTCTTTTAACCAATATGTCATACACAATATCTCTATATACACAATATCTCTAAAACAAAATGTGCTAGAAAAAACGAATATTATTTTCGTAATCAGCGGACAAAAAGACATAAGGGTCAGAAATTTTGATTTCAGAAAATTTTTTACAAATTTTTAAGGATTAAGCCACACAATTTTTAGCATGCTTGCAATAACAGTAGATATCCTGATATACTCACCAATGTGACTCTACTCAAATGAAAGAGTTTTTTGTGTAGATTAATAGTCCAGAAAGTATTTTAAGGTTGAGGGCCGTTCGTGATATATTAAGCGAATTATATAATAGTTCTTGAATAAACCCAAGACACAATAGGCGTGTTACTGCCCACATTTGTGATCAACATTTTGTACTTTCAAGAGAACAAATTGTGTGTCGGAAGTTTCATAAGAATCGTTTAAGTAGAAGTAGCTAAAATGAATATTTATTTTTCGTGGGCATGGCACTTTCCAATTTTCTAAGCAGAATGTTGTATTGCAACGGTAACTAAATGTGTATACAAAGTTTCCTAAGAATCGGTTTAGTAGAAGTTGTTGAAGAAGAATAGTTACTTTGCATGGGCGTGGCATTGTACACTTTTTCAATTGTGATATAGTATTCAAACAGAAGCTTAATGTATGTGCAAAGTTTCATAAGCATCGATTGAGCAGAAATAGTTGAAAAGGCATGTGTATTTCTTTTTATGGGCGTGACCTTGCCCACTTTTCAATGGGACCAATCATGAAGTACATCCTTTTAAATAAATAAAAAAGATCCGAAATCGGTTTATACTTGGCGTAGTTTTTAGGTAACATACATAAAAAACATGACTATATGATAAATTTTCTCCTTTTTTAAGTCGGTTAAAAATGGTTTAAATTATACATATGTGCCCTTCTCCGAGAAAAGGGACCTAGTGTCTGAAAAATGAAGTTTTGAGAAAAGCGCATTTAAAGTTTCTACACCCTTTTAGGTACCAGAATCCACTCTTAAGTCCAAACCCGTTTTTTGACACACTAGGTCCCTTTTCTCGGAGACGGTCACATATATTAAATAACACTATCCTTAAAACTAGAGCTGCTAGAAAAGAAACTATTGATTTCATCGTAATCAGCAGATGAAAATAGGATCAGCTATCTTTTCGGAAACTTTCTTCTTTTTCGTCAGATCTGAGAATTTTGTGCTCCATTTGCTCGTTATGAAATTATCTTTCATTTAAATGCTTAAAATATTAATAAATTAATTGTTTTCATCGTCAACGTCAAGAAATATATATGTAATTGTTTTCAAATTGCAACGTCTTTAGCTCAATAGATTTTGGTCCGATCAATACAAAATGTATCTTGATTGAACGAACAGATCAATGGCTTTAACACAATGTAAAATTTTGTGTTTAGATAAGCCGTTCTCGAGATATTTGCCAATAACTGCATAAAATTGCAAAAACTTATTTTACTCACATATTGTGCATCTATCGAGTAGTGTGGCGGGCCTTACCGACTAATGAAGCAGTCTGGCATTTGTTGTTTGCAATAGATGCAATACCCCTTTCGCACTAGCAAATTTTACTTTGCAAAATGTTAATTCAGCCGGTAGAAAGACAGAGTTATAAAGTATTCCCCTCTCTGTCTTTCTACCGGCTGAATTAAAGCTTTGCAAGGCAAACTTTGCTAGTGCGAAAGCGGTGTTTGCTAGTGCGAAAGGGGTGTAAGCAATAAAAAATGACAGCCTAAAGCGTAGTACGCAGCTCTTGCGGAAATTCAGGTTTGGAGTTTTGCATTTATTACTACACCGAAAAATAATGGTGTAGAATTCTGTACAGAGTTTTGTTAGCATACACACAAATATATATATTTTTTTTAATTTACAACACACAAATATATATATTTTTTTAATTTACAACACACAAAAACACTTAAAATTAATTACAATGTACGAAAAATTAGAAATGTCAAAAATTCCGTGAGCAAACAATTATTGTATGAACATTAATTTTTATTTCAGTTGACGGAAAAAATTCTCCAACTGTTGCTATAACATGTTTGTAATAGACAATTAAATGTCAAAATTCCGTGTACTTTTCTTTTGGAACTGCGTATTAGCAAACGAAATTTTCTTTAAGAAATTTACTAACCTGAATTTCAGTTTGTTTTTTTACACATACTTCTTATGGCAGCCTGAATTTCAGGCAGAGATGCGTACTAGGCTTTACACTTTAAGGTTCTCTTTTACTTTTTTTTGCAAGTTGAAGTACATCTGGTGCAATGAAAGGACTGACGGATACCTGCCAGACTGTAGTTACCTTGCTTAAAATTATCAAAATCGTCACTAAAAATGTTCAGCAGACCGTTAGAAAAATGCTAACTAGCTTTTTGACTACATATTAGAATTGCACCAATCCATAAAATACAGTAAAATCAACCAATGGAATTGTAGAGTAGTTGATAGTGTACTGAGCTATTAGTCGGGAGGTCGCAGGTTCGATCCCTACCAAAGCTTACGAAATAAGTGTGTTTGTTAAAAAAAAAATTTTGTTTGGAATTTTTTGGTCTTGAACTTAAGTTCTCACAGTTCTTCGCTTATTTATACGCCGACGCCTTTATTATCTCAGCCAAATTATCTTTTTATATATCGACAGCAAAAAGGAAAAATACATATGAAATGATTTACAACTGTAAGGGCTATTATTAAAGTAGAAGATAGTTACAGGCACCTGTATCAAAAGTGAGTGATAAACTGAACTTGAACAACTTTTCATTGTAGCTGTTTTACACTATCTAACAAATCGTTCGACTTCTGTAGAAAATGCACCGTAATCTAATGAGTCTATGGAAGGTTTTAAAAAAGCAATAACTACACATTATATCAGGGTAGCATTTTGTGCAGAAGTCGAACAGCTTGTATAATAGTCTAAAAACAGCTTTATTACAACTTGTCTGTAAAATAAAATTATCTTTTTCAAAGTATGGCTGTACAAGAGCATTTACCGACTATTGTGAATGGATAAATAGCTCAGTGGCAACGTTATACATACGTATATCCTTGATAAAGTATGAAGTATGGCAGGCTAAGAAAATGTGGCAACATCATATGACTCAACTTGCCGATAAAAGTTATAGGTAGAACGAATTTTACTATAACTTAATAATGAAAAACTGTTTATCCGTCCGATAAAATCCCAACTTTAACTAAAGGCAAGTTGTAATAATGGCCCTAAAAGTTTAATTTAGCCAACAGAAATTGTTTATTTACGGCCATTTTCACAATGTATAACCAAGAGTTAACGTGGACTTTAACGGCAAGTTTTGTAAGCCGAACTTGCCGTTAAAGTCCGCGTTGATTTTAATCATAGGTTGTGAAAAGTGCCGTTATAAAAATTGTAGGCTAGTTTTGCCTACAATATTATTTTGAGTGAACCACGTTTATTCTTTGCGTGTACGAACAGGGATAAATAACAACTACTTATACTAAAAATTTATCTTTTAAGGCTTTCTTAGTCTTAAGGACCCCGGCTTGCGTGCGCCTGGCAACGCCGGGCTAAAGGACATTATACTTGCCTTGAAATGGGTGAGAAAGAATGCAACTAATTTTGGTGGTGATCCGGAATGTATAACATTGTTTGGTGAAAGTGCGGGCGGAGCAGCTGTACAAATTCTTATGTTAAGTGAGCATGCTCGAGGTTTGTTCAGTCGTGCTATTTTGCAATCCGGCGTTGCTACACCCGACTGGCCCATGTTGGACTGTTCTAGTCACGCCTATGAATTAGCCGTAGCAGCTGGTTATCAAGGAGAACAAAAAGAACATCGTATACTTAAGTATCTGCTTAGCATAACGGCAACAGAAATTTTAGAAGCTGAACAAAAATGTCAACAACGTAATGCAACGTTTCGCTTTTGTCCGGATGTAGAACCATATTTTACGGCTCATACAGTATTCTGTAAACCGCTGGAAGAGCTACTCGAAGATGCTTGGGGCAATGGTATACCCATCATTTTAGGAGCAAACTCTATGGAGGGCTTATTCTTCCAAAAGTGTATGTAATCGCTGGCAAGCAATAACGTCGAAGGGAATGATGTCCATGGGCATGGCAGAAAATATTTACATAGTGAAGTCACTTTTCGACATACACAGAGGAGAAAATCCTTATGCCAGGCCGGAGGCTAGCCGGTCGGAAACATCTTTACTCAGCGAAACCACCATTTGATATACCCTAAGGAGAAATAATGTCCATGGACTTTATTTCTTATTTTCGTCGGGCACTATTTCCTTGGACGCTATTGCTATTGAAAATTGATTTTGTAAAAATTTTTCATTTTATATATTTCTCCATAATTAGATGCTGTTAAAAATAAGACCCATATTTTAAAACTTTTAGAAAGTTGTACTGAGTATGTGCCCAAAATGGCAGCTTTGAAAAAAGATAGTCCTGAGTGTAAAGACAAAGGCTTGAAGCTGCGTGAAACTCATGTCAAGGGTAATGAACCTTGTTTAAAAGATTTTTATGAAGTAAGTAGATTATTATATCTTATGGTCTTTTCACATTAAAAATTTTTCAGATCACTTCCTATGCATATTACTGGCATCCTATACAAAAGACCATTGATGCACGTTTACAATATGGCCGTAAAACCTCTACATTTTTATATCGTTTTGACTTTATTTCAAACAAACTTGTTAATCCTTTTCGTTTAATGCGTTCCATTGATGGTGATGGTGATGGTGATGGTGATGGTGAGTGTAGTGAACTTAATACCGCTGCAACTACTGGTGTTGCACACACCGATGAGCTTGCATATCTCTTTAGTACAGTTTTAGCCAAACCAATGGAACGACAAAGCCGCGAATATCGTTGCATTCAACGCATGATATCATTGTGGACAACATTTGCAGAGACTGGAAATCCCAATAATGTTAAAATCTCTGGCATGCAGGGTGTTAAATGGCGTTCATTACAACCGCAAGACAGCGATTCATTTAAATGTTTGAATATTGATGATGATTTTAAATTTATTGATTTACCTGAAATGAAAAAACTAATGGTATGGAAAAGTTTATACAATTTGCATCGTACGCTGCCACAAAGTACTAAGCCAATTCATACGAGTGCTAAGTCGTCGTTATAAGTAAGACACACACAAAAATTAAATTTCCTGATTTCTTCCAACCAATTTTTTTTTTTTAATAAAAATTTCTTATTTGTGAACTGTTAATTTCGTTGTATCGCTATCTCAAAACATAAGTGATGATATATGTAGATATTAGCAGCAAAGTATACAGAGACTAATGCTGCCATGACCAAAAACTTTTTACAACCAAAATTAAAAAAAAAACAGAGCAAAAGTAACTAGCGGAAAGGATTCCGAATTTATACGAGTATCAAGTTTATGATGAAATAAACCAAAATTGTGGAAAATTTTTTTTGTTTTCTAACTCGTTTTTTCAGCTTAAAGTTTGTCGAACGTTTTTATTGAAACCTTTTGTTCATAAATTTTCTTCAATTCAACTAAAAGTTTCAACTTAATTAAATCACTTAAAATAAATTTGAAATCAACTCTTTGTAACTGCCACTGTAATAAGCATTAAAACTAAAAAAAAATAAAACTCTTTTGTCTAATTTACCTTAACTTTGAAAGCTTAAATGCAAACAAATAGTTTTGAATCATTAAAAACAGCCGCAACAAATGCCAAGGAAAGCAACTTGTCAAATCAAATTCAAAATGTATTGTCAGGATAGTGACGTTATAAATACTGGGCACTTTTTTCACATAAAAATATCTTTTAATTTAATCTACATTTTATTTTATCATATACACGTACATATCGAGCCATAACCGCCAAAAAAGCTCAAGCGACATGCTTTTCGAAAATCTTTTTTTGACGAAAATCAATTATTTACGATAATTCGGACTATCTGTCAAAGTTTCAAAGGCCTGCCATGTATAGTTAGGGAAATACAGCAAAATAAATTTTAGCTTAAGTGCATTTTCCCTTAAATTTTTAGATTGCTTACATTTTTTTGTAACTGCAATGTGTCGCTTAAGCTAAAATTCTATTTTGCAACTAGAGAAAAACTAGTGTCAAAAACTGCAAGAATATCAATGAAACGGTTAAAGAACAACTTGATAAAGATAATAATTAATAGTTTTAAAATAATTTGATTAAATTAATTAATTTTTCATGGCATCAATAATATCTTAAAATATCTGAACACCTACAAACATGCGTTGTCTTATAGGAATTTTTTTAACACTATTAACATTACATATAACAGTCCACTACAAGCCTATGTAGCCAATATAGAGGCTCTACTTCGATTTAAACCAATGAGAACTAAAAAATACTTCTCCTGTAAAATTTACTTTATGGTGCTTAAGCTTTTTTGGCGGTTATAGCACGATATCTATGGACGTACTACATACATATTTAGTTACTAAAACTTGTTTCAATATTTAAATGTCGGACTTCTGAATTAAGACATAAATCACTGGAAATAAGTCAAAATATTGTTTGCTGCTTAAGCATAAGTAATTTATTTAATAACATATTTTTAATTGGCTATAAAGTTTTAATTTTAAAACACAATGTGGAATTAAAATGACAAAATGGTATGCTCAGTGAGCATTGCTCATGTTAGAATAAATAAATAATAAAAACCAATTAAAACTAATTTCGAACTTAAAATAATTCACATGTAATTAATTAGCATTGATAATTATCTTAGAGAATCCTTCTACGTCTCGAAATTCTTTAAAATCAATGGATATAATATGTTTGACACCAAGGATTCCCAAGATCGAGGATGTGGTGGCACAGCAATACTACAACGTACAGTGGTTCCAATGAGAAAAAAATGTAATAAATGTATATATTTGAAACTTGAGATCAGATTAAAAAACGATGTGTGTAAAAATCACAGAGGAAGACCTACGCCTTAAGAATATTGAAATTTTTGTTGAAACATACGGTGAGCTACAGGGTATCAAAGCTGACTACCTCGTTCTTGAAAAACCTTGATGGACTTATAACTTTTACAAATACTCGTATTATCCGATTTTAATGAATCGAAAGTTTTTATAAAGTTTATGAATAGATAAAGATACCACATTTTATTTCATTAGCATATATTTAATAATGGGTGCCCCTGTGGCTGCGTGGTAGAGATGCTAACCTATCAGTCCAGAGGTCGTGGGTTCGACTCCCGCTTTAGACACTGGGTATTTTCCTCAGACGAGCTATTCGCTTCGGGGATTGTGTTTGTTTAAAAAAAAAATATATATATATACATATATATATATATATATATATATATATATATATATATATATATATATATATATATTATATATATATATATATTATATATATATATATATATATATATATATATATATATATAGTGAGTATATATAGCATATAATATATATAGATATATATATATATATATATATTATATATATATATATATTATATTTTATATATTATATATATATAATATATATATATATATATATATATATGAAATATATATATATATAATATATATAATATATATATATATATGTATATATATATATATATATATATTTAAAGATATTTGGCTTTGAATTTTAAAATTTTGGGTTTTGGCCTCGACTTTATGCAAAAGTAGTACATTTTAACTCGATGAACATTTGTATAAAATGAAATCTTATAGGAAAAGTAAAATTACGTCTACCCCTTGTATTAGATTAAGAGAAAATCGACATTTTGTTTTTATTATTCTGCCGACGTTTTCTCTCATATTGTCTCAAAGTTAATGTCTCTGAAGACGATGTGTAACATAATGAACAATGATCCAAAGAGATTGGCGATTGCTCACTTTGTGATTTTTGGGGCGATTTGCACTTTGTTTTGGTCTTTTTTCATTATGAACAATAGCCCAAAAACATTGGGGTATTGTTTATTTGGGTGATTTGACATTTTCCTTCACACAACTATTCGGAAATCTAAATATTCACTATTTTATACAGAACATAAATGTACAATTGCCCAACAAATATTTTTTGGGTCATTGTACATTTTTCATAATGAACAATCACCCGAAATGTAATTATGTCAAAACACCCAAGACCAATGAACAAACGCCCAAATTTACAAAAACAAATTTTTGGGCGATTGTTCATTGGGCGATTATTCGTGCAACCGTTTACACCGTCAGTGAAGTTTTGGTTTGATATTTTTTAGGAGATATCTAAAACCATACATACATCCTAAGATGCAAAATTTTCTTTTGTCAATATTGCGGACAGAAACATTTATCAGTGTCAAAATAACATGATTTAAAAAAATACTTGTAATTGGTTGGACCTAGTGGACCTAGTGCTCCTTGTATTTAATAATTGTTTACATTTAGGGCCTTATTTTGAGAAATTTTCTTGTAATTTGAATTTTTTCTATACAAAATTTACCAACGCTACGCGATGCGTTTTACAAACAAAGGCCCTTAGTTTTTTCCCAACATTTTCAAATATATGGTTAAAGAAACTTTCACAAAATAGCAATTCATATAATTTTTATTAAACTGGATTTCGATTTAATAAAAATTTTTGAAAATATTAAATCAGTATAAAGTAACATTTCTAGAGCATTCTTAGAAAAGTTTTATTTATTTAAACATTCATTGGCGCTATTATTTCAAACTACAAGCAATAAAATTAAATAGCGAATAAGCTTTAATAAACAAATTAACAAGCAAATTTAGAAATGAAACGGCAGAAGTTGAAATACTAGAGAGCAAATTATGTATAAGGAATAAATTATTTAACTTGTCTGAAATGAAAAGATCAAATTATTAAAATTTAACTGTCTGCAGATAAATTCTTAATGGTTCAAAATAACCCAGTAAAAAATTGGAAGTCAATCTAAAGTAACTACACTTTTTATATTAAAAATAGGCTGGATAAAATTATTGGAAATAATCTAAATATGCAGTACTTCCGAATCGCTAGTTCTGCATCTTATTTGCTTCTTCGAAAGATATTTTTTTCTAGGAAATTTAAAGTTTTTCACAATTAAACATCGAGATAAAGCTAAAGTATTATCTCCAGAAATAAAAATTTCAAGATAGGAATTTTTTCACGATATCATATGAAATTTTTTAATCATTTTTAAATAAATAGTTTTTCACTTTGACACTTAAAAACGACATTAAAATAGAGATTTTGTAAGAAATTTCGTTTCTAAACGTTCCAAATTTGTATGAAAAGTAAAAAAATTTTCAATACATATTTCAAAACGCAAAAAGCGTTTGTATTTACAAAATCTGGCCTTAAACATTTTTATAGTTGTTGTAACTGATTACAATCAAAATATCCACTATTATTATAAATAAATGGTCAGATTTCAGACAAACTTAAGATGAAGTTATGAGGTCAATTTTAGAATTTTTAAGTCTTTGTCATATCTTAAATAAAAATATATTTTCTAAGTCCCCTTTCAGACTATCAAAGTTTACTTTGACAAAGTTTTTTCAATTTTTCTTTAAACTTTGTTTCACTTCTGCACACGCAAAGTTTACTTTGCAAAGTTTGTGTTGTTTTGTTGTTGGTTATACGACTATGTATAGACGACGAACGAAGAACAAAGCAACTTTACGAGAACATCAAAGTCTGTACTCACCCCCCTTCGTTTTCGCCTTCTCTCGCTCAAACTCAAGACTTAGCAAAGTAAACTTTGTTAATGTAAAAGGGGACTAAGCTAATTTACCCAGTTGGACAGATTGCCTTGCACGACATTGTAGTCTACGATTCTTGCACGAACTGTCCTCTGTCGATTGGTTTTCTACTCGACATTGTAAAAGAAATCGTCGTTCACGACAATCTAAGCGAGAAATTCTTCAATCCAACTTTGTTGAGGACAATATAAGCGACAATGTCTTACATAGTATCCCTATTAACATTGTGGAGGACAAGATGAGTGGCAATGTCTTAATTGTTGTCCCCAATCCAACTTTGTCGAGGACAATGTGAGCGACAATGTCTTACATTTTGTCTTCAATCAAGCAAATGAATATGTTGGCCTCTTGTTGTCTATGTTTTAAGTGGTGCAGCAGCAGGGTGGTAAGCGCGAAAACTTATAAACATTCAACCCCAGTTCGAATCTCAGCTAGTTCAGTCAATATTTTAAATTAAATGGAAAAGCAGATAAGCAAAAATATTCAATAATTAAGTAGGTGACATTGTCGCTATGTAATCGTTAACGACAAGGTAAACGACATTCTAGCCTATGTAATCATTGACGATATAATAGGCGACTTTTTTGTTTATATAATCATTGATGACAACATAGGCGACAATTAAGATGAAAAACAATTAGGGAGTTCACAACAGCATTCTAAAATGTGTCTTAATATAACTACGTTTCAATTTTAGTCTTTTATTTTTAGTTTGTTGTCTTTGTTTTGCATGTAAATGAAATTTACTACCAGCCATGATACAATAATACAGGTTCCACCACGACGACAACAAATACAACACCAAAAAACACACGTATTTTGTTGGTAGAAACATACCAGAAATATGTCAAATCTATTGTCTGTGTGTCGTACACATTCATAAGCTCCCTCAAAGTTACTAACACATACCCGTTGCTGATAGAAAAATACCAGAAATGTGTCAAAATCTATTGTCTGTGTGATGTACACATTCTCAAATTTACTCGAACAGCTTAGCTTGTAGTGATACCTGTTTAATGTACCTTGCTACCAGCTGACAATTTTAAACGTCCAAGAAGCATGTATTTTTCAAGGCGGCAATATTTTAACATTTAAATAAAGAATTTGTGTGTGGTATAAGTGTATTGGTGTTTCTTTGGCATATCAACATATGTTGATAGCCCTGCTGCTAAATGTACAACTAGTTACGTTTTGGGACAGTCATATTACTAGTTGTAACGTTACTAGTTAACAAAGGACTGTCATCTTACTGGTTGTAATGAGGCTAGTAACGATACTAGTCAAACAACAACGTTTTGGAACAGTCATACAACTAGTTGTAATGATACTAGTAATTTAAACTATTTTTTTATAAATTGACATATTTTCCGCTGTAAATACATAAAACAACATTTTAGCTCTAAATATAATAAGTATAAAGTGGCCCAGTGGATAGAGTACATGCCTTGAAATATGAGGACTGTGTGTTCATACCCCGGTTGAACCAAATGTTTTTTAATATTTAAAAAACTATAAATAAAGAAACTAGTAAGCGCACTAGTCTATAATAACTAGTATTTCAACTAGCATATAACTATGTACAAATGAACTAGTTGGGCTCCTATGACAACCTAATGTTAAAATCTATAGTTCGATATATGGGAAAAGGACAGTTAGGCAACTAGTCTGAATAAAAAAGCAACTAGTATATTTCTAACCACATACTAGTCATTTTGTCTCCAGGAAGGTACCAATCACTATCGTGCTTGTGTTGTTGTTTTGTTTGTTGTGTATTTTGAGTTCGTGTTCTATACATGTAAATAGTAAGAAATATTCGGCAAACTTCGTCGTTACTTTTATTACTTTAATATGCTGTGCTTTGTAACGTTGCTCAAAATAAAATTTTAAGGTGTAACGGTATTGCTATTTTCAAATTTTAAGATACACATTGTGAATTCCCTAAATGAAACTTTAAGGTGTAACGATATTGCTATTTCCAAATTTTAAGATAGACATTGTGAATTCCCTATATATTTCGTATTTTTGTTTCCCGGCTGTAGGTTAAAGATAATTTTATGACCAACACGTGATGCATAAAATCACTCAGCTCTGATAGAATTTTTTCACTTAATGGCTTATAACTTTCTTATTTTTGTGAGATCTCACTGATATCAAGCTTCTTTTTTTTATTCGGTACAAAATTATATTTTACGTGTACCCAGCAAAAACTTTTGTAATTTTTGTAATCGGAATGGGCTACAAAGTAATGAGTGGTATATATTTACAAACCCCTTTTCTTATGTACAGACTTTAAAAACCATTTGAGAACTCACAAATATGTAAATGATTTTCAAAAATAAGCAAAATAGGCTTTGAAAATTATACAAAATTATACAAATTTATTCGATATGAATCTATTTTATTTTTCTACACCTTCATACAATTAGAAATCCACCGGATAACAATAAAAGTATTTATAAGGCAAAATGAAAAATAAAATCCAAATTAAACATTTATGAAATTTATTTGACATGTTGTCACCATTTTATTTTAAATCAAATTTTAAAATTATTTGCTAGGTTTTGTATAATTTCCAAAGCCTACTTTGCTTATTTGTGAAAATCATTTACATATTTGTGAATTCTCAAATGGTTTTTGAAAGTCTGTACATAAGATAAGGGGTTTGTAAGTGTTTAAAATTGTATTTGAAGTCTACTGACGATTTTGGAAAGCACCAATGAAATGTTGCATATAGACAATGCTTAAACACCAGCAAATAAATTTCATTTAAAATGTATAGATATATATTTTTTCCTTGTGTATTGAGCGTTACGCCTTTTAAGTACGTTTCATTACTTAGTTTAATTATTGAAATTGTATTAATATTTCAGTTTTGTGAAATTTCTTAAATAGTATTATATTCCAAAACGTATTGTACTTCAAAAAAAAATCTGTTAATTGAAATTAGATATTCTCATTTATTAGTTTGGGACAATTTCAGAGCACCTTCGTTCACTTAAAAGAAAATCCTCTTAACCGAAACCCCGATTAATTGCAACATATTTCGCTTGGAAATGTGATCATTTATATGAAATGAACACCGCATAGTAGAAAAAAGTTATTAATTTACCAGCGATGAAATACCTTGTAGCGCAAATTGGCGCCATCCGTCCATATCTTCGCTTTATAGAGCAATTTTAAAAGTATCGAACTATTTTAGCCATCATTAGCGGTGCCAACTCGACCACTTTTGTGGTAGATCTCTTTTGGGTATCTCACTCAACTCTAGTTTGATTACATTATTCAAAACCTGCTTCTACCACAAATTGTTCCTTTACTGGGCCAGTTTGTGAGAAAATTGCTCGTTCTACCATATATATACATAGCAGTGCGATTGTTGAAAGTTAATTGGTGAAAAACTGTTTGTAGAATCAAACTATACTGATATTTTGCAAGGACTATCAGCGCTAGCGCTGGGCAACGTACACCTGCATTACAATTACAATTTATTGAATGAAAATATTTATTTCTTTAAATATAAGTATAATAAAAATATATGCTACATATGTGTTTCTTCTAAATACATGTTAATATTTATCCTCACAAAATATTTAAAATTAATTAAATAACGCTGGCATAACTTAATTCTTAATTTTTTTTAGATGTTTTTATATTCAAGTTTTGAGCATTAAAGATCCGTAATTAAGAGTTGTCTAAGGTTCCTTGTAAAATATTCCTTATCATAACGAAAAATTAATTAAGGGTAAAAAATCTTTTCTAAAAATAAAAATGGTAGATCTACCTCTTTTCAAAGTAAGATTTGTTTGAAACAACCTCTTTTTCGAATCTACCTCTAAAGCAGATTTTGTGTTGGCACCACTGGTCGTATGTATGCAGATTTAAATTGAACTTATAATCCACATTATAGACATCCCCTATTATAGCTAATATATTGTGAATGATTCAGTGTGGTTCACGTCTATGATAATATACTAATAGTGTAGACTTGGAAAGTATTCGTTATTAGATAAATAAACGGGAAAATAAAATAATTGTTACAAATCAGAAAGTGCCATAGCATTTCGAAAATGTAGAGCTAATGCAGCCATGTTTTTTGCTTTCATGAAGCGACTTAAAATGGTTAATTTAAAAAAGCGTAAGAAATTTTAATCTTTTAAGCCTTAAGGCCTGTAACTCATTGAATTTTTATCCAATCATCACAGCTTATATATGTACATTAGGGTGGCAATGAAATACATATTTATTTGTTAGTTTAAACAAACTCTGTTTGGATTACTATGGCATTTGGTATAAAAATCAAGTGATGAAAATTTTAGCCAAATCGGATAATTTCCAGGCGTGCCCCATTGAATTTAAAGTAAAGATTTTGTAAAATTTAACAAAATGAATCATAAAAAAAGAACGCCTTAGAGTTATCCAATTTGGCGCAACTTTTAACCCCCACCCAATCAAAGATTATTGTTTGGAAATAATGCTTCATTTATGTAAATTTTACAAAATTTGAACTTTGACCACTAGAGGTCGCACGTTATAGTTATTCGAATCGGGCCAAAATTTTTATCTACGCTTAATGAAAGATCATTATATATAAATTGAGTTCAACTTTGGCAAATATTGGAAAACTTAAAATTTCACCTCAATGTGGCACGCCCGAGAGTTATCCCATTTGACTAAAATTTTCGCAACGTGTGTTTTAGACAAAGTATTTTAATAATCAGCACAGCTATTTTATATTTTTCCATTGGCAGCCAAATGTACATATATGCACATAATACATGTGCACATGTGCAAAATGTAGATTAGGGTGACAGTTAAAAATAAGCTATGCGGATTATTATGATACTTGGGCTATGAGACACGTGGTAAAAATTTTAGCCAAATCGGGTAGCTCTCAGGCGTGCCGCACTGAGGTAAAATTTCAAGTTTTCCAAAATTTACCAATGTCAAACTCAATTTAAATATAGTGATCTTTCATTAAGCGTAGATAAAAATTTTCGCCCGATTTGAATAGCTATAACGTGCGACCTGTAGTGGTCAAAGTTCAATTTTTGTGAAATTTTAAAAACTGAAGCATAATTTCCAAACAATAATCTTTGATTTGGTGGGGGTAAAAATTTGAGACGAATTGGAGAGCCCTAAGGCGTCCCTTTTTTGATTCATTTTGGTAGATTACACAAGATTTTAACATAGAAGCACTCCTGAAAGTTATCCGATTTGGCTAAAATTTTCACCACGTGAGTTTTATACCAAATGCTACAATAATCGGTTGGGATTTTGCTGCAAATAACAAATCAAAAATATTTCATTGCCACCCTAATGTACATATTGACTAAAAAGGAGATATATATCTATGCAACAGTGTAAAATGTGTATAATTCAGAAGAATAGCTCTCAAGATTTTTGGAAATAGCAAAAAAGTTGCAGACAAACATGTTTTCTGGAGAATATCTCGAAAACGCTTCTTAAGAGAAATAAATGAATGAAATATTCGCGTTCAACAGACCCAAATCAGTTTAGAAAACATCTCTGTTTTGAAGTTAGTGCGAAAATTTTGAAATTTTTTAACTAATAGATTTTATAAAAAACAATCTTATTATTTGAGCACATGCCGGGCACTCGAATTTTCTATCGGAATGTGAAATTTGACTATATTAAGCGTATAATTAAAAAAATTATTATCATACTGAGAAGTCATTAATATTTTTATTTGTTTATTTAAAAGTTCATAAAAAGTATAATATTTTACTAAAAACTCTGAAAATTTTGTTCAGTAATTTTTTCTTTTGTTCAGCAATCTTTCTTTACAATAGATTTTTTCATTAAAATTGCCAAATAAAAAAATGAGGTTAAATTTAAAATTTTCCAAAAATGTTTTAAGGGATAACTATAAGGTATTACTGCTTTCATTTAATATACCTATACATATTAGCAAGTATTTCATGATCAAGTGGGAAATAAGGAGCCCACTTGGCGTGATTTTACCTAATTTGTATATATGTATGTATTTTCAAAAAAACATACTTTGAGACAGCATAATTAAAAACACTATATGCAAAACTTCCAAGAACTTGGATTTTATCGTTGATTTACTATTAGAGGGCATTTACACTGTCTTGAATTCTAGTACTTACGAGATTTCAGCTAAATCTAGATGTTTTTTACTAGATTTAGTATTTTTATTTTAATTATACTACCCTGTTTACGGTTGAGAGTGGAGTGCGACAGGGATGCATATTATCGCCACTCTTCTTTCTTATCGTTATGGAAGATGTCCTCAATAGCATCGAGAATAAGAGACAAGGGATACAGTAGAAAATCAGCAACCACTATTTGAACTACCTGGCATATGCTGACGATATATGCTTGCTTTCACACAAGCTTAGTGATCTAAAGCAAACGACGAAAGAACTCCAGGAAAAGCTGCAATACACGGCCCTCAAGATAAACGCTGGCAAAACAAAAACGTTAAGTATCGGTTCAACAACAGAGCCAATTACCATCAATAATGATACTTATAATGCTACAGATCAATTTTGTTATCTTGGATGCGAGATTACAGCAGATGGTGGGACTGAAGTTGATGTGGGCGCACGAATAAACAAGGCCAGGACATCTTTTGGCATACTAGCCCCAAACTGGCAAAGTAACAAAATAAGCCAAAGAACCAAACTTAAAATTTTCGAGTCAAATGTAAAATCAGTGTTTTTATATGGATGTACAATTTGGAAGGTTACTAGCAACATAGCGAAACGCATTCAAACTTTTGTTAATCGCTGCCTAAGAAGAATATTTTTTGGCCGCTGACAATTTCTAATAGCGAGTTGCTAGCTCAGACAAACCAGATGCCGGTAGCAACGGAGATACGTAAACGAAAGTGACAGTGGATCGGACACACTCTACGTCGTAATGACGACAATGTTTCAAAACAAGCTCTTAGATAGAACCCATTTCATCAAGATGGAAGAGAAAGCGGTAGGCCACGTACAACATGGAGACGTTCAACAGAATCCAAAATGAACCAACTAGGTGTATCTTGGAACGAATTAGGATACATCGCTGAAAATCGGGTCAGATGGCGATCTGCTGTTACTGGCGCCATATGCTCCAATAGGAGTTAAAGGAATATATATATATATATATATATATATATATATATATATATATATATATATATATATATATATATATATATATATATATATATATATATATATATATATATATATATATATATATATATATATATATATATATATATATATATATATATATATATATATATATATATATATATATATATATATATATATATATATATATATATATATATACATATATATATATATATATATATATATATATATATATATATATATATATATATATATATATATATATATATATATATATATATATATATACATATATATATATATATATATATATATATATATACATATATATATATATATATATATATATATATATATATATATATATATATATATATATATATATATATATATATATATATATATATATATATATATATATATATATATATATATATATATATATATATATATATATATATAAATATATATATATATATATATATATATATATATATATATATATATATATATATATATATATATATATATATATATATATATATATATATATATATATATATATATATATATATATATATATATATATATATATATATATATATATATATAAATATATATATATATATATATATATATATATATATATATATATATATATATATATATATATATCACCATCCATTAACCATTTATGAAATATTAACTTGTTAAATGTTAATTAAAGCATTCAAAATTTTTTTTTATTCGTATATATTTTTTATGTAAAAATTAAAGTTTTTGAAAATAAATTAAAAAGTCAAACAGTTTGTTTGCGTTTTTTATCAAGACAAATTTGTCTGAGCTTGAGCTCTGACAAAATTGTCAAGACACTGTCATAACACTAATAAATGCAGTATATACCAGATAAATTTTTATTTTGATAAGGATTTGACATTTATATGATAAAAAATTTATCAGGTATAGAGTCACTGTAAAGCCTCTAAAAATGAATGAGACTTAACGCGACAACATTAACGAATCGATTCACTTGGAAATCTTTAGTAAGCAAACTTGTTACAATCGCATTTCTTTTGCTATCATTGTTGTTGTTACTTATGTGTATGTCGTTATTTGGGTTTTTTAATACACAGAAAACTATTTTTTGTGGTGGTTTTTAGTATTTGCGTCCCAAATAAAAGACAAACAAAAAATTAACTGATTCAGTAAAGAACAATTGCTGACAATAAAATTTTATTTTAGACAAACTTACGTTTCAAATTGGAGTAGCATAGCGTAAACTGAGTATGTTTTTTAGCGTCAAGTTTTATTTATAAAAATGAATCAAAATGTTGTTTAAAACTGCAAACTATCTTAAAAGATGTAAAATATCAACAAAAGTATTATTTTATAATATCTTAAAAATTATGTGCTTAAATTTTTCGAGCTATTCGAGTTACTTAAGTAATTTAATTGTACTTATATGCAATTGTTTAAGTTCTGGTGCCTGTTTAAAATACATCCATATTATTTTAATACAATGTGTAACAGCAAAAAATGTAATTCATCAATAATATGGTAGAACTGTCTTTCTGGCAGCATTGATTATAGGTTTTAGTCCTTGCTAAATATAATTTGTAGAGTTTAGTCCACAAAAACAGTAATGCTAAAACTCTACAAAATAGTAAGTAAATATCATACTGCTTAAATTATTGTTTGGTCTACATATAGGCAGATGGTTCCATGGTGTAATGGTTAGCACTCTGGACTCTGAATCCAGCGATCCGAGTTCAAATCTCGGTGGAACCTGGTTTATTATCTTTTATATTCATTTTTGTTTTAAGAAACAAGAATATTATTTTTTCGTAGAGCAAAACGAAACCTAACAGGTTCCACCGAGATTTGAACTCGGATCGCTGGATTCAGAGTCCAGAGTGCTAACCATTACACCATGGAACCGTATGAACAGTGCAAGTTCAAGTTATAATACAGAGCTATCAGCCTTACAATGCGCATGTGAAAATATATAATCCACATATAAGTATTAAAGACTCATCCCTAAGTTATGCTGTTAATAATGTACGAGTTTATAGCCTGTTGCACAAACCTGTTGATTTCTTTTATTTATAAAGAACTTTTTATAGAATTTTAAAACCATTAGGTATGTATGGTCCGTAGTATGTATATATGTATTTTACTTTTGTATACGGTTTCCATTATTATTATTATTACAACAACATTTATTTAATTTTTCTGCTGTGCTTAAATTAATTGAAATGTTTCCAAAAATATGGCATTGTCCACCAGGTTCTACCGAGATTTGAACTCGGATCGCTGGATTCAAAGTCCAGAGTGCTAACCATTACACCATAGAACCGCTTGAAAAAGTGTTTGTCAATCACAAGTTTTTTATTTTTCTTTTTATTAGAAAAGATCTCATTTAATGAAAATTAAGCAGGGAGCCAAAACAATGATTATTAGAAAGTTTTTACCAAAAATAAAATATATACTAACCGCAAGTGTCATAATCAGCGATGCCATTTTTAGCTCTTTTTTACGATATAACAAAAAACGATATGACATAACATGGATGGAAATCATGGTACAATTGAGCGGCTTAGTGTGATAACTCGATATGCCACAAAAAGAAAATATGGAACAAATCGCCTTTTAATTTTAAATAAAATTTAAAATTGTATGGTTTTTGGAATTTTCTACTTTAAATACGCAGAATAATTCGTTGCAAAACACTAGAATTTATCAAAAAATTTCTCTAGGATGCAAAGCTATTGCACCTAGCAAGGAAATGATCACATAAAACCAGTTTTTGATTGCATGTGGCATACCGAGTTATTGCACTAAGCCCTTCAATTGTACTTTTTTTGTACATTTTGGACCTTGTTGGTACCGCGGTACTACGGCGACTTATTTGGTACAATTTAAAAATCAAAAATGTTATTATATGACCATATTCTTTCAGTAGAAATTCCTTTGCATTTATTGTTTTTAAAATTTAAAAGCGAAGAGGGAGTAATACAGCTGCTATGGTTGGAGTGGCAAAAAGGGAGGACAGAGGGATACATCCATTATTTGTAAAATTTCAATAACGAGTTCACTTTCCATTATCGTTAGATATGCCGTACAGGAAAGTCATATTGATAATATAAATACTCAAGATATGGTGAAAAATTTATCTGGAATGATGCATTTAATTTGATATTGTACGTATTATAATTATTAAATGTACTTTTTGCATCATGGCGATACCAACTTTATTTAAGTAATTAAAAACTGAAACTTAGCAAAAAGTACATAAATTCACATGCGCGAAAAATTTTAATAAAAAATATATATACTATACATAGTCGCAGCATAATCAATTTTAGATCAATAAACATAATATCAAAAAAGTGTATATTGAAGGAAAACGAATGGCTAAATCTTGCTATCCTTCAGCTCAACCGTATAAAAAAGTATGTCATGATATTAAATTAATATACTATAGTTCAGCTGAAGGACTCAAAAATTTACCCATTCCACATTTTTAATATAACAGGCAACTTTTTAAGTCATATATTTTTTACAATTGATCCAAAAAATCGATTAGCTGCTACTGTATTATTTATTTATTTATTTATTATAGTTATCTAGCACAACAAGATAGAACATCTTATAAATTATTATATCTTTTTAATAAAAACTTTTCGCATATGTGAATTTATGTACTTAATTAATTAAAATGAATTCAGTAAAATTCGACTTTGTCTCGCACACGAAGGGTTCCGTACAAATACACATATATCCCATTTCGTTTTTGCCATTTTTTAGGGATTTAACGATACCCCGTTTTGCCGATACAATACCGATACTCAAAAAGAAATATCGCCGATTCCGATACCGATACGCATATTGAAATTGAGTTCAAGTTTAGATTAACAAAACTCAAGCAGTGCACTTTTTTTAATATACAAAATTACAGTGTAAGAGATTAGTAATATATAAAATAGATATTAACCCAGTATGTATAAAAAATTGGAAGTAATTTTTAAGGAACTACAAATTCATTGCTTCCAAAGAATCTATATAAAAAAAATTCACATAATTAGTAGAAAAGCAAGTAAAAGTTTATTTAACCCCCATTAATATAAAGCTCAGTTATTTTAATTTTAACTTTAAGTTTATTAACTTTCAGTTTGGCTAAACTTGGATTTTAACTGAAAGTTACTAATTTTCTTTAACAATAAAAAAAATTGAGTTAACTTGTGTCATCAAATTTTTTGATTGCCTAAAATAAACTATTTTTGGTAAATGCAAAAATTTTAACAATTTATATAAATAATATCATGGTTCAACAACATCTGAGTACGACCGCTGCCCGAAGAAGTGCTGCATTCGCCTAAATAGCTTTAAATTTGTTATCCTTCTTGAAAATTTATGTTAAATATTTTCAGAATAACAAAAAATTAATTTATTTTCAATGTCAATAATTTCTTCAGTTAAGAACTTAAAGTCAAAAAGGTTCCAGTTAAATTTAATTGAAATTGAATAGGTAAATCTGATTTGTGTTAATGAAATTTAATTTATCAAGATTTAAATTTTGAGTTTAGTGTTAACTGCAGGTTAATATTTTTATTGTTAATGGCCCTAAGTCATATAAAAATTTTTATTTCCTTTATAATTTTGAAAAATACTCGAAATGCTTTTTAAAAAATCGATTTTTAACTTAATTCTTAAAAGTCTTCTAAAAGTTTATATTTATTCACATGAAAACACAGTTTTTGTTTAAAGTCGCATAAAAAGAAACAAGTTACGAAAATTGGTAATTGTTCATCCTTTTTCCTTGGGGAAGTCATTATAGAACACCGAAAAAGAAATTTTTCCTAACATCGCTTCCGATTCGGTGATTGGTAATCGATTGGTAATCTTGCAATAACAGGGATATGTAAACCTAATTAGAAATTATCCAAATTTGCAATACTTCCGGATGGCGAATTCTACATTTTCATGACTTCTTTGGATTGTCTTTGGAATAAGATTTAAAAACCAACGAATTGAATTAGATAGAATTCATGGTAAAATTAACAAAATATAAATATTTTTTTACAAAATAACAGCGTAATATATTAGTAATATTTAAAATTGATATTAATAGGATTTGAAAAGCAGCGAATTGAATTTAACTCGTGGTAAAACAAACAAAAAATAAATTATTTGTTAAGAAATAAACTCTGAAAAAAATTTAAAAAGTATCGTCGTATCGGCATTAAGATATCGTCGATACCGATGTATCGGAAAATCTGAAGTATCGCCGATATATCGGTATCGGTTACTCCCTACTTTTTTCTCATTTCGAAATTTTTTTCGTTTTGCTTTTTCGTTTAATTTCAATTTTTTTAACTTCTTTTTGCTAGCGATTTTTTTTTTTGTTTTGGTGCTTTTTTCATTTCTATATTTTTTCGTTTTTTTGCGATTTTACGTTTTTTCCCATTTATTTGTTTTTTTGCCAATTTTTTTAATTTTTGTGATTTTTTGGTTTTGGAATTTTTTTGTTTAACACTTTTATCGCTTTTTGACGATATTTTTAGTTTTAGCGATTTTTTAGTGATTTTTTCAGTTTTGACACTTTTTTCGTTTTGGCGACTTTTTTCGGTTTTTGGCGATTTTTTTAGTTCTGGCGCTTTTTTTCGTTTAGGAGATTTTTTCATTTTTGGCGTTTTTTTTCGTTTTTTGGCGATATTTTTAGTTTTAGCGATTTTTTGGGTTTTAGTGCTTTATTTTCGCTTTGGTGTTTTTTCTGTTTTTTGCGGTTTTTTTTTAATTTTGGTGCTGTTTTCCTTTAAGCGCTTTTTTTCATTTTGGCGCTTTTTTTAATTTTGATTTTTCGTTTTGAAATTTTTTAATTTTGGAATTTTCTAGTTTTAGCGATTTTTAAAATTTCAAGAGTTTGCCTCTTACGGTTTCCAAGATACAGCAAATTGTCTAAATTACATAGTCAAAATTACATTAACTGGTACAACACCCATCAATTTTTATTGTTTTAAATATCAGTGTTAATTGCTGTAGTCTATTCTACAGACTACACCAATATTTATTTTCTATTGTTTTTTCAACATATAAAAACATATAAAAACGCGTACGATATGACAACGCTGGAAGCTACTTCGGCTCAAAAGAACATAAAAAATTCGATAAAAATATTTACATACATTAATGAAAAATAACATTAATGAAAACAAGCTAGTTCATTCGTTCTCATATAGGGTAAAAACGAAAATCTTCTACACGGTATGGATTCTTATCCTCTCCGATGTTAATGAAATTCGACATATATATTCTACTATTGTATGCGCGTAATATGGCGAAAAATTATTTCGATATTATAATTATTTTATGGTTCCTATTTTATAGGCCTCTATGCTTGGGCTCATCGGCCACTTCTGAGAAAAGCTCGTCATACATATTGAAGATTGAATAACTTTAGAACGTGTTATCGGATATAAATAAATTTGATGTCATTCGAAAGGTTTCAGTCTCCTCTTAACGAATACTGATTTAATAGCACAAAGCTTTCAGGTACTCTGGTCTTTAAAATGCCAAAGTATCCTTTATCCTTAAATATCCTGAGAAATGGTATTTTAATTTTCTTTGGTTTTTTTACAGAATGTTGCCAATTGACATTTCTTTATTGTGTAAAATTTTCAAGATGGGATGACAACAGATTCAAGACTTACAGTTGTTTCTCTATGATAACTCGATAATTTCTATGAAAATTATGTAAGCAATAACAATAAAAACTACCATAGCCGTCCGTAGTATTTCCTAAAATCTCGATTTGTATTTTTTACTCAATATCGTAAGAAACTTACGATATGACGACACTGTATGGATATTTCCGTTTTGTCATATCGTAAAATCGCGTACGATATGACAACGCTGGTAGCTTCAGAGTCATTAAAAATAGAAAAACATGTTTAACGTGGCGATTAGGGTTTGGGATTTCCCGGACCTTGCACTTCCCGGGAAACGGGAGTAGAAAAATCGCATTCCCGAGAATCCCGGGAACAGTTGCTTTGCTAAATTATATACATGGATTTATTAAATGAAAATTGGCTAAAGTTTCATTATTTTATTAATTTAAACATTCTTTTTAAATAAAAAGTAATATAATAATAATTCTAAAAAAAAAAATTGCAGGAATTTTTAAATCAATTCAGGTAAATAAGACCTTATACTTATTACACAGTGTAACTGACGACTATTACCGTAATTTTTTTTCATGCAAATTGTTCACTCAGTTCGATTGTTTGGGTTCTATAAACAGCACATTAGCTATTTTTAGCTCTTATTTTTGTCGATTTATGTGCTGTTTCCACAATGCAAGTCGCTTGTTTGCATTGTGGAAACAGCACATAAATCCACAAAAATAAGAGCTAAAAAGTTTTTATTGAAATTGCAAAAAAAAACTGAGTGCGTTTCATATATATTTCATACAAGCAATGCTTGTTTGCATTGTGGAAACAGCACATTAGTCTTTCCTAGCCTTTGAAAAAGACCGATTAGCTTCTGTATTCCTCTAGCTCCTGGCAACACCGGTGGCTATAAAAGATCTAAGTAAAGATTCTTCAACACTAATTGAAATTGTGGAAACTATAAAATTTTTGTGTATAAAGATTTTTTGTTTAATGTTAATGAAAGAATTTATTACATTTTGTACTAGGGATGTAACGATACGCCGTTTTGCCGATCCGATACCGATACCGATATTTAAAAATAAATATCGCCGATACCGATTCCGATACCGATACGAATATTGAAATTGAGTTCAATATTCGATCAACATATTTAGATCAACAAAACTCAAGTGCAATTTTTTTATTATACAAAATTACATTGTAAGAGAGAATAGTTAAAATTGGTTTTAACCCAGTATAAAAAATTGGAAGTAATTTTTAAGGAGCTACATTTTCTTTGCTTCAAAAAAATCTATATTAAAAATATGCAGATAATTAGTAGAAAAGCAAGAAAAAATTTTTAGTTCCTTTAAAAAATACTCGCCATGCTTTTTAAAAAATCGATTTTTTAAAGGACATTTATCAACTAATATTCTTCTAAATAACTTAATAGCTTAATTCTTAAAAGTCTTCTAAGTTTATATTTATTCACCTAAATTTACATGAAAATAAAGTTTTGAGTTTAAATTCGCATAAAAAAAATTGTGAAAATGGGTCATTTTTATCATTTTTCCTTGAGGAAAAATCAATATAGAACACCGAAAAAGAAATTTGTCCTAGCATCGCTTCCAATTCGGTGATTGGTAGTCGAAAAACAGAACTTCTTGCAATGGCAAGGATATGTAAAACTAATTAGAAATTATCCAAATTCATGGTAAAATTAACAAAAAATAAATAACTTTTTTTAAAAATTAACAGCATAAAATATTATTGGTTTTTAAAATTGATATTAATAAGATTTAAAATATAACGAAGTGAATTTAATTCATGGTAAAATTGAACAAAAATAAACTATTTGTTAAAAAAAACTCTGAAAAATTTTAAAAGTATCGTCGTATCGACAGTAAAATATCGCCGATACCGATATATCGGAAAATCTGAAGTATCGCCGATATATCGGTATCGGTATCGGTATTCGTTACATCCCTATTTTGTACCCAACGTTTCGTCAATTCACGACCTCATTGCTGTTTTGTCCCACCGACCATTTTAAAAAAAATTTTGTTGGGTATGGGCTACATATATTTTGAATATCCTCTTTAAAATCCGAAATCTGTTTCGTGAAATTGTTTCTGGTTCCTGATATATCAAACATTCATCAATTTTGATAAATTTTTTGTAAAAAAAATTTTTATATAAAAAAAAATATAAATAACAGATATCAAGTAAAATACCAAGTTTCATCAATATTTACTTTTTATTCCATTTAGATCAGCCCAATTATGAATTTTCCCGGGGAGTTTTTTCTCTTCCCATTCATTTGTTCCCGGGGAAAAATCCTCCTATTCTAAAAAGCAGGGGAATAAACAAATAAGGAAGAGGGAAAAATATGGATCAGCTGTTTAGTGTTTACATTTTATTCTGCACTAACGCAACAGTTCAGTAATAGAAATTAATAAAAATGTTATGTTTTCTATGATAATAAGATTGTGTGTTAATATAAATATTTGTTTTTGCTTTATATAAAAAGAAAGATGCACAGTGTAATCACTCAAATGTTCTGGGAAGAAATTTATGCAGAGCAAGTGAAGCGAAAACTGGGCCAATGCCAGGGCCAAATGCATTAAGTCCCCAATGATTGTGTGTAAAATTGAAATTGTAAATTTTTTAAAATGCAATAAATCCTCCATTTACCCATTATGTGAACTTAAAGGATGCGTGCAAAATTTAGTGTGTTTTAAAACTTTATGCCGAAGGCAGAAGTAGTTCATGTTTTTGAAGCGCAAGTTTGGACGGCGTGAATAAAAATACCTAAGACAAGAGAGACATATAACATTCCGGTGTTTATTTAAACTTATTATCCAAAATAAATGCTTATGCAATTGTTTCACAACATTTTTTAGTTTGACTTTAAAATTTTTGCATAAGTTCCCTTCAAAATGTTTGGGGAAAAAACCCGCAAGAATTTCTCCCTCTCCCTCATATTTAGAATACCTACTTTTTTCCTTGGGAGTCTTTTCCCGGGGAAATTTATTATTTAGAATAGGAGGAATGGGAAAAGGGGAAATTTACCCGGGGAGATTTTATTTAGAATAGGGGAACAGGAAATGGGGAAAAAACTCCCGGGGAATTGTTGTTCATAACTGGGCTGGATATCTTTTCTAATAACATTTATACACTTATTTTCAATAAACAGTAGGAAATTTCATCTCAAAGCTCAATACACAGCAGTATTCAATACACATGCAGCACAAAAGGCTACTTTTTAAAAATAAAATAAAGACAATGGCTAAGAAAGCACAAAACAAGATTTTTTTACTTTCAGTGAAAACATATTACCTTCTAACTGCATTCAGGAAAGTTCACAAAAATTTACATTTTTCTTCCCAACATATGTCGAAATACAAAATACAAAAAAATTCAATCGGGTATATTTTGAGAAAACTTAATGTAAATCTTCTTTGTCGTTTTTCTCCATTTTGACTTTTTGGCATATGAGCTAAACCAGCAATGAGGTCGCGAATTGTTTGTTGACCTCTTCAGCGGCTTTCGTCTATTTTTTTTAAAGCATTACATTATTACAATTATAAATTAACATTTTACATAATTTTTTAACTTCACCACATAAGAAAATATCGAGCCATAACCGCCAAAAAGATCATATCACTCAGGTTTTTTGAGGATATTACTCAATATTTTTGGCAGGGGAATGACGAATATCTACAAAGCTCTCATAACTGATAATCTACATACTTCCCTTAAAAAATTGGCACGAATCGGAAGTTTATATTTAAAATAAACTTAAAAAACACTCACAAAATTATAAAATATGTTGAGCTTTTTTTTAAACAACACAGGGGAATGACCAACTGAAGTGTGAAAGCTCATTACGAAAGACAAAGCGCGATTTACTTCATTTTATTAATATGTTGACGAAAATTATGCCACAAAGTAGGTATGTATAATGTTCTTTCAAATTTGAGTTATAACAAATATTTTTTTATAAAGAGAAGTAACACAATTAGGCAATTAATGCCTACCAGTTAATTAATTAATGTGTTACCTTTTTTGGGAAAGGGATAGGGTAGAGAGAATAGGCTTAATTCATTTACAACCCTGCTATTGCTCGTTTTTTGTAGAGAGTTGCAAGCCCCTCTGATGTCAAGTAGAGGCATTGAGTTGTTTAAGCTGTGTAGCCATTTTATTACTTCTTTTACTTCGCCTACGGTTCTGCTACAATACCGACGAAGGAGGGTGCTGTGAAGTGCATTAGAATATGTTAGTATTCATCGCTTCCGGTACTGCCAAGGTGATCAGTGCTATGCCTTTATCACTTTAACAGTCCAACAACAACCAACACAATAACACACCCATGCACATGAAAAAATGCATGATGCTGTTGGCTTGCCTGAAGGTAGTCTTGAACTCAAAACCTCAGGGTTTGTAGTCAAACGCGCTAACTACTCTTCCAACAGCACCCCCAAATATACGATTTTACAGGGGAATGACGTGTACCTTCAGGGACAGCAGGTAATCAATCAATAAAAATATTAATTGATAAAAAATTACGCACATTACAAGAAAAAAGGATAATTTAATAATATTTTTTATTTTGCACCATTTTCGCGGTGGGTAGAAGTAATTTTGCCACGTTCTTATATATTTTTACCGTCATGGCAATTTTTAATATATTTTGGGGATTGCTCCTGATCTTAATTCTTTTTCACGAATTTTTACTATTACATAAAATAAATAATTGAAAAAAAATTACATAAAATTTTAAAATGTACAAGAATCTTTTATATATTTGGTTATCAAATAACTCTCCTATCTAGAAGGAAATGTAAATGTATAGAAATCATATAAACTTTTAAGAATGCGTTTTTGTTTTCGTTTTATATAAAAGTTTCATTGTTGGTCTTTGCTTTGAATAATATTTTTGAATAAAATATTCATGATTTTTTATATCAAAATATCGGTCCTGTAATAACAAATTATAAGCAACCCAAAAAATATATTTTTATTTTTTAGGTCTTCTTATAACAGTTATGAAAGACTTTTATTTTTTAGGTCTTTATAATGGGTGATTTTATAAGAACTATCGGAAAGTAAAAAAAAACACATAAAATTCAGAAAAATGCATGAAATATTTATTTGGATCGATAGTTGGGTCGATATAATTTAATGTTTGAAGATTATTTCATGCAAATGTTGGCCGCGGCTGCGCCTCAAATGGTCCATCCGCTTAGTCCAATTTTGGCATACTCTTTCCAACATTTCGGCCGGTATCTCACGAATAATGTTGGCAATGTTGGCTTCCAGTGCGTCAATCGAAGCGGGCTTGTCGCTATAGACATTAGCCTTAACATAGCCCCACAAAAAATAGTCTAGAGGCGTTAAATCGCACGATCTGGGCGGCCAATTGACTGGTCCCAAGCGTGAAATAAACTGTTCACCGAACTCGTCTCTCAATTGGTCCATTGTTTCGCGTGCTGTGTGGCATGTGGCACCGTCTTGTTGAAACCACATGTCATGCAAGTCAAGCTCTTCCATTTTGGGCAGAAAAAAGTTTGTTATCATCGCACGGTAGCGCTCACCATTCACAGTAACGTTGTGATTCGCATCATCTTTGAAGAAATACGGCCCAATGATGCCGCCAGCCCATAATCCGCACCAAACGGTTGTTTTTTGTGGATGCATTGGTAGCTCTTGCAATGCTTCTGGCTGCTCTTCACTCCAAATACGGCAGTTTTGCTTGTTCACGTATCCATTCAACCAGAAATGAGCCTCGTCGCTGAACACAATTCTTCGATAAAAAACTTTCTTAACAGACCACGCTTTTTGGTAATAAAATTCAATAATTTGCAAGCGTTGTTCGTTTGTAAGACGATTCATGATTAAATTATAGACCAAACTGAAGATGTTTGACAGTGACACAAGATACAAAACGTGCGTGAGCTGTCAAAACTAGTGTTGCCAAAAAGATAATAGCAAAAAAATCACTCGTTATAACAGTTATGACAGCTTTTTATTTTTTAGGTCTTGTTGAGCCCTTAATAAATGATTTTTATTTTATAGGTCTTTAAACAACAGTTATAAATTTTTTTTAAGTCTTCTTGAGCAGTGGTTTTCAACCGCGACCCCAAAATGATTTTCAAAAAATCTGGCGACTCCTTAACTTTTTTGCTCTCAAAGTTTGATTCTTCACTTCTACAATTTGATTCTTTCACCAGCTTTGAAAGTATTGCAACAGAAATTTCATCCGATCAATTCCTACCATGATAGAAGCGCTGTAAAATTTAAAAAAGGAACTATACCGCTATTTTCCAAAAGAGCTGCAAGAAGATAATGGTGATTGCTGAGTATTAAATCCATTCATAACTAGCTGCATTGAGTTCGCCGATCTTGCCAATAATTTGAAAGAAAATTTATGTGAGCTGGCAGCGGACAGTATGCTCAAAATGGTATATTTATCTCAAAATAATTCTACATTTTGGCTATAGCGAAAGGCAGAATACCCTGAGCTAGATAAAAAAGCACTTAAAATATTAATTCAATTATCAACATCTTATTTGAGCGAAATTACTTTTTCACAAATGCTGAACATTAAAACAAAAAAAAAGGCAGGAAACTAAATTTAGAAAATGATTTGATTGTTTGCGCGTCACAATTGCAACCACGTTTTTCGCATTTCATTAAAAATAAGCAAGCCCAGCGTTCGCATTGATATAAGTACTTTTATGTTTTTGAATTAAAATTTTTTTATGTTTTTGAATTAAAAAAGTTAAATATTAAAAAAAAATCAATAAGGGTCCTCATGTGCATGTTTCCACTCTCGTAAATGAATTGTCAAAAAATTTTTGAAAATTCATTTACATAACTAACAAAAATATACGAGACAACTCAGGCTCGTAAACTTGCAGAGTATCTGAGCATTTGAAAATATTTTTTTAATAATTTATGTGAAAAAATTAGAAAATAGAGAAGAAAAAAATACAAAGTTATACAAAATTCATATAACTCATTGTTGTTGTGATGCAGAGGCAAGTACAAGAAGTAGCTGGAGAAATAAGTTGACATTGGCTGTTAAAAGTTGCACCACAGTTTCCAAAGGCGCTTCATGAAACACGCCTCGCAAGTTTGCGCAATTGCACAAAGGCAATTTCTTCCGCTTTCATGAAAACCCTTAATCTACTTTATTTAGATCAGCTCGCGACCCCCAAGGTCTCGCGACCCACCGGTTGAAAACCACTGTTCTTGAGCATTTTATAAATTATTTTTATTTTTTAGGTCTTTAAATATGTAACAGTTATGAAAGATTTTTATTTTTTAGGTCTTGCAGAGACTTATGTAAGATTTTTATTTTTTTCGCTCTTCTTATCTATCCTATACAGACAGACTTATATAAAGGAGTAACATTATATCTCCGGATCTAACTATCATGGGTGAACAAGAAGCTAAAAATTGCCATACATAAAATAGAAAATTTGCGAAAAAATGCAAAATTGCAAACAGTCTCTAACATTAATTTAACATTCTTGAAGCTATAAGGAATGCCAAAAACTTGGAATAATCGCGAAAATAACGAAAATTTTCAAAAAACTTGCCAAGATCAAAAACATATCAGAGTCCGATATTGATTAAAAATCGGCAAAACTGTAAAGAAGCCAAAAAAACTAGCAAAAAATTAGTTGCATCGAGAACATAGCGAAAACTTGCAGAATTGCAAGCAAGCACTAAAATTGATTGAACATATCTAAAATTAGGAGGTATGCCAAAAACTCGGAAAAAATCGCAAGAATTACGAAATTCGCAAAAAATTGCAAACATCAAAAAGATATCAGAGTCAGATATTGATTAAAAATCGGTAAAACTGTAAGAAAGCTAAAAAGTAGCAAAAAATAACTTGTATCGCGACAATAACGAAAATTTGCGAATAATTGCAAACCAGCTCTAAAATTGATTAAGCATCATTGCTTGTTTGCAATTTTTCGCGCATTTTCGCTATTTTTGCGATAGAAGTGATTTTTTCTGTCAGTTTTTTCCCCCATTTTTTCAGTTTCTCCGATTTTTAATCAATATCTATGTATTTGATGTTAGAAAGTTTTTGCGATTTTCGTCATTTTCGCGATTCTTTCCGAGCTTTTGACATTCCTTACACAACTATAGCGATGTTAAATCAATTTTAGAGTTTGTTTGCAATTGTGCATATTTTCGCGATAGAGGTGATGTTTCACGATTTTTGGCTTCTAATGTTACTCTTTTATGCGTAGTATGTGTAGATAGATAAGAAGACCGAAAAAAAACAAAAATCTTATATAAAAGTCGCGAGAAGATCTAAAAAATAAAAAGCTTTCATAGCTGTTATTTACATACCTAAAAAATAAAAAGCTTTTATAAAAGTCTCAAGAAGACCTAAAAAATAAAAGTATTTCATAAATGTTATTTAACGACCTAAAAAGTAAAAATCTTTTATAACTGTTATAAGAAGACTAAAAAAATGTTGGTGCTCATTTTGAATTGTTATTCAAGGAGCACTTTTTTAAAAAATTTTTAATAATAATTAACGATTTTTTCATATAGGTTATAACTATTATGACCCGGACTGTACCTTGGATTTTTGGACTTTTTCCATGGTGTACTGTATTCTAGTAGTCCAGCGCTTTCATTTAATACCAATATTGAAGGGGCTGACAATATACATATATGTATAGGGCCCCCATTTTGTTCAGGCCGCCATTTAGGAATTGGATTTTTTTTCATTGCGTACCATAGGCTAATCAGATGCGACACGAGACAGAATATATTGGCGCATAATCATAGTCAAAACAAAGTATAATTTTGGAGTTTAAAACCAGTATTTTGTATGGCAATACTAGTTTTAAATTCTTAACGTATACTTTGTTTAAAAATGAAAAGAATGTCACTATGTAATGAAAAAAATAATAAAAACGGAAACAATTGTTTTCTTATTTATTTTTGAGCATCAATAACAATTTTGTATGTATTTTTAAACCGTTTTATTTAGCATACTTTGATTGTGGCGTTTGGGCCGAATTTATTAATTGAAAATTTACCCCCTTCCTGATGAAATTTAGTGAACACCTTTACTTTTGATGACAATACAATTTTGTAATTAGAAAAGTGGGCTGCGCGCCACTTAATCAAAGTAGTTTTTTAGAAAGTTTCTTACACTACTGCGTAACCCTTTCTGGTTTAGGTATGATTGTAACCCCCGCAAAATTCAACTGGATGCGATACTATTAAAGGAATAAAACAGTGCTAAAGCAAAATTGCTTAAGTCGACTTATGTGCTGTTTCCACAATGCAAACAAGCACTGCTTGTCTAAAATTTGTATGGAAATCACTCAAAAACGTGAGTGCTTTTCATATAAATTTTATACAAGCAGTGCTTGTTTGCATTGTGGAAACAACACATTAAACACTTATTTCTTATTACTACACTCAAAATATTCCGTACTTAAAATTAACTGAAATTGGAATATAAAATAAATTAAAACTCAATTAAACCCCGTTCTACTTATTTTTCATTTAAGTTTAACAAAAAGTTTATTCAACTTTAAATGTTAAAGAGTTAACAGACTTAGGTCCATTATTACAACTTGACAATAGCTAAAAGCTGACTTTTGTCGGACGGATAAACAGTTTATCATTATTACAAATTTACTTTAACCTACCAGGTAGGATGCATCTGACTTTGACTTATCGCTCACTTTCATTTAAAGTGAAGTTTTAATAGAGGTAAACCTTTTATTCGTCCGACAAAATCCTGCTTTTAACTATTGCCTAGTTGTAATAATGGCCTTTAAAACCATAACAAATTAATGATTCCTTATTTGTTTGAATCAATTTAACTGTCAAAAGAACTAATAGCAGCTTCCGTAATAATAAAAGAGGTTTCCTTGCTTCTGCTATTTTCACTGTTAAATAATCAACCCCAAGTTCCGTAAAAATAATTGAGTTTTGCTTTATTTTTAAATGTTAAGATGGGCTTATTATTTTATTAAATTTTAATTTTTACTCACTGTTTGTTATGTTACTTCTACAGGGATCGAACAAAACTCGTTCGCGTTGGAAGTCCAACGTATCAACCATCTGGCCAAAGCATAGTATGCAAATTAGCTGCACGAAGACAACATAAACTTACTCAATTTTATGCACTTAACATTACAAATTAATAAAACACACGCATGGTCTTGGCTGAAATTGAACATGTGACCTCTCGTTTAATAGTCTAGCGTACGAACCACTACACCACTGATTTTCAATGTGTATTTATATAATTCCAATTGCAATTACCCTTAATTTTACGTACAGAATATTTTGAGTATTTGTGTGTGTGTTATTTCTATGCATGTACTTTTTTTTGATACTTATAACATAAACAACGGACTATGTTGAAAGCAACAGAAAATTGAATGTTAGAATCAGTTAAAAACAAGACTGCTTATAATTTTAAATGTTTACTCTTTTGAAAATGATTGCACGGAATACTTCTTGAACAAAATACATTCTGTACAGATATAGTGAACCACTCATGTCATTAAATTCCTTGGATGTATCTTTTCAGTAACCGTCCGCCTGTCAGTATCATCGTGCAAGATTACGGTACGATCATTTACAAACTTTACTGAGGTTACGATACACCCCTCAATTTTCTTATTAAATATATTATTTTGAACTAAAATCAGGTAATTGAACGCGATCGGAACTACTTGGAAAGAGATTTTGATCACAAGTATAATATTTTTAATATTTCAAGAACTACCGATTTCACGCATACATACATATGTATATGGCGGGAGTTGTATTCAAGAATATAGCTCATCCTAGTTTTCATTTATCTTTCCTCAGTAATATCCAATTGTTACAGACCTGTTATAATGGCAAATAATTTATGGTCGAAATATCGTTCCAATATTGGCCGCTTTCGTGTTTTGCGATTTTCACCTTCAACTTGGACATTTGTGTCTTTAATCTATTACAAAATGTCGAAGTTGAAGGCGAAAATCGTCAAACACGTTAAAGGCAGCCATAATTTAGTTCTGGGTGGAGGAACTCTACGATCGTGGCGTCGTAATTATTTCAGAAATTCGACCAGGTATTTTGTTGTTGTTTTGTCTTCGAGAATTTCGCGGATCTTTCGCATTCTTCAATGTCTATTTCGTTGAATAATCGTAGCCATTACAGTTCTTTGTGGAATTTCATTGGACATATGCAATCGTATGTTTTGTTATATGTATGTGCACATACAACTGTTCGTGATTTGTGTAACACTTGTGATTTGTTCAACCACATTGTTTGATGCTATGTATAACCTCACTTTTGAGAAGAAATTTTATTTGTGATGACTATGGAAATAAAAAGAAGATTGAACGTATAACTGCACAAGATAAAAGAATTTTAATTTGCTTTTTTGAGCATTGGATATTGGTGAAGCCCACGTAAAAGAAACTTTGAGAAGAATGCCCTGGTGGAGACCAAACAAATACTGGGAGTTGGTGTCAAGAGTTACTTCTTCCTCTGCGAAGGCATAGGTCATTAGGCAAATATGAAGTTCCACTGCGACAGAGCTGTGAAAGATTGCAATCAATATGATTGCAATCACATGATTTCATGTTAATGATTGCTAGTTTTTTATTGCAATCAAAATCTTATATTTGATTTCATGATTTCAAATTCAATAAAAATGATTGCAATCATATATTAATTGATTGCAATCAAATCCAGTGATTGCAATCAAAATTAAATCAGAATCAAAATCATCGTTCTCTTCAAATGATACTCATTTTTCTAGAAATAAAGCTTAATGCTCATTTAGCCGACCGTAATGTTGATGTAGTTGCATGTGCTGATCGTTTCTGTCACATTGAAAAGCTATGAGACAGAAACGGTCAGAACATGCAACTACATCAACGTTACGGTCGGCTAAAGGTTCATTTACTCTGATAATTAAAAAAACTGCATGAAATGGCTAACTAATCTACGTTTTGGTACGTTTTTTACACAATTTTGTTGGACTTACACCATAGTAGTGATTGCAGGAAAATTTATTGAAATCAAATGATTTCAACAAAATTTTATTGCAATCAATGATTTAAAAAAAAATGATTTCAAAATGATTGCAATCTTGACCTGATTTCAGTTTGAAATCTGAAATAATTTTGAAATCAAAGAATGAAATCAATTTGGTTGAAATCATTTTGATTGCAATCAAAATTGATTGCAATTTTTTTCAGCTCTGCACTTCTATCAGCCAGTAGTATTCGAACATTCCACTCTTATAGTGCGTTTCCATATACATACATACGTGTTTTTGGCCAAAATATGAGTTTTGCGCAAAATACGTGTTTTCTTACATGTTTTCCCATACAATTTACATGTTAGCAAAACATCTCAAACAGCGTGTGTAGCTCCAAATTATGTCGAAATTTGTCTATGCAACACTGCGTTGCCTCTAGAATTACAAATGCAACTTTGGGTCATCCATTTACAGTGATTGACAAATGCGAAAAAAGTGGCACTGTTCTGCGGCCACATAAGGAAAGAAATATGGCGCGCATTTTATTTTCGAAGAATGTAAACAAAATAATAAAAATGTCAAACTTATTACGAAAACTCGAACTTAAAAACACTTACAGCATAATGGAAACGTTTCGACATATATTGCTCAAAACGGCCTGTTTTGCTCATAATGGAAACGTACTATTAATAATAATTTGAATTTACATTAATTCAAATAATGGACTAAAAACCGGAAATAATAAATTTCAAAATACTAACATGAGTACTGAACTGGAGTGTGATTCCACAAATTATATTATTATTTCAAGAAAAAAGAAGCATTTACACGGTTTTCTCTAGCACTGTATTTAAAAACCAATAGATCCACCCGACTTTTACAAAGGAAAAATTAAGATTTGTTTATATCATTTGAAAGCTAAAGTTATCTATGTATAAAGTCGAAAACGGTTATACAGTTTTTTTTAAGATATTAAAAAAGATAAATCTTAGGTCCCACCGAGATTTGAACTCGGATCGCTGGATTCAGAGTCCAGAGTGCTAACCATTACACCATGGAACCCGTTAAGGATGCAATATTGCAAGCAATAGTAAAAAGGATGTTTTTGTAATGCACAAATACATACACGCTAACACATACAAACACACTATCAAAATACACACAGACACCCCACAGACAATGCACATTTCAAACCTACTGAAACAAACCTACTTTTATAAACAAAAAAAAAAAGGATATTTAGCCTCCTCAACCAAATCTTAAACTACACATAAACTTGTTCTTAATGAAAATGCACAAACTTTTTAAAGGGGGTTAAAGAAAATTCAAAGCTTTATTGAAAAAAAAGGATGACAAACTAGTTTACTTTAGTATTTTATTTAACATTGTAATAAGTTTTTAAGTTAAGTAAGCAAATTAGTTAAAAGAAGAATGAATTTAAAAGAATATAAATATGTTTTATATAAGGAAAATTTAAATATCATATGTTTTTGTTATATATATGTATAATTAATTATATTTTTAATTCAACGCCGTGGAGGTCAATACAGCTACACCACGTTCATAGAAGCTGTGAGGATCTTGGCCAGCGGCTACAGCTAAATCTACTGTAAACAATAACTCTGTGCGTGTTGAGTTCAAATAAACGGGCAATGTCAATTTGCTGACACGATGTTCTGTTGTTAATCTAAAACAAAGAAAATTTTTCAATAAAGTAATTTGTAATCCTTTTTTATTATTTAAAAATGAGTTCTACTTACTTGACCCATTTCAAAACAGTTACAGGTAGATCCATCATAATTGTTGAAGCCAACAACAACTCATTGTTTTTGCATTGTGCTCCCTGTAGTTTCAGGCCAATAACACCAAAGCTGCTATCCTTCGACTCAGCGTTTGCATCTGTTTCAGTAATGGTGACTTCCAAAGCCAACTCCTCCAAAGACCAGCTATTTGCCTGTGCTACACATTGCCTAGTGGCTGTAATATAAGCTTCAGGATTCAAAAGGCCACCCAGCCAAACATGGAAACCTTGCAATTCCTTAGCGCCAGCTTGTGATACCAATTTTGATACTTTTTGTAATTGTTTAACACGATTACTAAAATCGGTAATCCACTGAATGACGGTACATCCAGTTGGTACGGTATAAAGTTTCCAACCCTTGGGTATAATGCCACGCACTAGCTCAGAAAGCATAAAACGATGATGATTGGTTTGCTTCTTTTCGCCTTGGCAAATGAGGACTACATCTTGCAGATCGGAAATAACTGTTTGTAGCAGTTTAGCGCCCATGGTGACTTCACGCTCAAAGTAACGATATAAAGGATCTTTTATGTTCTCAACAGTTCTCTTAAGTGTGGGCAAATTTTTGGGCAATAGCTCCAACCAAGCTGTAGCAGAATTATGCAATACCTTCATCCAAGAAGGTCTGCCGTCTTCTTGACGTTGAGTGGCAGCAGCAGCAGCTTGTTCACTGGATTCTTCGATGGTATAAGCTAATTCTTCATCATCTTCAAGCTGTTGCATTTTCAACAGTTTGCTGACCAAGTCAGTACCACGAGTAGTGAGCAAGACCTTTTCTGCATTATTGGGCAGACCCAGCCATGAAGGGGTTTGTCTATCAGTTAGATTTTCAATCCATTTAAGGAAATGATCTCTCCTAGTGCCATCGGGCATGGTGATATGGCGTTGGCCACCACTGGCTCCATCCACATTAGCGACCAGTGCAAACTCTGCTTCAAACGATCTTGCGGTAAAGAGTTTCTTCAAGAACGATGACAACAAACGTTGATCAAAATCGTTATCGATTTTACCGCCATAGATCGACTGCGATAGTAGAGTAACTAAAGCATCCCATGGAACCTTTTCAGGTGGCAAGTTAGTTCTGCCCATGGCTGTGGTATCAATCCAAGTATCGAGCGTATCACATGCCACTCTTAAATCACTTTCATTGAATTCATATTTCTTAGCCCAACCCAAGGGTACATAACGTAAACGCTCTTGTACGATGGCATGGAACCAAGCCAGCAAAAAGTACAATCTGGCTCTCTCACTAGGTGTTTTCATCATACGGCCTGGTGGTACGGTATTAAAGGTTCTTAACAAGTTGGCTCTTATGCCTGGTGGAGGTTCAAAGACAAAGATTCTACCGGCTCTCAACAAATTAACTGGAACTTTAGGATTAATTTCCATTGTTAAGAAGAGACGGAATCCTGAATGAGGTTGCAAAGAGTGCAATTTCTTTTCGAGTTGCACCAACCACTGAGGTGCCAAGTGAACGTTCTTCAATAGTACCCAACGACCAGTCTTACAGGCCATGTTAATGGCACTCTCTGCTTGATTGAAACCTTCAGCTGAACCAATGGCGATGCTAGAGATCTGCTTGTTCAATTCCGCAGCCAAATCATCTACACGTCCCGAAGCATCAAAACCAGGAACTGAACACAACAAAGCTGGTGTATTCGCATTCAATTGTTTGTCTACTACGGCAGCAAAGTCCAATTCATCTTCTGCCTTTTGCATAAAGTCTTCGCCCAAAACAGAATTTACCACGTTGTGGGCAGCAGCAATAACGCGATCTGGCCTGAAAGCTTGTATCAATAACATCTGATGCACTGAGGTGGCAATAGGATTTAAAGCAACCGATTCATCCCATAACTGCGGCACACATTGTTCAGGAGAGCTTTGTTGCAACCAAGCTCCCAATTCTGGCATAGAACATAGTTTATCTATTAGTTTCCTGAACATAGGAAGTCTTAGCTGCAAGCGATTAACTCCATCGATTTGATCAGAAGTCAGACCATCTACAGGTGTAGGATTGGCCAAAAGGCCTTCCTTGCCTCTCAAGAAGAAGTTGAATTCAGCGTCCAAGTAATTCTCCAAAGTACCCTTCATGTGAATCTTGCACATCAACAAGGCAAACGTCAGTCTGTCGTTATGCAACATACCACGGGCGATTCGATCATAACACACTTGGTACAGATCTCTTGTGATAACACCCAAACGTTCAGTGTTGTCGGACTTGCCTTCCAAATTCTTATTGTTATACAGAACGGTTGAGAAAATATCTAAGAACATTTTTAATGAATATTGATAAAGGAAGTGAACTTGATTCAAACTATCCATGGTAAAGTAGATGTTACTGCAGGCTACAGATAGAGAGAAGTATTTCTGCGACACGGTTTCTATTTCTCCTATAACTTTGTCGGTTTCGTCTACCTTCTGGTTGATATCATAAGCCTCCTTCTTCAGCGTCTCCAGAGTGGCTATGACAGAATCATCATCCAAAATCTTACCCTTAGCATCGTTCAGAGCCTGCAAAAGACTCTTTTCCAATTGACGCAAACGTAAACGGAATTCGCCTTGTAATTTCAACAAATCTGATCTCTTTTCGTCGATATCGGGTCTCTCGGCCTTTAATACTTGATTCAGACACTGAGATTGCAATGAGCTTCTGGTCACAGTGAAGTTAACAAACGTTACACGGGAACAAATGTCGGGTGGAAATTCGACAGTAGGATCACGTGTAGACAAAAAGATAACAAATGAGGGCGACAAATCGATATCTTGATCACCCAAAGTTATCAAAACTCTGCCGCCACTTCTTCTCAATTCACGATTTAATACTGGATTCAAAATGGGATCGTAATTTTCGACGTCTTGCACCAATAGAGGATTACCGAAACGCAGGGCTGATTCCAAGTTTTTGCGGAATGAATCATCCAGGAAACTAGTTTTAGTAATCTTTTTGCCAGCATATTCATTTAACAAGAAAGTGGTTGCCTGACCAGAAGGATCAATAATCAATGGATATCTATTGAATCTCTTCAACATTATAGCATTCTCAGTGCATAGATCATCAGTGGGCAAAGCATTGGCCTGCCATCTAAGACGTTCGTCTGGATTAGAGAGATATTCGGTGCGTGCAATATCCGCTCTATACTGTATATTGGCTGATTGTAAATGTTGCGCCCACGTGGAGAATAAATTAAGACGATAATGTTGATCAAAGTATCCGCCGTATGCTATAAAAGCAGCTGACAATAGAACATCTCCAATAATGGTGGACATTTGAGATTTGAATGTTTCACTGGTGCATTCCCAACGTTCACGTTCAATATTCAAACTCTTGAGCAGAGCAATCGACCGATCAACCTTTGCCTGAACGTTCTCCAAATCAGTTTTAATTGCTTGAGCTTGAGAAATCAATTGAGCATATTCTTCCTTATAGGCAGAAATACTTTGTTCTAATTGCTCTACAAGAGACTTGGTCTCGTCAGCATTATTTTTGTTAACTTCGGCTTGATCTTCCAGAGAACGCAATTCATCACGTAGCGGTTCAACACGTTTTAACATATCAGCGTACTCAATCTAAGTTAGGAGAGAAAAGATAGAGGAGAGAGAGAAATAACACAAGAGATATTTAATGAACATAAAACACATTTTGTATTATTTTAGCAAATTAGTGGATATTAAAAAAACATTTATGTATATTAACAGCTTCTTTTTATATTTCATATTTGCCAAATTCACAAAACACTTGTAACGCTGTATCGAGTGTGTATTATTGTATAATTTTACAGTAGTGTATACTTTTGGAACGATTTTCCGTCATCCCACGTCAAATTTGGTTTGTAAACAGACCGGTTTCGGCTATGTGCCATCTTCAGTGTTCTATTGAATACTAAAACTTGTTGATATTTTTCATACAAAAATTAAATACACTTATACAGTTTTATTTCATGTGTTTTGAAAAAATCGCTTTTAGAGAGAGACTCTTGAGAGTATTTGTGAGTATCTTATTCTTCTTTTGTCCATCAATACAAGATACAGCCGATATAATTGCCCAATTTACAAGATCTCAGTATCGTTTATTTAAATACTCCTTTGAAATATATCTTGTGAACAGTCATATTTATTGTATCGGCTTGTATCTTGTAATGATGAAGAAAAGAAGAACAAGACATATACAAAAACTCTCTGAGAGTCTCTCTAAATACACATTTTTTTAAACATATGAAATAAAAGTGTATAAGTGTATTTCATGTTTATATGAAAAATACCAACAACAAATATACACTACAGTAAACTAATAGAGAGATACAGATTTACAGCTAGATTGTGAATTGGACAAATAAAATTGTGCACAAGGTGTATTACAGATGTATATATAAATAAACGATACACTGTGGGCTTTTGAATTAAGCAATTACGTATGTAAATAGATATATAATAGATTTTATATTTTAAAACTATGCCTTGACGAGCCATCGTTATTATTAGACATGGAACAAATTCTTGTGCACACATCTATTTGTCTGGTATTGATACTGTTTTTTTGAAACAACGTTGTCAGCACATTAGCTCCAACAATGATGTCAATATAAAATATAATTTTCAATGAGGAAAAATTACTCAATACATTTATCAGGAATTGTTGGAATAATATCCTATTACCGTTTATTATAAACGTGATAGTTATTTTTTACTTTTTTCTTTTTGGCCAATTGATTATTTGATCTGATTTAAGAAAAACAGATCTTCGCCCTTCAGCAATACATAATTTCGAATACCGAATATCAAATTTCCATTTTTCTTCCGTTTCAAAAGACGCCAACGGATTATATCCAAATATTTTGCGGTTATCTCTACAGCCACAGTCATATGTCTCACCAGCCACAGTTTTATATATATGTTTTAATCGTTTTTAGGAAGGATATGGGTTTAATTTTAAATGAAAACAAATGTGTATAGTGTTTATTTTACAACACAGAAAAAGCTGACTTGAAAATTAAGTTTTGAAAATAAAGAGCAATTAAGAAAATTAATGTGTTGTTTTTAGAACCCAAGCAATCGACTTAAGTAGAAAATTTGTATGAAAGCCACTCGAAAAACTGAGTGCTTTTCATATAAATTGTTCACTCAATTCGATTGTTTGGGTTCTAAAAACAGCACATTAGTCACGTTCATTCAATAATATGTAGTTACAAAGAACTTAAAAACTGCTTTGTAGTTTATTGATAAGTATTTAAACATTACTTATTTAGCTATTGTAGATGTTCCGATGACATTGTTATAACTCAGAGGTGTTAAATTTCTATAGTCAAATGTTCCACCAGTTACAATTGTATATTTTTCTAAGGGACAATATTTTATTAGCCGCCCAGGCAGAAAAAGGCAATCAGCACGACGTTGCTAGGGTGCAACTAACATTAGTAAAACATTATGTTTACAACAGTAAAATATAACAGTAAATGTTTTAAATATTATTGTTTTCGAAAAGTTATTAAAGGCTGTTTCAGACTATAATACAAGTATTAATACTTTTGAGGAAAATGAAACCCTGCCATCGTAAGCTGTTATTGTTTTTGAAATTTTTCAAACAACAATTAGATCAGGGAGGCATTTTCTTGAAAAGTATTAATGCTATAAACGCATTCGCCACAGCAGGCTATACGGTTACACTACAAATGCTGTTGGCAGCAATCGTCGTCGTGTAGTCAGCTACTTAATTATTTTGAACACGGCAGCTACATCGTAACCAGCTGACATGTTGTTGTTGCAGTACATATTTCAGTGGTGCCACTTTTAAAAGTTTTACTTGTATAAAAAAATCGCTTATTCAAAATGTTCTTACATCTCGCAAAATGTAAAAACAAATCAATATATTTCTTTAAAACCTTTTGATTGTTATGGCACTTTTCATACTTAAGTTTTTTTTATCTTTTTTTTCTGTTTAATAAAATAGAATATTGACTTAAGTCAATTATACCAACATCGTTGGAGACTTAAATAAAACTCATGAGGCAGTAGTTTTTTTTAACCTTATAATTTTAGTGTAATTTTTTTTTTGGTCTCTTTTGGCTCCGGAGTTACGTGGTTCAAAACTTTTATTCTTTATTATTCATAACTCGTAGAATATAGAACGGATATAAGCCATGTGGATATCACTTTAAACTTCTGTAAAATACCTTTCTACTGGTATACAAATTTTTTAAAACAATTAACCCAATCCGAGTGAAATGCAATTTAAACATTTTTTATCTGACTTTTCACGCAGAAACTCCGTTATCTTAAAAACTGGTCGATACAACGGTACATATGCATGTGTATAGTTTTATAGAGAACTTTCCATGCTTTTATTGGTGTATAGTTGAAAGCTGTCACCTATGAAATACGTAAGTTATGGTACTTTAAAATGAGTTTAAGAGTTAAATGAGCTAATTTATTTTCAAAGTGCCATAACTGATAAATTTCATCGATGATAGCTTTCAAGTATACATCAAATGAAAGCTTGGAATGCTTTCTATTAAACTAAATACATATTTAAGAACGATTGTATCGGCCAGTTTTTAAGATAAAGGTGCTTTTACGTGAGTCATATAAAAAATGTTTTAAATTCCATTTTGCTCGCAATGGGTTAATAGATTTCAAAATTGTATATACCAGTAGAAAGGTATTTTAGAGCATTTTGAAATTATAACTATTACTACGTTTATACGCGGACTATTCGCAAATAAAAATATTTGCAAATAAGTTAATTCAGTTTATATAACATAGCAAAATACAAAAACTTGGTAGCACTTTTATAGAAGACGTTTGTATTTTTACAAAAAAAAATATAATAAAATAGTTGAAATGTATAAAAGAACAAATAATTATTTGTTTTAATTGTCATTATTTTCTTCTATTAATATTTTTCGCGAAATATTTTTCTATTTATTGCTTTTTATTAACAAAGCGGGGCAGCCAGCACCAAACATTTTATTTGCAAATAGTGCGTTAATCGTGAATAATTTTCGTGAGTTAATAAGTCGCAATAAAACAATTATATGGCAACAATTTACAGTTTTATTTGCAAATAACCCGTGCGTATAAACGTAGTATATATCGTTTATATCCGTTCTCTATTGTAGGACTTATGATCAATAATGTATTAAAGTTTCGAACACCTTAACTCCGGAATCAAGAGAGAGCGCCGAAAAAAATTACACTAAAACTTTTAGGTTAAAATGTACAATTACCCTGTGATTTTTTTAATTTCCAATAATGTTGGTATTTTTGACTAAAGTCAATATTCTATATAACAACAAAACAAATAAATTTATTTATTTAAAAATTCTTGATGCATATATATTATAACATTTAAATTTTGTAATTTTCTTTTTTATTTTACAATAAAAAATATTTCTAATCACTAATTTGCTTTACATATTTTGATATATTGTCAACACTGTTTTTGTTTTGTAGCCAACAAAAATAGAAATTAGTTTAATTTGACTACACGACAGAAGTAGCATGGACAACAACCTGCAGTCGTGTAGCCGTGCAGTCGTGAAAATAATCATTTTCATATACACACATGTATTCTATTTTTGACAGGTTGTAGCCTGCTGTGGCGAATGTGTTTAATGCATAACTGCCAGTTTTTGTAAATAAAATAAAAATTTTCGTTAGGGACTTTGAATTGAAAACAAAAACAAATTTGAGTGTTTTTATTGTTGTTTCAATATAAATGCCCTATTTAGATGTTTTGGAATGAGTTTAATGTAAAAACTCGTAAATTGTATGTGTTTTCAAGGCAAAGCAATCTATGGGAAAACATCGAAAAGTTAACTTGTTTAGCGCATAAACACGTAAAGCTTGCTTAAACACGATAGTCTGAATACAGTATAAATTCATATCTCAGTTGCTTGTTTTCTTTAATCTACTACAAATTGTCGCATTTAATCGATTCTTATGAAACTTTGCACAAACATTCCCTCTTATGTTGGCGATTTTGTGGCGAAAATCAGGCGTTTTGTACTAGACTAAAGAAAAATTTTGTTTGATTTTTTTTATCTACTACAAACTGTCGAGTTTGAAGTCGAAAAACGCCAATAACGATAAGGCACATTAAGTTTCCGTTGCAATACTGCATTATAATTAAAAAGTGGACAGCGCCACGCCCATGCAAAGTTAATATAATTTTTAAATACTTTTACTGAACCAATTCTTATGAAAGCTGGAACACACAATTAGTTCTCTTGGAAATGCAACATTATGATTAAAAAAAAGTGGGCAGTTCCAGGCCTCTTTTGTAGTCGGTTTTTTTGCAAGAATTATTTATTTTAATAAGTTCTTATTGCAATTTGATTTTATTAAGAATTTTGCATTGTGGCGCGAGATCTTCAGCAGTCCTTTGATGAATCAAGTTTTTGTTGCTTTTCCCTTTTTTAATAATTTTTTTCTTTGTCTCATTTACACACATTTTTTCTCAGTTTTTGTCTCATTTCTACTAATAATTTAGATCATTCATTCCATATTTACGTACCTGAGCAATAGCCCATTTGACCATGGGACCACAAGCCAATGAGGCACGATTGACTTTTTCGAAGTTATAATCAGGGTTGCTTAAGTATTTCGATTTCATCTTCTCACGGACTTCATCACTATTTGAAAATTATGATAAAATATATTATAGAATATGCATGTATTGTTTGAGAGTTCATGTTAAAAAATTCAAGTTGATTAAAAAAGCAGGTGGATGAAATGCAATTAAAAGCAAAAAGCAACATTACCCGAAGCCATTAAAATATTAGAAATGAAAAATAATAAAAATAAAACATGAATCATAATACAAAACAAATATTAAATTAAACATAATATATACTAAAGATATTCTCAGACGGGGCAAATAGTTAAATAATGTATCCTCTATATTCTATTACGCAAATACATATACAAAAATATACTGGAAAACATTTATATATATGAAAAACAATATATACAAAAATATACTGAATAACATTTATATGAAAAACAATATTTTAAGTTAAAGCTACAGTTAACTGACAAATGTAGTTCATCTTTATGTTAAAAACTGGCTCTAAGTGAAACTAATGCCTACTAGGGATGGGCAAAAAATATCGATATTTTCTTAAAAATATATCGATATATATCGTCAATATTTTTAATTTCGATATATCGATGTATCGATATTTTTTTTCCAAATATATCGACAGTATCAAATTCGATATTTTTTTAGCTTTGCTTTTTTTCGTGAAATTTTTAAAAACATTTCGATACAGTCTTCATCTGGTAGAATATTACTAACAAACTCTTTTGTTTTATTTATAATATATTTTGTCTATTCGAAAAATTATCATTCTTTGAGTGTAATTTTGTTGCTGTATGTTGCATGAAGTATTGGTGGAACAGTAAGGACCTTGGAAATTAACTCTTTCCAGCTTAATTATTTATAAGAAAGGTACTTTTTTTTGTTTTATTTTTAAAAAACATTTGGGGACTACGTATGAACTATCATTGCTGAAAAATATCGATATTTCGATACATCGATATTTTTATTCGATATATATCGATGCTGATCGATATTTAAAAATATATCGATATCGATATATATCGATATATTTTGTTCACTTGCGCATCCCTAATGCCTACTTTAAATTGAATCAATATTAGATTTATCATTTGGTTTTTTTCTTGTATATGTGCATACATGTACATATCATGTAAGATTAACATAAACATTTTCTAAATACATACATACTTTATTGCTTTGACAAATATTTGCCCAGTCTGACCTTACCTTAAAGAAAAACGGTTAATTCAACAAAATACAAAGGGTTAATCAAATTATATTACACACAAAATTAGAAAAAAATCATAAACTGAAATAAAAAATAAAGACAACAAATAATTAAAAAAAAACTCAAATCACAACATTACTGGAAAATCAACGAATCAAAACTACAACAACTGAAAATTATAATTAAAAAAGGAATTTAATTCAGAAATTTGAATTAAAAAAGAAACATGAACAAAATGTTTTTCTTTGCTTTGTAAAGAATCTTTATAAACATGCTTACTTTATCATTTCAGTACTGAAGTTAGATACAATTGAATTTATAAAATTTTCACGCATTATAACAGCACGAATCGATTTCCAATCGTTGGCATTTTCACCCAGTAACAAACAGATCGATTCAAGTGCCAATTTTACCACGGAGGGTGGATTTGCCATTGTTCTCACTTCAACAAGTTGTTGCTTGCGTATCGATTTTACAGCTGAGAAGGGGGGATGATTTTTATTTTCGTTCCAGATTTTTTTTTTTGTAATTAAAATGGATAAGTATATTTAGAGATTTGTTTTTGGTTATATAATATCATACAAACAAAACTTAGTAGACAAATTGTTAAACAAAATTATGAACTAAATTCAGTCTATCTATTACTTAATTTCTGCACTGCACTGAACTGTTTGCATTTTTTTATTATTACATAAGTTGCGTTTTCATTAGGTGATTTAATTTAGTAAGTGAATAATTTAGTTAATTCGTTATAAACTTAAGACTTGGATGTTGGATTAATTTTTTTTTATCGTAGAAGTCCCCAAGGAATTCAAAGATTGAATTTTTAAAAAGTTACATTATGCTGTTTGCTCCAATGTTGTTCACGTTAGAAAAATGAAGAAAGAAATTTTGAAACAAGTGCTGAAAACTCACAAATGATTTTTTTTTGAGTATGTATAATACAAATTATTAAAATAAGTTTAGTTAGCCTCCAAATATATCGATAGCTGAGAATTAATTGCATTACAATTTTTGAAAGGTTTATAAATAAGTTGGTAGGTAACCAATTTTATTAATATGACATTAGTAAAACTATTAAGAAGTCAAAATTTTCATTTCAATTTTGTCACGGGGTGAAAATGTTGCCATTTTTTTTAACAGTAGACAAACATGCTACGAACTTAACACAATATTAAATTTAAATCAAATGTTTGGAAAAAAAATAAAAGATGTTTCCACTATGTACAACTTTACTTCTGTCTAGGTGTCGATCCATAAAAACATTTAGATTTGTGTCTGTGGGGTAGAGTTTTTGTCGTTTTAAAACTAACTTAATCAGCCAATCTCTCATTATTTGTCAAGAGGATGTCAATTTTATGTTTTTTCGAAATCGACTCTTTTTTAAATTCCGATGTATTTCAGCAACATACATCACTACTAAAAAAATCTGACTTCACTGAACAAAAATAGCGATTTTATTCTAAATTATTTGTCCATACATCATTTAATTTTGAGCTTTATTCTATTTTGTTATAGCAGCCATAATAATACACACCCTGTGAGTGTCTACGTATTACGGTGCCTACATATTACGGTTCCAAAGATATAGCCCAAAGTCAAAATTACCTTTAGCATGTTTTTTTTATGGCCAAGCATTTATGCTTATACACCAGCGCTGATTATGTTTCATTAAGACTTTTATTCATACTAAATCTTGCAACGCATTGATTGCATCAATTGTTTTTCGTTATTTTTAAAATTTGGCTAGTCTGTTAATTGTATTGCAAGTGACATTGCAACAATTGCGTGTTTGTCGGAATTAATTTGATTTCATCGCTATGGTAGTGTGTAATAGCATGTTTTTTGTTTCTACTGTAAAATAATGAAAATGTTAGTTAGGGCGTTTTGCGTTTCAGGTAACGATGCGTATGTGTATACATATGTACATATATATGTATCTATGTAAACATCTCCTGAACCGATCGGAGCATTCGACAATCTAAAGACTTTAGACTCGCTCACTCAGATATCGTGTGAGTTTGAATTAATGCTCTGCATGGGTATGATTAAAAGCATTTGAATACATTCACATGTTTTCTAACTACGCTGTCTTATTCATTCAATATTGAAAGATCATCAGCCCAATTATGAATACCAATTCCCCGGGAGTTTTTTCCCTATTCCCTGTTCCCCTATTCTAAATAAAATCTCCCCGAGAAAATGTTTCCTTTTCCCATTACTCGTATTCTAAATTACAATTTCTCCGAGAATAAACTCCCAGGGAAAAAAGTAAGTATGTATTCTAAATATGAGGGAGAGGGAGAAATTCTTGTAAGTTTTTTCCCCATACATTTTGAAGGGAGCTAATGCAAAAATTTTAAATTCAAATTAAAAAATGTTGTGAAACAATTGTATAAGCATTTATTTAAGACAACAAGCTTAAATAAACAGCGGAATGTTATATTTCTCTCTTGTTTTAGGCATTTTTATCCACTCCGTGCAAACATGCGCTTCAAAAACATAAGCTACTTCTGCCTTCGGATTAAAGTTTTAAAACACTAAATTTTGCACGTATCCTTTAAGTTCACATGATTATTCTGCTCATTTTAATTCCACGTGAAATGCAGAGCCTACCCAATTAACACACAATCTTATTAGCAACGAAGACATAAAATTTTTATTAATTTCTATTACTGAACTCTTGCGTTAGTGCCAAATAAAATATAAACACTAAACAGCTGATCCAGATTTTTTTCCCTCTCCCTTGTTTGTTTATTACTCTGCTTTTTAGAATAGGAGGATTTCCCCTGGGAACAAATGAATGGGAAGAGAAACAACCCCCCGGGAAAATTACATAATTGGGCTGCATATGAATGAATATACAAAGCGAAAGAGAAACAAAAGCAACTTCCACCGAAAAGAAAAAATACTACGTCATTCAAATCGATATAATTAATAGGCAAACACGTTTTTTATGTCCCTTTTACGACCGTAATACTGAACCGATTTTCATAAAACTTATACCATTTTAAACATATTTTTTTAGAGAGGTGTAGTATTCCGGTTCAGTATTTTTGGAGCTATACGCGTTTAAAGTTGCTACTAATACATACGCACATAGTACACATGCTTAAGCTTAGTATTCTGTTCAAATTTGCGAAAAATTTTGATCAGCATTGGTTTTTGCATACGAAAAATATGACAAATAACCACTCATAATTAGCCCTTGAAATTATGCTGCAATTGTGTACGCTTAAAAAAACCCAATTGCCCAATTCTCAATCTTGTGCAAATGGTTTTGCATCGTGGCGTTTGTCATGGTGTCATGCATATTGATACTCACGACTTAACAATTGTTAGTGGTGAGTATAAATATACTATTTTGCAAATGCTACGATGCAAGACCATTTGCACAAGATTGTGTTTGCTTCAAATTCCACGCGAAAAAAGTGGTGCTCAATTATTTCTCATGATGACACAACAATAAAACTTATATGTCATGGTATCATAAGGGTTCCTTTTTCACTACCAAAAAAAATATCAATGCTTTATGTTCAAGAGGGTTCAATTGAAAATCGATACCATTTACTTATTCCAGTTCAGTTTTGCATAGCAATATTGAATGATTATTGCCCTATAAAACAAAGCATGAATCGTTTAACATCTTTCCTACTTAAAAAGCTAGAGCAATTATAAAAATGTATGAAATTGGTACAATATGTTTACTTCGGGTGGCCACTAATCAGAAGCTATACAATAATAAATAAAAAAGATGGCGGTTATGTGCTTCAAGTACCATCAATATTGTCCTTAATGCCGCATGCACACGGAATTACTCGTATGGAACTTCTAAACTACTAAATGGATTTGTATAAAAATTTAAATAGTTGCAGAAGAAGAGACAGGCTTTTGAAGTCTCTTGAAGTCTTTAGCTGTGTCAGGAGCGGAGCTACAACTGGTGAAAATTGGCTACCTCGGGTGTGAAAAACATTCGTAAATATTAACCAATTTGTAAAATTTGTAAAATCCAACGCGCTAGATTTTGCTGGACAAGATAAGGGAAAAATCTGCTAACAATTGCTTTTGTACCTTTTATAGTTCAATGTTTAAATGTTTGCCTCGAGCATCTGATTTTAACTTATAGCATACCATTAAATTCCTGATAAAATTCTAAGTAAACAAACGGAACAAAGCTTTGAAATATCTTGAGCCGTTAAGTCGTAAAAAAGGTTTAAACTCAAAACTTTGAAATTTAGTTTAAAAATCGTTAAATTTAAAAAAAGTGCTTTAATAGTTTTTAAAATTTTAAAAAATTGTGTAGGTAGTTAGCGTTGTACTTCCTTTAAATGAAAACATCCTGGCAATAAATGTACCTGCAAGGGCAAAATTATTAAAAAAGAAACTCAAATTTTCAGAAGAAAATTTTTATATTATAAAAAAAATAAAAACAAATTTGTTTTTTTTTTTAAATTCTACTGTGAGCTCTAATTTCATTATTTAAATACGTGTTAATATACGAAGAATTGTTTTCGAAAAACACGAAACACGAAAATTTTATTTCTAAAGGGCCCAATAAACTCGCATACATGAATGACATACATGAAAACTGACATACATTGCTATTTGTCAGTTCTTCTCCTCACACTGTTCATGGAAACTGACAAACATTTATTTAAAATATTAATTTTATTTTTTTATTCGACCTTAATGGTTTAAATTTATCTTTCTGTTTTTTGGGCTCTAGGTCAAGGATCAATTAAATAAAAACTCTGTTGTTTTATTATTTGTGTTTATTATTCTCAATATTTCAAACACCGTCGGTGTTCTTCTACAGGAACTGAAAGGATTTTTTTGAAATATATAACAATTATCTTTGGTATTAACATCTCTTATATAAAATTAAGTTGACAAAAAATATTTATCACAAATAAAAAGAATTTTAATAAATATATGAATATACTTCGCCTTACTTTGAGTAAAGCCGTCCACTTGGAGTGAGGGTGCAATGTTTACTAAAAGGTCGTCTGTTTATGTTTTGTTATTATATGTCTATACGTGTGCGCGCAATTTTCGGTATCTGTTTTGTAGTTCATTCGTATAGCTGCGGGAGTGTTTATTATGTGTAGCATTTCTACTGTGTATCTTTTTTTGTAATTGGTTTCTTGCTGTAAAATCGCTGTGTTATTTATGTCGGGAGAGTGACCACTCGTTGCACAGTGGGCTGCCAATGCTGTTTTTTGTTCTGTTGTTGCAGTTCGATTTTTGTAATTAGATTTATGTGCAGCCAATCTAGTTCGCAGTTTCGATTTTGTTGTTCCCACATATATTTTATTACATTTATTTAATCCGTCTCCATTACAAGGTATCTTGTATATTAAATTATACTTGTCTAACTTGTCTACTTTGGTTTTGGTGTTGGTAAATAACGAATTTAATGTGTTGGCAGTTTTTAGTGCTATACTGACATTTTCTTTATTGTAAATGTTGGAATGTGTGATCCTCTCTGAGAAACCGGGGACATAAGTCAGTGACTTGAATATTTTTTCCGACTTAGTCGTCTGTGTTTTATTCAAATTTTTTAGAGTGTATCTAATAATTTTCGTTGCCATTGTGTACGAAAAACTATTTTTTTTTGTAATATTTTTCTTATTTTTCTAAAGTTTTCTCTGTGGAACTTTTCATCGCTTATTTGTAACACTCTTCTAGTAAAGTTTTGCGCTGTGTTAATTATTACATGCTTCGGATGATTTGAGTGATAATTAATTATTCGTCCTGAGGCCGTTGGTTTTTGATACCAGTCTATATCTAATACGTGTTGATTTCGTATAATTACCGCATCTAAAAAAGGTAGTTTGCCATCCGTCTCTATTTCTTTAGTAAACTGAATTTGGCGATGGAAGCTGTTGAGACATTTGAGTGTGTCGTCCACTGCGTTTTTGTTAAGGATGCAAAATAGGTCGTCCACGTATTTGCTTAGAGCTCTCGGTTTTTGCTCTAATTTGTCAATTGTTGTATCCAATAGTTCCTCCATGATTATATCTGCAATAACTGGTGATGCTGGTGAACCCATAGGCATTCCTCTCAATTGTTCATATACCTTATCATTGTATTTAAAATATCTATTTTCTTTAAGACAAAAGCTCAAAATATCAAAAAATAGATCTTGAGGCATTTTAGTGTATATTGAGATTTTATCCCATTTTTGCTTTATTAAGTTGATAGCTAGGTTTACTGGTATGCTTGGAAACAATGATATGACATCAAAAGAAACCAGGACTTCATCTTCATCGAGAGACGTATCTGATATTTTTCTCTTAAACTCCACCGCATCCTTCACATTGTACTTTGAATCTTTATTTAGATTTTTTAATATGTTTATTAAATACTTGCAAAGTCCACAAAGTCTGCACAGTGGAGCAAACAAAAAAATTTTTGAGCAAAAATAAAAACATCTTTATTTTGAAAGCAGATAAAGGAAACACCACCGTGGCTATGGAAAGAAGTGAATACGAAGAAAAAATGGGAAATATCGTACAAGATATGTGTACTTACAAACGACTAAGAACGGATCCAACCACAAAACTACAAACACGAAACAATGCGCTAGTGG